>OY997268.1:464939169-465329471 GCA_963921465.1 Triticum timopheevii | reverse complement strand
ACGCGCTATCTCAGAGTCGTTTAAGCCGTTATTTTGCGCCGGGGCGAGGATGTTGTTGTTGGCGCGAAGCGGGAACGCGCAGCTCCCCGTCGTAAAAATCTCATCACACCGGGCTCGTCGTTTGGAGACGGAGGAGGCAGCCCGTTGGCCTTAAAGACGACCCTCTCCCCCCTGGCGTCGAACCTCGCGTGGATCCTCGGGGTCGTCGGCTCGGAGGCGACGTCGACGGTGACCGCCTTCCTGCCGGCGCAGGGGCAGTCCCGGCCGAAGATCCCCCAGCGTTGCCCGAAGGCGCCGGCGGTAGGCTTCTTGCCGCCGCGGTGATGCTGATCGTCCATCGTATCTAGGACGACGACGCCGGTGACGCCACCGCCATAGCCCTTGTCGTGCTGCCTAGCCGCGGACGGCGACTGGTTGCTAGCGAGCAGCCCGGAGCGGTTGTTCCAGCTGGCCTCCGACGACGCCGTGGTGCGGCCGCTCTGGCTTGCCGCCGCGTCCACGGCAGCGACGGGCAGCTGGCGGCGGAAGCCCCGGGGATAGGGTCGTGAGGAGGGGGTCCGGGCTCACCAGCCTCGTGCCCAAGCACTCCATCGGCTCCTCCACCGCGACGCTGCAGGTCTCGCCGGTGCGCCTGAGCGGGGGGAGCCAGTACGCGTCGAGGGACGGTGCCGACGCGAGCGCCGAGTTCGTGCACTATACCATGCACATCCCGCCCACGCCGGACAGGACCACGGCGTCCGCGTCCATGGGGAAGCTGATCCTGAGGAAGCCCACCATCGAGTAGTATTCACCACCTTTTTTTATGGCAGCCACGATTTGCCTAAGATTAAGGTTAGACACTGCAAAACTAGTCATCAACCAAACAAGAATCGTCAAGAAATTTACGGGATGGAGATCAGCTACTCACGATCTACTCTGCCACGGGCGGCGGCGGTGCCGATATCTCGAAGCGGAGGTAGCAGTCGGGGCCGAGGACCGCGGCCACGCTTCCTTGCACGGCGCCGGCGGTGCCCCCCCCCCCCCCCCCCCCCCCCCCCCCCAGCTCCTGGCCATCTGCAGCGTCGAATCCCGCAGGCACCGGGCGCACTCTGCCGCGTCGCGGTCCGGCGCGCACTGTGCCAGCACGCGCACCGTGTCGCCGTTGCTCGCCGTGGTGGTCGCGTTGGCGGAGGCCACCTGGCAGTTTGCGGCCCGCGGGACCAGGGACTGCGCCACGGCCACGAGCTTCTGCACCTCGGCGGCGTCGAGGCGAGGGACGGCGTCCCCGGAGAAGGTCACCGCGCCGATGTCGTCGTCCGCGCCGGCGGAGGACGCGCTGGTGTCAGCGTAGCCCAGGAAGCCCGCGCGCCGGTTGGCGTCCCCGCACTGGTCGGTGATCTTTCTGCCGGCGTCGGACAGGCAGCGGAGGCACGGGTCGGGCGCGGTGTCGCCGAAGCAGAAGCCGCGCATGGGTCGAGAGCTGGTCATGGCATTTTTGCAAAAATAACCCCGGATCGAGTAGTATTCACCCTAGGATCGACTACGTGGCGGTCAAAGCCTAGCTGGCGGCCGCTGACTCGGCCAAGTCAGCGAATACGTAGATGAAATCGTACATACGGACTAAAGTGAACCCTGTGCGCAAGTACATGGACCGTAGTTCGGGTATTTTAAAGTAGTGGTACCAAAGTGTCATCCGGCTCAGTGAATTTTTCTCTGATTTGAATCTTGCGTCAAGCGTTTCTGTGCTCCCGTACTGCCTTTTTTTTTCAAACACTCCAACAGGACGAAGGACCGAGCCCGCAAGGCCTGGCCCCGCAAGGTTCTGTGCGGTCCAAGGCCCAGAGCACGAGTTGGGCCCAGGCTTCGCCAGCAAAAATGGCAAATCCTATGCGCCCAATAGTGTGCTAAGGATGTTCTCAAAATAAAATAGGATGTCCTCGTTTTCTCAAAAAAAAAAAATTAAGGATGTCCTCATAAAATAAGTTGCACGAGCAATTCCGACGTTCTTCGTGACTCGTTCCCAATTGCCTCGAGGATTGTTTCAGCACATCAATTCCTTATTGTGAAAGTTTTGGCGGGGACTAAAGAAGGGAAACGGAAAACTTATTGGGTAGTGTGGCCTGAAATAACAAAACCACGTTGTTTAACGAAAATACAAAGGTGAATATGGGTGCGTGCGCACCCATGTAAATAGTAAATTCATAAAAAATACTATAAAAAATTAAAAAATTCTGAAGTTTCGCGGTGTGAATCTTAGTCGATCATTCTACTCACATGTGAAGTTTCATGATGTATTGACACTCATGGTCTTCTTAATAAAGAAAATACAAATGCGATCATACTATTCATTAAACAATGTTTTTTTAATATAACATCGATTAGCTTCGATTTTGTTATTTTTGCCCAGATTACCACAATGTGATATCTTCGTGAAACTTCATATGTGACTTTACCGGTTGACTATGTATATTAAGAAAATAAATTCAGATTTTTTTGATTTTTTCTAACATTTTTTTGAATTTACTATTCATAAAGGGTGCGCACACACCCATGTTCACCAAACCCGCGTCCGTTATTTAAGGCCTTGTTTGTTCCAGCTTTGATCTGATTCAAATCATCTAGGGACTCACTTCAGTGGCAAAGCTGATTCACAGTTATACAGGATCATGTTTGTTTTTGTTTTGGTTGGATTCGGATCACCTATAGATTCGCTTCAGTGGTAAAGCCTGATTCGCAGAATTAGCTTCGCCACCGAAGTGTACTTTGAGGTGCTTTAGCAAATTGCACTAAAAATGGCCCAAATCCAGATTCTGCTTCACTCGCAAAGCTGATTTGAAATATCTGTTTGTTTCAGAATCCAATGGCAAAGCTGATTTCGCTGACAAAGCTGATTCAGAATAACTTTTTGTTTCAGATTCCAGATTTAGCTTCAGTGACAAAGTTAAATCTGGTCCATGAAGCTCAAACAAATAGGGCCTTACGCGGATTGGATTTAGAGATACGCTGTTGTTCGACTTAGCTCTTTTAGTCCGTTCGGCTTGGCGTATTTTGCGGAATCCTAAAAGTCTAAGTGCAAGAATTTTGAAGGCCAAGTATTATGCGCAAGGTGATTTTCTTTCAGCAAGCTTGGGCTTTAATCTGTCACGGATTTGGAGAGTTTTGTTGAATGGTAGGGATAATAAAACAGGGACTCATTAAACAGATTGGTACAAGAGAGGATACGAACCAGTGGGCAAAAAAATGGCTGCCCAACGAGGGGTCATTGTGACCTACTGCTTATTACAAAATGACCCCCCCTCTAGGGAGAGTGATTTTATAAACTCAACCGTAGCAACATGGGATATAGAAAAGAAAAGTTACATCAAGCTTTCCTTCCTATGGATATTCAGGTTATCAAGAATATCCCTCTGAGCATGAGGAGGCAAGGGGATTTCTGATCATGGTATTATGATAACGAGGGAACTTTCTCATAGTCCGCTCTGTGTATAGGATGTTAATCAACCCTAAGGCAACTAAGGTAGCTTCGATTTATGGTTCGGCATTGAGCTCTAATGGGAAGATAGAGAGGAAACATTCTATCTTTCCATTAGCGAAACATTCTATCTTCTCATTAGTTGCAGCTTCATGTACTTTCAAGGATCAATATGTTCTTGTGACGATTAGCGAAACATTCTATCCCCATGGGTGACGTGTTGCATCATAGAAACATGAGAGAGAATGACGAATGTCTACTATGTGGACAAGAGGGTTTGCGGAAACATTCGATGCTTGAGTGTACCATGTCTAAATGTGTGTGGGCCTTATCTTCAGAGGAGGTTGCAGAGGTGGTGGCTCATACAGAAGAAATAAAAATTAGGCCATGAGGGCCATTTACGGACATCAGTGCAATTTTCTTAAAAAAAGTGTTACAGCGGTATATGGCCCTCATGTCCGTAAATTTCACATGCCTATGTGAGACTGCACTATAGTAGGTTGGTCTTCTGGTTTAGAGAACTTCTGGATGCCCCCCTGGTATTTGTGCCTGTTTGTCTTTGTTCTTTTCTTTTCTGTGTTCTTGCCATTTTTACTTGGTTTTGTTCCCTTTTTCATATTTTTCGCTTTTATTTATTTTGCAATTCATGATTTTTTTGAACCCATGAACATTTTTAATTCAAATTCCTGAACATTGTTTCCAACTCAAATACATTAAATTTTTAGAATTCAAAATCATGATTTTTTTCCAAAGTCATGAGCATTTATTTAATTCGGGAACATTTTTAGATTTATGGAGGTCTTTTAATTCACAATCATTTGTAAAATTCGTGAATATTGTTTGAATTTACACAAAAAATTATTATCCGCCAACATTTTTGAATTTGTGATGTTTTTATGAATTCATAAACATTTTAAATCTCTAGATATCTTTGGAATTTGTGAACATTTGTTGAAATTCACAGTTTTTGTAAATAAATAAATATTTTTTGAAATTTGCAAACACCTTGAAAATCCGTGAACTTTTTCAAACACATGTAAAATTGCTAGCTTACGACCTGGAATACAACAAATGTCTATAAGCCTACCTCCGGCGCCCGACTATGGTTGGGAACTTTTATAACTTCAATCTCATGCACAAGAACAACTCCTAGAGAGACAGGACTAGAGTCTTTACCTCCTTCGCGAGGGGCCTGAACCTGTATACTAACTTGTGTCAGCCATCTACATCGCGTTAGATCAAGCCTCGTTCTTACTCCTTTTTTACTGTTAGATTTTTGCCCACCCCCGTACTTCCTCAGCCGACGCAAAAAAGCCAAGGTTCTATGGGCCGCATGACTAGTTTTAGAACCTTTCGTGTGTTTTCCCTTTTTGTTGAGTGTGTTTTGGCGATAATTTTCTTTTCATTTTTTCAATACATGCCAGTTTCTAAAATATACGGGTAACATTTTTTCTCGGTCACTGAACATTTTATAGGTACACGTTAAACATTTATCTTAATACACATTGAACATTTGTTAAATGCAAATTAAACATTTTTTAATGCGGAATGAACATTTTTAAACACACATTTCAATTTATTCAAAAACATGCAAAAATAAATAAATCTTACAATATTTTTCTAAATGACATGAAAATTTCTTTTTGTATTAATTTTTTTCTCTAAAACTGCACGAACTAAATTTTATGTTCCATGAACATTTCTCTAAAAATGTCAATAAACATATTTTTAACTTTACGAACATTTTATAAATGTCATGAACAATTTTATGAATGATACGGACATATTTTTACAAATTACACGATCATAATAGATTAAAAATATTTTCCCATGCTTTGGTTGTATGTGATGGTGTTTTTTTTTCATGCATGGTTGCATGTTGAGACGAGCATTATCTCATCCATAATTATATGATGATGTAGCATACTTGTATGTTGAGATAAATAAGTCGGTAGGGATGACTCTTTTATAGATATATAGGATGCCATGACAGTTGTTAGATTTTGTGTGCAAAAGACGTCCAAGACTGCCAACCGTTAGATCGATGTCCAAGGGGACCTGGCGAACATTCGCCAGATATCGTTATCGAAGCAAAAACATTTTATGCTTGGCTTGTTATGTCGTGCAACATGTAATATTGCACATAGGTGTGGCAGTGTGCGTTCAAAATGTACTTACACGCCTAAAAAACAAGAGCAAGTAATTGGAGGTTATCCCTTGTGGGGACCTTGAGGGGCCAATTTGTTTTCCCCTTAGATAGCACAAGTAGTGCGTCCAGTCGCCGCCGCATGTCGTGAGTTGGGCGCTTCTTTTAGATTTTTTTTTGTACGCTTTCTTGGGTTTTAGATTGATTTTCTTCTTTTTTTCGCCTTTTTGGTTTTCGCTGGTCTTCCCCGGGTTTTGAAGATTTTTTTCACGGACCACTTTTTTGCGAAAATAATATGTTTTATGAGAAGCACTTTTTCTTCTCTTAGGGGCACCGATTTGCTTCTCTTTATACAGGATTATACTTGCATCTTGTGCAGCATGCAGCCCCTTGAAACAAGGACACACCTCTTCTTCACATGCCCTTTTGCACAATTAGGTGGGAACTACATCTGCCCGGCTTGGGCCCCTGCTGGACAAGGCATTCAAGAAGAAATTAATCATCTGAAGCAATTGCTAAATCTGCCATTTTCCCTGGAAACCATAATTCTGGTGACTTGGGCAATCTGGACCACCCGCAACGATTACATCTTCAAGAACATTGCACCCGGCCTATATGCATGCAGAAGGAAATTCAAAGAGGAAATCAAGTGGCTAACATTCAGAGCAAAGCGGAAAGAATACCATGGATTAGAAAACTGGGTGAAGGCTTTTATTTGAGTTAACTGGTTGATAGTCCTACCCTGTATGCAATGTTCCATCTGTTGTTGTTACTGTTGTATTTTTTGTCTTTGTTTTCCTAGGTTGTGCTTTTTCTGTATAGCTTTTTTTTTCTTTTGCTAAGACCTTTTGTATCATTTAATTGAAAATCAATAAAAATACGCAGCAGAGTCCTGCTGTTTCCCTAAAAAAAATCGCTTCCGCAAGAAGCACAACTGTGCTATTCAAAAAAGGAATAAATGTGGGCTTCCATGAGAAGTATAGATTTGCTTAGCATAGAGGCACCGATTTGCTTCCGCGAGAAGCACAATTGTGCTTCTTGGAAATAAAAAAATATTATGCTTCCACGAGAATCTGAGCTTAAAACAAATTGTACTTCATCATGGATTTACTTCTCGTGAAGACACATATTTTCTTCCATGAGAAGCAAGTTGTGCTTCTCAAAAATAGGAAAAAAAATGCTTACACGAGAGGTAAAATTTTGCTTCTTCTGAAGGCACAAATTTGCTTCCACGAAAAACACGTATGTGCTTCTCGAAAAGGGAAAAAATATGTTTCCTTGAGAAGCTCGTGCTGGGATGGATTTGATTTTGCGAAAAGCAAAAAAGGAAATAATTAAAAAACGTGCTTCCAACTCCTGGTTTTTTTGTAAGGTTCCTCAAAGCCTATTATCATGGGATCTATTTTGAAGGTGTCAATGCGAGAAATCTGACGGTGAAAACGTTTTAGGATTTGAATGCACGATTCAAAAGATTAACCATTTTGAATAAAACAATCTACAAAAAAAATAGAAAACTCACGGATTGCCACAAATGGCGTACATGCAATGTGTCACTTGCTAGCGCGTGAGAATGTGAGAATAACCTTTACAAGGGTAATCCTTAACTAATGATTTTGCTAAAAAAAAATGTATGTGCAACACTCTTGCGGTTGTCTGCGCCTCTCACCGCACATTAGGCCTAGCACATTGATGAGACGATGTAGCAGATGCCTATTTCAGAGTCGCTAAAAGCGATCAAAAGATGCACAATTCCTATTCAGCACTTCTGGCGCCGGTTACATGGATTCCCCCATACGCAACACACACACACCCGTCATGACAACTGGGCTGGCACACAGTGGCGGAGCTTGACCTGAAATCATGGGGGGGGTCATGGGTTGGAGGGGCAAACATAATTTCTTTTGAATGATTTTTGGTGGATAAATAGGCCTAATACTAAGGTATATACAAAAAAATTCATATGAGCTGGGGGGCCATAGCCCAGGTTGGCCCCCACCAAGCTCCGTCTCTGCTGGCACATATAAAGATAATCGATTTTGTTTCTTCTACCTTTTTGGCTTGGTTTTAGGAAGCTTCTACCGGCTTCGGTAAGCTTGTGGAAGCTTCTGACCGGTTTTCTCTTTCTTTTTAATTTTTTGTTTTCCTTTAGTTTCCTTTTTTATTACAATTTTTATATTTTTCACAATTCTTGAATTGTTTCAAATCTGCAACTTTTTTCTAATTCATGAACATTTTCCAAATCCATGTAATTTATTCAAATGCATGATTTTTTAAAAATAGATGAACTTTTGTTTAAATCCATGAAAATTTTCAAATTAATGAACTTTTTTTCCTAGTTTGCTAATAGTTTTTAAAGTTGTGAATATTTTCTGAATTCATGAACTTTTAAGAAATCCATGAGTAATTCTCGACCATGATTTTTTTTTCAATTTGTGAACATTTTCAAATCTGGGAACATATTTCAAATCTATGAACTTTTCCAAATCCATGTTTTCTTCAAACCTGTGAACTTTTTCAAATGTGCGAACAATTTTTCAAATTTAATTTTTTTTCTAAAATTTATTAAACAAATCAATTTCATATTTTTTTTATAAATTACACTAACTTTCTTTGAAAAGTAAATGGTTAACGGGCTGGTCAATGACCAACTTGTACGGTCAACGTTTTTAGGGTGATCGTGCGAGTGAGAGAGAAATAGGAGGACATATCTGGTGCACTGGGTCATTTGGTGCTACCGGTGCACCGAACTTTTTTAGTACATTTTCAAATGTTTGAAAAAATCTGGAGTTTTTAGCACATTCACATAACATTTGTATATGGTGTAACGACAATTCATATCAAAATTCAAAACATAGCTCGAGTTACAAAAATGACAATATAACAGTGAATAGTACATAACACAAGTTGGCTGTTAGATTTGGCGCATTATCACATTGTTGTCAAATTTGTCATTTTTGTATCTCTAGCAATATTTCAAATTTCGATACAAAATTTTGTGACAACATACATTGATGTTTTGCCAATGTGCTAGATTTTTTCAATTTTTTTGATACATTATTAAATGTGCTAATGCATCCGGTGCTTCGGTGCACCCACTATTCAAGAAATCTTCCGATTCAGCGATTAATCTTCCGATTTATCGCTAATCGAGGGGTGACCGATAAGATTATGCCTTATCTTCACCATTTATCTTTTGGACTGATTTATCGCTCTGACAAGCGATTTATCAAGAATTTACCGATAAATCAGACCTATTCATAGCACTATGTTAGCAAAAACTATGATTATTTATGTTTTGTGGACCTTGTTGCGCAATATGTATTGGTGTCCTATTTTTTGTCATTATACAAGAATTCAAAATCTAGAAATTAAGGTAACACTTCTATCAAATATTGTTTTAGTGTTGAATATAGCGTATTTTAGTGTTGGGTACATGAGATTTGCAAAAGATATCCGATTAATAGTCAATCAATAAAATCGATTAATCGACCGATTTCCGATGAATCTCTAATCCCTAGCTGACCGAGACGATAACGATAAGTGATATCCTCAACATTGGATGCACCAGATATGTTCACCGAGAAATAGAGCGAGCAAACGATTAACCAGGACATCTGCTGCGAGAGATTGGGATGTGTCCCACAACCGGCGACGTGTGAGTGCTCTTTTCTCCAACCGGCCCTTAAGCGCTAGTAGGAGGTCTCCTAAATATGCGCCCCTCGAAACACATTGCCGCTACATTGCACACGTCGGCCGGGCCAAAATCCTTCGTTCCTCTCGCACGGGAAAAATCAGCCATGTTCGCTTTGAGGACAAAAAATCATGTAGAAAAGCCGAGAACTCCAACAGCTGTGAAAGTGTTCACCAGTTGAAAAAATGTTCATGGCTTTTTAAATATTCTAGAACTTTTGGGCCAGGTTCTTGAATTAAAATACAGTCATAGATAACGTTCGCGAATGAATAAAATGTTCATGGTTATGGATATTTATGATTTTTTTCGTAAGTTCCAAAACTATTCATGAATTAGAGAAAAGTTTGACCCATATTTAAAAATTATTCACAAATTTGAAAAGTGCTCATGCGTTAAAAAATAATTAATTTTAAAAATATTCTAAATTATAAAATCTTTTCACATTTTGTGGAAAATTTCACATTTAGAAAAATCATGATAAAACAAAACAAGTAAATAAACAGAAATCCTTTGGAAAAAACAATGTGTCGGTGTACTAAAGTAGGGGGTACCTTAGTATCCCGAACTTGTGCACGGGCAGTCGCAGCGACCCGCGGCAGGGCTTGCCGGGCGTCCGCCAAGATCCTCCACGGCTACTTTGGCGCCATTCAAGATCGAAGTACTCAAACCAAGGCCCCGGCAAGAGAAGCTGGCCGGGAAGAATACAAGGTCCCGGCAAGAGAAGCTGGCCGGGAAGAAAACAAAGGCCTCGGCAAGAGGAGCTTGCCGGGAAGACCGACCAAGGCATCTCCAGAAGACTTGCCGCGGTGCCCGGCGCGTCCCGGCAAGGCCCGACGCCCGGTAAGCTTGCCGGCACGACAAGAGAAGGGCCGCGGCAAGGCACTCGCCGCGGCAAGGCGGCCACCCAAAATCCAGCGCATCCAGCGACGTGTCACCCCAGGGCCACCCTAGGGGCACGTGGCGGGGCGTTGCGCAGCCATGCAGAGCGAGGTGGCAAACGGAGCTGACGGAGACGCCATCGTGGCAATCGGTGGCGCCTCTAACGGTCGTTTCCTTGCACTGTTGGGGCGACCGGACGGGCATTAAATGCCCTTGTCCCCTGCTGTCAGAGTTAGGTAGGGAACACTGTTGGTAGCAGTTGTACCAACCCGCGTTTTTACCTTTCTACCCCTCTTTCTACGCTGCCACCTGTTGGTGCCCCCTTTAGACTATAAAAGGGAGGCCCATGGGCACGTAGAGGGGGTTCGGAATTTTGGTTCCGCAGCTTGGAGGTTCGGTCCAGTCGACACACAGACAACACCACCATACGCTCGCTCTCGAGCAAGATCAAATAAAAACACAAAGCAGCAGTAGGAGTTTTATCTCTCTGGAGAGCTCCGAAGCTGGGTAAAAATCGCCCGTCTCGCCTCCCAGCGCGCGCCCGACCTCGATCCGCTCTGTGCACGGCCTCCGCCCCCTTGCCGGACCAGAAGGGTCCCCCCGTGCCCCATAGGTGCTCGCAGCCGCAGGAAAGCAGCGGCCCCGACATCTTTGGCGCGCAAGGTAGGGGGCGCGTCGAGGTCGTGAGCATCTGATCCGGTCTCCGCGCGCGCTGCATCAACGCCTTCATCAACATGCCACCGAAGAAGAAGCCTTCGGAGGTGGCCGCTCCGTCTACATCGATTCCGCCACCACCGCCGGAGCAAACGGGCGGTGGAGTGGACGCCGGCGGAGGAGCGGGCGCCGACGGTGGGACTCACGTCGTCACCAGATCCAAAAACAAGGCTCCGCAAGCGTCGGCCACCGTGCAGACACCGCACCCTCCCCAGGGAGTGCGAGGTCGACAACGCCCCGGTGCCCCTAACACCGTGCTCGCATTGGAACAAGGCCAAGCTGGTGGGTCGCGGGACGCTCGAGGTCAGCATGCACGCCCGCATGCTGGCGCGAGCGAGGTACGGTCACCCGGGCGGGATGTTGCACCTCCCAATCCAGTTGGGAGTCCGAGCACATCCCGCTCCTCGCGCCGCTCGTCGCCACCACCACCCAAGACAGCAGAGGAAGCGCTGGCCCGAGCCCAGCTGCTTCTAGACTACCCTCCGGCGCCGCACAAGATCGACGACTGGAGGATGACCATATACAGTCTCATCAGCTTCGCCAACAGCGACAAGCCCCGGCAACCGAGCGCATCGAGGCCCCGGCAAGGCGCCCAGGCGCAAACCGACGCTGACAAGACCGCTGGGGGTGCCACCTCCGTGCACTCCCAGCCCCGAAGGCCAAGATCGCCGGCTCGTCGGGCCAACCCCGACGGCGACTCCACCGCATCGTCGGACCCGCGAACCCGACGCGATCAACGTCACGTTCTCCAAGAACGGCGGCACGAAGACGCTCGCACTCGCATCGAGCGCAGAAGGGAAGCGCGACGTCAATCCGACCAGCGCGCTGGGCCTACTGTCGATATGCACGCACCCGGGGAACCAAGCGACTTGCCGTACGCGGCAGGTTGCCCTGCGTTCACCCGCGAGCTGCGGCAAGTCCAGTGGCCCAGAACCAAGAACTTCAAGCCAGACGTGCCCGAGAAGTACGATGGCAGGATACATCCATCGGAGTTCCTCAGCATCTACACCATCGTGGTGCAGGCTGCCGGACGACGCGATGAGAAGATCCTCGCCAACTACTTCCCGCTGGTGCTCAAGCCCAACGTCAGATCTTGGCTCATGCACTTGCCGGACGGTTTGAGGACCACCCTGATCGCATCACTGCGGTCGGGTGCTTGCCGATGTTGGTCTCACCAACAGTCCGCAACCTCAAGGTCACGAAGATGTTGGTTGACGGCGGGGCCGGCCTGAACCTGATTTCCTCCGCAGTGCTCAAGAAGCTCCAGATCCCCGACAGCGAGCTCGAAGAAACTGGTACCTTTCAAGGGATAAATCCGGGAAGGAGCAAGCCCAAGGGGAAGATCATGCTGTCAGTGACGTTTGGCAGCGAGCTGAACTTCAGGACAGAGAGGGTCACCTTCGATGTTGTTGATATCCCATTACCCTACAATGGGATACTCGGCCGTCCAGCGCTTGCCAAGTTCATGGCAGCCTCTCACTACGCATACAACGTGCTCAAGATGCCTGGTCCGATAAGTGTCATCTCTGTCCAAGGCGACAAGAAGGATGCACTTATCTGCACCGACAAGATCTACCGGGAAGCAGTAGCCGCAACAGAGTGCAAGCCACTTGCCGCTGAAGCTCCCCGGGGGAAGAAGAAAGTCAAGACCGGCAAGAGTAGCTCTGATGCCCACTCCGGCAAGCGCACCTCCCCGGAGTGCTGCGCTGCCGTCGAGGACGCACCATCGAGCTCCACCGGCAAGTGCCAGAAGGCAAAGGCAGATCCACCAAAGATTAAGCCCGGCAAGAACAGCTCTGGTGCCCACTCCGGCAAGCACGCCTCTCCGGAGTGCCGCGCTGCCGTCGAGGATGCGCCATCGAGCTCCACCGGCCAGTAGGGCGAAGGAAGCATCCAGTTTCGAGCTTTTGAATTGTATTCCCTGAGACTCCGTACCTTGTATGAAGAACCTGTGCGCAGGAGGGTCGAATTGTGGCTAAGTTGCGCCCTTGATCTGTTTCGAGTCCGCTCAACGATGAAAGCGCGCCGCAACTAGCCCGACAAGTTTTTCCTGCCGGAGGCAACACCGCCAGCGGGCTGCTGATGTTCCGCACTCAGCAAGCGTGCTTGCACCGGCGGGTTCCCCAAAAGCGTGAGGGTGAAAGCATACAAGGAAGGGAATCAAGGGGGAAGTGCGGCCTTACCGGAGCACGGAAGACAGAAAAGCTAAGTTGCCCAAGTTCGAATATAGAATACGTTCAGTTTTAAATTTCTATGTTGCATTCCTTGAACGTTCGTGCCTTGTATGAGAAACCCGTGCGCAGAGGAACCAACTCGCGGTTAAGTTAAGCCCTTGCTTTGTTTCGAGCCCGCTCAACAATGAAAGTGCGCTGCAACTGGCCCGACAAGGTTTCTTGCCGGAGACAACACCGCCAGCGGGCTGCTGATGTTCCGCACTCAGCAAGTGTGTTAGCGCCGGCAAGTTCCCTGAAGGCGTAGGGTAAAAACATACAAGGGATGTGATGGAATAAAGGATGTAACATAGTAAGCCTTGCCATGGGACGTCCTTCGTATGAGAAGCTTGTGCGCGGAGGAGCCGACTCGTGGCTAAGTTGCGCCCTTGACTTGTTTCCGAGTCCGCTCAACAATGAAAGCGCGCTGCAACTAGCCCGACAAGGTTTCTTGCCGGGGGCAACACCGCCAGCAGGCTGCTGATGTTCCGCACTCAGCAAGCGTGTATGCACCGGCAAGTCCCCTAAAAGCGTAGAGCGTAAACATACAAAGGGCGAAACACGGCGTTGCATTGCCCAACTTGAAGTTACGTTGCAAAAAGTAACTTATTACGGCGCTGTCTCAGTTATTTTCGTGACTATATTAACAGCGACAGGGAAAAACCAGAAGGGCGCACTGGCGCAGAGGCCCCGGCAAGCCGATTTCGCTGGGGGCTGCAAGTACCGAAGTTCCTTCACGGCAGGCCAGGATCCCCGGAGGCCGCAGCGTCAGCGACAAGGGCAAAGAAAGGCGCACCGGCACCTAGGTCTCGGCGGAGCCAGAGTTGCCGGGGGCTGCAAACGCCAAGATTCATCCCCGGTGAGCTAGAGTCGCCGGGGGCTGCGGTATCAGATAAGTTTTTCATCCCTCGTCATGCATCCTCTTATGGGCTGGGGAAAGCGAGGCCGCGCCCTTGAACGAATGTGTCTTGTAAAAAAAAAACCTGTGCGCGGAGGAACCGGCTCGTAGCTAGTCGCGCACCGACTGTTGTTTCGAGTCCGCTCGACAACTTAGGTGAACTGCGGCTAGCTCAACGACAAGGTTTCTTGTCGGTCGCGGCACCGCCGGCAGAGAACCAACTCGTAACTAGTTGCCTTACTATCGTTTCGAGTCCGCTCAACGACTTAAGTAAGCCGCAACTAGCTCCGCGACAAGGTTTCCTGTCGGTTGCAGTTCCGTTGCCGACGTTCCGCACTCGGCGCTCACGGCAAGGTGCCCGCACCGGCAAGTTCCCTAAAAGCGTAGGGTAAAAACTTACAAGGCACAAAATCAAGTAAAGGGCATGATCCGGCAAGCATTCCCCTCTTTTCATTAAAAAACATCCCAATTTAGTACAAGTCCATAGAGGATGAAAAACATGATAGAGAGGATTACAAACTTTGAATACAGCTAAGGCCCGAAGGCTTACAAATTAAAAGATAAGATGCCCGTAATCCCTCTCCTGTTTCTCTCTTCAGGACGCAGGTCAAGGAGGCCCCGGCAAGAGAAGCTTGCCGGGGAGGGCAAAAGGAGCGCCTAGGCGAGCCACGGGTGCCAGAAGACACCAATCGAACAGCCCGGGGGCTGTCCGAAGGCTGGACGGGGATGGCAGCGCCGGAAGCGGGGCTCGAAGACGGGGCGGCAGGACGTCAGCACGCTGTCGAGGGCACCACGCCCTCGTACTCCGACTTGACGGCCTTGCCGCCAGCCCTCTTCCCCTTCTGCCGCCTCCCCACGCCAGCCGTCCAAGGAGACGACCCCGGGGAGTTCAAGGTGCCGGCGACGCGGATGATGGGGTCGCCGGAGACGCGCGGAGCGGCGCCCGACACCTAGTCGGACTCGCCGCCCCGCCTCCCGCTAACCTCGTCGTTGCTGTCGCTCCCCTCCTCGTCACTCTCGCTCGAGGAGGGGCCTTCGCTATCGAAGGAGCTGTCCACGCAGCACCTTGCCCGGATGCCGGAGTCCCCGAAGACCTTGACGGAGAGGAGGTCGCCCTCCATTAACTTAAAATGGAGGGTAAACCCCGCCGTCAATCTGTGGATACGGGCGAACGTCTTCCAGCCACGGTCAAGATACATCACGCCAGGGGCTGGGGATACAACGTGGACTCGCGTGCCGCTGATCCCGCAGCCCCTCATCTGCAGCCTCAGCATCTCGGGCGGGTCCGGTTCCATCGCGCTTGCGAACGGAGCTGGAAGCCGGAGGCGACGACGAGGCGCTCGACGCAGCCTGACGAAGAACTCGCAAGGGTCGTCCCCCATGTGGACCGCCGCGGGGGAAGGAACCGCCGGCGGAGGCGAAGCTGGCGCGCCGCCCCGTCCGCCTTTTCCCCGCGCGCCTCGGCCTCGTCCTCGACCTCGTCCGCGACCACGCCCCCTCCCTCTTCCCCTTATGGCCGGTTCCCCCGCCAAGGGTGCGAGAGAGGGAGAGGTGCGCTGCCTGGCGGCAACCCTCGCCACCACCGATGAGGAGCCAGGATTCCCTTTTTCCATGGCGAATGGGAGAAAGGAGAACAGAAGTTGAAGAAAGAAGGAGATGAGAGAGTGCGGGCTTCCGTGCCCCCCTCCTGCTCTTTATAAAGGAGCAGGGTGGGAGCCCGGCCGCCCCGCTCAGCGAATCAAGGCACGGGAGGAGCAGGGAATCGGGACCGACCCGCTGCCTCTGCTCGCGACGGCCCGGATTCCCACTCCCACCGTCCGTGACCCCAAGTGCATGGGAGCTACGTGGCGGGGATGCAGGGCCGAGGTGACGGGTGAGGCGGCCTCGCCCCACCCCGTGATCGTGGGGTTGGATGCCTCGAAAACCGCGCACCGGCCCCATCCAGTAAATGCACCACGCCCCCACGCCTACCTCCGTTTAGGTAGGGGGGCGTGAGCCGTCCCCTTCATCATGGCTTGATGCATGCTCGCGAGGCTCAGCCCCGCACGCGCCACCCACGTCACCCACGACGCCGCGTTTGACGCGTGCCGCTCTGGGCGTGCGCGGTGGACACGGAGTCCGATTCCGTGTGACCTAGGCCGCGCGTGCCCGTGCACTGTTTTGGGCCTGGCCCAACAGCGCTCGGCACCGTGTATGGCCCAGGCCCGGGGGCTCCTGTCGGTGTACTAAAGTAGGGGGTACCTTAGTATCCCGAACTTGTGCACGGGCAGTCGCAGCGACCCGCGGCAGGGCTTGCCGGGCGTCCGCCAAGATCCTCCACGGCTACTTTGGCGCCATTCAAGATCGAAGTACTCAAACCAAGGCCCCGGCAAGAGAAGCTGGCCGGAAAGAATACAAGGTCCCGGCAAGAGAAGCTGGCCGGGAAGAAAACAAAGGCCCCGGCAAGAGGAGCTTGCCGGGAAGACCGACCAAGGCATCTCCAGAAGACTTGCCGCGGCGCCCCGCGCGTCCCGGCAAGGCCCGACGGCCGGCAAGCTTGCCGGCACGACAAGAGAAGGGCCGCGGCAAGGCACTCGCCGCGGCAAGGCGGCCACCCAAAATCCAGCGCATCCAGCGACGTGTCACCCCAGGGCCACCCCAGGGGCACGTGGCGGGGCGTTGCGTAGCCATGCAGAGCGAGGTGGCAAACGGAGCTGACGGAGACGCCATCGTGGCAATCGGTGGCGCCTCTAACGGTCGTGGCAATCGGTGGCGCCTCTAACGGTCGTTTCCTTGCACTGTTGGGGCGACCGGACGGGCATTAAATGCCCTTGTCCCCTGCTGTCAGAGTTAGGTAGGGGACACTGTTGGTAGCAGTTGTACCAACCCGCGTTTTTACCTTTCTATCCATCTTTCTACGCTGCCACCTGTTGGTGCCCCCTTTAGACTATAAAAGGGAGGCCCATGGGCACGTAGAGGGGGTTCGGAATTTTGGTTCCGCAGCTTGGAGGTTCGGTCCAGTCGACACACAGACAACACCACCATACGCTCGCTCTCGAGCAAGATCAAATAAAAACACAAAGCAGCAGTAGGAGTTTTATCTCTCCGGAGAGCTCCGAAGCTGGGTAAAAATCGCCCGTCTCGCCTCCCAGCGCGCGCCCGACCTCGATCCGCTCTGCGCGCGGCCTCCGCCCCCCTTGCCGGACCAGAAGGGGCCCCCCGTGCCCCATAGGTGCTCGCGGCCGCAGGAAAGCAGTGGCCCCGACACAATGGGAAAGAGAATGGATGTGAGAAGTAAACCTGGAAAACCAACGTGCAAAACCGGGCCAAAAGACCGATGAAAAAGTTCACCCAAACTGTCAGAAACTGAGGAACGGGATGCGCGTTTCTGACAGTTTGACCCACTGGACCGTTCCTCAGCACCAGTTTTTTCATAGCGGTGTTTCTGTGGTTTCTACTCTTTACGGTTTTTCCGGCGTTTTGTTTTGCAGTTCCTACATTTTTCCGGTTCATACGTACAGCTGGTTTCCGGTTCTGTTTTACATTTTTTTTCTTTTAAACATGCAAACATTTTTGAGAAGTTGTGCAATTTCGAAAAGTATTCACCCTTTTCCATAAAAGACCTTATTATTTTGAAAAGTATTCAACTATTTAAGAAATGTTTATGTAGTTTAAAAAAGAAGTCACATATTTAAAAGCAGTTCGTATAATTTTTAAAAAGTGTCCTAGATTTTTTTTTTGAAAACGTTCATGTTATTGAGAAAAGTGTTCACCTATTTTAAAAATAAATCAAGAAAAGCATTGTTCACCGGATAAGAGCCCAATCGATAGAAAATCCACACAAAATCCGCTGGTTTCCGGCTAGTGAGGTGTTGGTAGCAGGACAAGTGTTGATGGTAGAGGCGATTTCAACGACGAACATGCACACTCTGGTGGAAACACTTGATCTCTGATCAAGCTATGTCGGCACACGCCTGAGTGATGCCCTTGTTGAAGGTGGTGGATCGAAACTTTGCTTTGGGGATGCAAATTCTGAGATCAACCTTGGGTTAGACTTGTCATCATTGACACACGTGCGGTGATTCCTTCTTGAAAGCTTAGCCTAGAAGTTATGTATTTTTCATTTTCATTTTATCTTTTACCATAGGGTTAGTGACTGTCTGGTTAAGTTACTGTCGTGAGGCATGTGACCTCTCTTTTTTTCGGGCCAATGTTGTTCAGCTCCTGGATTCTGAATAATTTCAATAATATATGACTGTGTGCATCACTCGATGCAGAGGTTGGATGTTATCCTCCTTTTCAAAGAAAAGATGTCAACATGTATTTAGGTTTGCGTTCTGTGGTGTTCGAGATGGACAGCGCCACATTTGGCCTTCGTGATGCTATTAGGGACCCGACAAGCACTATTGGAGAGTACTCGTTTCGTTGGGAATAACTACCACCAAACGACCGAGATGCCACCTCTCGAGTATGATGTCGATGGCTGCCGTTCATGAAGTATAGGTACGTTTTCAATGCGCACCGCTGAATCGACTGTTAGGACGACCCTATCTTTGATTTATGCCGCTTCAATTTGAATGAGTCTCCTTTGTGGGTGCCATACTAAAAAGCTGCGAGGGTAATTCCCATTGCCCACATTTGTGGATCGTGCCATCTATGAAGAATATCTGAAACTGAAACAATGAGGTGGACATTGAGCTCATCAACGACGTGCAAGGAGAGTATGATAAATTATGAACGAAGTTTATGGAAATATAGGTACAGTAGTCAAGAGCACAAGTTTGGCACATGAAGCATGAACCTGTGTGGCATGTTCACATGTTGGCATTTTGTCTTTTAAAACTTAAGCGATGTGCATGCCTACCTCGCTATTCATGGCTAACAATGGAGTATTCGGAATAGACGTGACATCGCCTATGCACCAGAAGTGTTTGTCCCTTGGTCCACAACCACCAATATCACATGGTAGGTGTGACATAATCCGATTATCTTGTGACACCATTTCACTAGGCGTCTTCAAATTCGTATGCACCGTGCAACCACATATGTCGGCTAACCGCGACAATCGACCATGTGAATTTGGCTCTCCAACAAACATGCCTAGTAAAAAGGCGTCGTAAGAGAAGGCGTAAAGAAGCCCACTCATTATCGTAACCATTGAACTCAACATGCCCGATGATATGGCGAATTCATGTAAAGAGCCAACATGCGTAACGATTAGACGATTCTATGTAGGTTTCGCCCTTTGACTAGGCGCAGCACACGGGTGCCACACTGGCTGGGTGGTCATAAACCTAGCTCAAACGCGTCAGCCGATAAGGTGCCTTCATGCATACTGTAGGCACCGGATAGTTAGGCGCGAATGGGAGGGATCATATTGTTGGGAAACGTTGCATGAAAAATATTTTTTTTCTACTCACACGCAAGATCTATCCATAGAGATGCATAACTACGAGAAGGGAGAGTATGTCTACGTACCCTCGTAGACCATAAAGCGGAAGCGTTAATTAACGCGGTTGATGTAGTCGTACACCTTCATGATCTGCCCGATCAAGTACCAAATACACCCCACCTTCGCGTTCAGCACACGTTCAGCTCGATGACGTCCTCGCCTTCTTGATCCAACAAGACTGGCGAAGTAGTAGATGAGTTCCGGCAGGACAACGGCGTGATGATGGTGGTGGTGCAACTATCTCTGCAGGGCTTCGCCGAGCACTACGAAAATTATGACTGAGGACAAACTAGAGAGGGACGCCACACACGGCTTGGGGATCGTGGTGTGTGTTGCCCTTCTCCTTCCTCACATATATATAGGTGGGGGGAGGGAAGGCAGCCCTAGGGCGCCCCAAGGGGCCGGCGGCCAGCCCTGGCCTCCTGTCCTAGGCAACTCCCCCTTTCCTGCCTAATTTGAGCATTTGATGATTACTGCCTAATTTTAGGAATATATGTGGAGCATATTGGTACTTTATGTACATACCCATATTAGTTTTGTGAAATCACTTGTCAAGAGGGCAAGTTGACAGCAAGTTGCTACAGAATTGTAATCTCCCAACATCTGGGTAAGACACCTGAAGGATGTTGACATTCAACCTAGGGTTGAAGGACACCTGAAGGATGTTGGACACATCTAGGACCCAGCACGAGTGCGCACACAAATTTGGTGTTGGGACATCGAAAGACCTTGACTCAATTGTTGTGGGAAATCACGAAGAGTCAAAAGGTAATGATGAAATCTCCACTATATATGTATATGGATTCGGGAGAATCACATAATAAAGACTACATTATGTAGACATTTATTTCTCCTCGAAAGTTGCAAAAGACCTTGGATTGGATCTAGAACCTAAGTACATGCATGGCTGAGTGCCTTAAGCACTCTAGTTGATTCAAAGGAAGGCAACAATTGAGGAGGCACTCTCTCTCAAGAAGAGGGGGTATTGACCTGATCAGTAATACCCACTTCTCTGAATGTGTTCTCTAGGGGAACACAATGTGTTTCTGTTCATGTGATGAACAAAAATAATAAGGTGGTGAGACATGAAGCGAGGCTTGTAGGACAGGGGTTCACGCAGAAACCCGTCATCGTTTAAGATGAAACATATCCTCCTGCTATGAGTGGAATAACGTTCTGATATTTAATATCACTGGCAGTGAATAATGAATTTGTATATCAAACTGATGGATGTTGTGACTGCATAGTTGTATGAGTCACCTGATTCGGATATCTTTATGATAGTTCCTGAGGGAACGAAGATTCCGAGTTTAATCGCAACATGTGTTGCTTAAAGCTTCAGAAGTCATTATGACTTGAAGTAGTCGGCAATGATGTGGTAGAACCGACTGAGTGAGTTCCTTTATTAGAAGGTTACTCAAACATTGATGATTGTTCATATATGTTCATTAAGAAATCCAAAGAGGGATTTTGTACAATTCTTGTGTATGTTGATGATCTAGTATCATTGGAGCTACACTAGAGATACATGATACAATCATATCATCTTAGGACGGAGTGTAAGATTTAAGATTTGGTTGAGACCAAACTTTGCTTGAGTTTGGAAGTTGAGCGTATTCCTTCGGGAACACTTGTTCATCAGTCTACATATATCCAAAAGATTGTTGAAAACTTCAACATGGATAAGCCATATCCATTAATGAACTATGGTTTTGAAATCTATGGATTACAAGAGATAAGGACCCATTAAGGCCTAATGGCAGTGATGGAGAGATATTTGGACTTGAATTTCCATATCGCGGTGCAATGAGAGCACGGGTGTATCTAGCAAACTGCACCAGGCCTGGTATTTCATTAGCAGTAAATTTTTGGCTAGATACAATGCATCACTAATTAAAAGGCATTGGGTTGATTTGAAGAATATTTTTAGATATCTTCTGAACACCACAGATCTTGATTTGTTCTATGAGAAAAAAAATCAGATATGACCATGGTTGGATATTGTGATGCTGGATATATATTAGATCCCCATAATCCTAGATCAGAGACTGGTTTTTATCTTCTCGAATGAAGGTGTGGTCTTCTCTGGGAAGTTGAGAAGACATATTTTAGTGGCGGCATCCACTATTCATTCTGAAATCGTTAATTTGAATGAAGCATCAAGTGAATGTGTGTGACTTCACATAATGATGAACTTTGCTAAAGTTCAAGTGGGATTGATTGGTAGGAATCACCCATCATTATCTACGAAGATAATATTGTTTGTATTACACATGTGTAGACAGGTTATGAGTAGCAATTACAAAGTGCATTGCTCTAAAGGTATTTTCTTTACCATAAGTTAAAAGGAGGTGGGAAAATAAATATTTTGCAAACAAAGTCAAGTGATAATCTCGATTATCATGTTAATGGAACTAGTACGAGATGACTTTATGTTTTGCAAGATTGAGGGGGAGTGTACTCCCATATGATAACGGAATCGAGATCTCCGGATCCTGATATTGCACTCTTTTCCTTTATGATTTCTCATGGAAGGTTTTTAATGAGACAATAGTAATACAAGCATTATGATATGTCGTTTTCTTCTTATTTTCTCACTGGGTTTTTGGAAGCAGTTTTCATGGCATATTATGTATATCTCCCTATATTTTTCCCACGGAGTTTTTTGGAGGAGCTTTTCAAGATGACGATTCTACAGGATCAATGCGGAGATTAGGGGAGTGCTAGGGAATAACTAATGGGGACTAATTATGGATAATCTCCTTATCTTTGTAAACCAACGTGCAGTTAGAGTCTGCCACCGTTGCCTCTCTTATCCCGTCTCCTCTAACCGACGCGTCCTTTCGATGCAACCCCTCAGAGGGTATATATTGTACAATCATCATCAATGGAAAGAAGAGTTGATTCATTCTTGCACTTATTTCTTCACACCTATTATGCCCCATGAACTTGCCGCTCTTGCTAGGTCCGAGGGTGATCAAAAGTTCAAAACCGATGATTGCGGCTGTACCCGAGGAGCTTCAGGGCACGCTGATTTCTGATTGTAACCTGTCCGTTGAGTAATTTTATTGCCCATTTTGCCCGCAAAAAATATATTTATTGCTCTTTCATCCAAAGAAATATTACTGTCGTTTTTTTAGGTGTATTGCCGTCGTTTTCTTGAGCGGCAAATATTATCGTTGCTTGATGTAAGATGGGCCTCGGCTTCGGCGCTTCGCGACCAGTTTCGCGAAGTGTTGGGCCTCTTGACCTCGAAGTGCCGCGAAGTGTACGAGAATGTTCGAGCCAACGCGACAAGCCTGAAGAACAACCGCGGCATCGTCGCGAAGCGCGTGCTCTCTCCCCTACTGCGGCCAAATGCGGCGAGCATCGTGCGTTGTCCCGAAGCTTCAACACCTTTCCCCATCCGTCCATCGTCGCCGTGGCATGAACTCCCCTCCGCTCTATAAAAGGGCGCCGCGCACTCGCCATCTCTCACCAGAGACAGTCACTGCAATCTTCGTCATAGCACATCGGCTTCCGAGTTCCAACGATCTCCTAGAGACCCCCTCTCGTTTCAATTCTCGATCAACTTTCCGTAACTCCTATCTGGTGCAATGGCTGCCGCGAACGCCCCCTTCGCTCTCGTCAGCCGCCTCTCCCCGGCCGCGCGCCTGCCCATCCGTGCCTGGAGGGCCGCGAGGCCAGCGACGCTCTCGATCGGCGGGAGAACCCGCCCGCTCTCCGTGGCCTCCGCGGCGCAGGAGAACAGGGACAACTCCGTCGACGTCCAAGTCAGCCAGGCCCAGAACGCCGGCAATGCAGTCCAGCGTCGCCCGCGCCGCGCTGGATTTGACATCTCCCCGTTCGGTAAGTCCTCTGTTCCGCAGTGTCTTTCAACGAGAGAAATTTGTTCCAGCGTGGGAGAAGCAGAGCCTGACGTACGTTGTTTACGCTAACGTATGCAGGGCTAGTGGACCCGATGTCGCCGATGAGGACGATGCGGCAGATGCTGGACACGATGGACCGGCTGTTCGACGACGCCGTGGGGTTCCCCACGGCGCGGCGCTCGCCCGCGGCGGCGAGCGAGATGCCGCGGATGCCGTGGGACATCATGGAGGACGACAAGGAGGTGAAAATGCGGTTCGACATGCCCGGGCTGTCGCGGGAGGAGGTGAAGGTGATGGTGGAGGGCGACGCGCTCGTCATCCGCGGCGAGCACAAGAAGGAGGCCGGCGAAGGCCAGGGCGAAGCAGCGGAAGGCGGCGACGGGTGGTGGAAGGAGCGCAGCGTGAGCTCCTACGACATGCGCCTGGCTCTGCCGGACGAGTGCGACAAGAGCCAGGTGCGCGCCGAGCTCAAGAACGGCGTGCTGCTGGTGTCCGTGCCCAAGAGGGAGACCGAGCGCAAGGTCATCGACGTGCACGTCCAGTGATGAGTACGTATGTGCGAGACTGTACCCTGTGTCTGAGGCTTCAAGATTTCAGCTGTCCCAATATGACCGTCGGCGAGTGAGTGCTCTTCGTAGGCGTAGTGTGCCGTTCTTCTCCGATCCTCTCTGCGCGCTCGTTCGCAGAATATGTAGAGCTTTATGTAAATGTACTTGGCAAATCAATGAATAAGTGTTCGGCTGCTTGATCAGCTGGACACGCTTCGATTAATTACTGCATCGAGAAATATTAGTTCCCTGTTGTGTTGTGGTGTGATGTGATGTGTTCTTCTTTCAGAACCCGGAAGAAGCTGATAACTGAATCGAGATATAATAATATAGGCAGCACATCCTCATGAATTTGTAGAGTGCAGTTTATCGGGCATAAAATTTCAAGAATGTGTTAACGGATAGAACGGATAGGAGTACACTTCTTTTCTTCACTTTTGTTAGTCATGGACAGCGGCTCGGGGTGCAAGGCTACATCAAGCTTCAAGCCGCTGCTCTCCTATCAGTGTCAGACGACGTGTCGGATCCGACGGCCGCTGCAGCTCCACCTGCCCCCGTAGCTGCAGCAATGAGCAGATAAACTTGGTTTTCAGTAGTTCTTGAAAATCAACACACAGATGTGTTGTGGCAGTCCTAACCTGCGTCGCTGGCGCTCTCTGGAGCGTCGGCGCCGTGGAGCCCGGCGGCGTGCGCCGCCTGCTGCATGTGTGCCGCGTACTGCATCATCTGCGAGTACTGCAGAATTGCGGCGGAAGAATTCTGACCTTGGTTGCTGGCTGCTTGCATCTGTTGGAGATAGTACGGTGAAAACCCTTGCTGAGCTCCTTCCGGCCCGGCTGCTGTGTAGTATGTTTGCACTTGTGACTGCTGCTGCTGTTGCTGCTGCACGCTCGTTCCACCATGCGCACCATAGTAGCTCTGCGACATGCATGCAATTTTCTAAGCATAAGGTAAAAACTGTATGCGTGTTTTTCATTTTTTTTTTTGACATCTGGTCATAAAGGCCCGTTTAGAACAAGGGAAGAAAAACATAGGTATTTTGGAGCATATAGTTTCTACAGAAAGTAATTTTCTGGTACCAATATCCTCTACGTTCCTTTGGAATTTCTATATAATCCACTCATTTCATTTGGATTATGGAGGAAGGAAAACATGAGGTCTGACCTTATTCCCTCTTTTCAAAATTAAAAAAGATGTTTCCTCTCTTTGTCTATAATTTCTGTAGTTTCTTTATAACATCCAAACACCAAATTTGAGGTCTTCTTATGGTTTTTGTTCCTCTAGGAATTTAGTGTACATGACATCTCAATTCCTCCATTTTTTTTAGGTTCACGTTTTGAGTTCATGTGTTTTGCATTCCTACACAAACCACTTCGAAACCGACATTAGGATGTGACACAAAAATTGAACTAAAACCATGACATGAGTTATGGAACGGAGGGAGTAGAAATGTAGACAAAAGAGAAGAAAACATGAGGCCAACATTAAGATGTCACTAAAAACGTAGGAATGTGGACACAAATAGAGGAAAACATAAGATAGGACCTCGTATTGGTTTCCTCCAAAATCCATACAGAATATCCAGTTCCATAGGAATTTGAAGGAGTGCAGGATATTGATTTCTTTGTTTCGACTAGTACCAAAGTTTTTTTTTTCATAGGAATCCTTTTCTTTGAAATTCAAATTTCTTTCCTTTATTTGCAATATGGTATCTAATTCAAAATATTGGATATGTTCAGGCCTAACTGCCTAAGAGATGGATCTACAAACTTTTTGAAGGCTAGGGACATCACTATATGATGTCTAAAATGATTTCTTTTCTCACATACAACATTATAGTGTAACCAGTCATCAAAGCCAAGGCTATTGCCTGGGCAGGCGCGCCGGTTGGCGGGGTTATTCTCATATATCTACTCTTAGGGTGTGTTTGGATGGAGGTCTACCAGACATCAATCTCACCCTCACACCTTCGTAAATGAGAGTCCTTATTGTCCAAGCCTAAACCAAAGTCAATGATGTCGTAGTGATTTTGCACACATGGCAGTCCAAACAAGATGATAGGATTGCAACAATGGAAAAAGAACTTATTTTAGCAAAATATTTAACTACAGAGTTTGCCAAAAAAATAAAACTATTGAAAAACCCAAGAAACTTTTGGAAATAGCTAAGTGAGGGAATATGTCGGGTCTTCATTAATGATCATAATTATTCGTGAGTTCTAGTGTTGTTTAACAATATCCTGGTATTTTTCTTGATTTGGATGTTTGCATCCTTATATTTTGGCAGAAATTTTTCTTATTTATTTTAATCTTCTTGTTTTATTAATTTCTATATTCATGCTTTTAAATGCATTTTGAAATGGGCTTTCTAGTTTCAATGAAACTTTGGTTAATTTGAATAACTCATTTTCAAGACCATGCTAATTTGAATAAATTTTTGTATGGTGAATAATAGATTCTTTGCCATGGGGAAAGAATGATTTGTGCAGCCTGAGATCTCAAAATGATGGTTTAGATTTGTGTATGATTGCAAATCTCATGATTCATCAAGTATCAAATCTTAGAGAAGGATACTGACCATTTGCATTTGATACATGTTTTCGTGAGAATGCCCTCCTGTATACCTGCCGGGGTAAAACATAAAGCAGATGAATACACTTCCTGAGGAAAATGCCCAATTAACTTCTGTTTGCCAGGAAATGCCCAGTTAATGGCAAACGAAAGAAAGCAAATTTACCCGTAGTAGTAAGGATAGGTGTAGTGAGCCTGCTGGGGGAAGTAGGAGGCAGCAATGGTGGCAGCACCAGAACCCTGGTACGACGAGGACGATGTTGCCGGCGGCGTCGACCTGACCATCCCTGAACAAGATCGCAGTTCGTAGCGGTTTTCAGCGATAATTCGGTAAATGTGAGTAGAAAACCTGCTGATGCGAATCGGTCGTACCAAACGGCGCCGCGGCGGCCGGATGCGCGCGCTGCGAAGCGCCGAGCGCCGCCAGGTTGCAGTTGGCCCTTCTCCCGTCGATCACCGGCGTCGGGTCCTGCAGCGCCCGGGCCGCGGCGTCGGGGTCCCTGAACGTCACCTGGGAAGGATCGACACGAGCAACAAAGATGAGCTTGTCGCTGACATTGTGACCGGACAGAATCTATCTGCGGGAATCGAAGCTCACGAATCCGTAGCCCCTGGAGCGGCCGGTGTGCTTGTCGGCGATGACGACGGCCTCCGCGATGTCGCCGAACTGCTCGAAGTAGCGCCGCATGGCGTCGCGCTGCGTCTGCCACGCCAGGCCCCCCACGAACAGCTTCGTGAACGTCGTGTCGCCGTCCATCGGTTGAAGCTGGCTAGCGGAGGTGGTGGCTACCGAGCGGGTGCGGCAGTTGCGCAAACGTGCTGGCGAATGGCTGGATGTCTGACACCGGGGGAGTATTTTTGTACGGGGGAGAGACGGCGAGATGGAGCCCACGACGGGGGCTGAAGCTGGCGATGATGAGCGCGTCGTGCGCGTGGTAATAGTTGTGTAATGGAGGGAGGGATCAGCGCACCCAAACGGTGTTCCTTTTCGGGGGTAGAAGATGCGTGGACCATGGTCAAGCCTGGCTGGTTCCACTCTACACTGTTACACAAGCGATAATTACATACTACTCCCTCCGTTCCTAAATATTTGTCTTTCTAGACATTTCAACAAATGATTACATACGAAGCAAAATGAGTGAATCTATCTCCACTACTATTAAACAATCCAACAGAAACTTTCTTAAGTGCACCCCGTAATTACCCCCAGAACACCGGACGACCCATTCACGACCGCACGATTAGTCCCACAAATCTGAATGTAACCGACATCATTGATCTAATGGCTTTACGGTGTGGACTTGGCAATTTCTAATGGCTGGCTGACCGTACTCCACCACCTGCCCCCAATCCAACGAGTTCCTGAAATCACGTCAACGATGTCCGCCCCCGATTCAACGAGTTCCTGAAATCACGTCAATGATTTCCTTCTGTGAACAGGCCTCCACACCACACCCGATCGCTAATTTGTTATTACCCTTGAAGAGCCCTGAGGAGAAGAAGCTGCGGCTGGAGGCGGAGTCCACGCTGGAGTGGGGCGGCGTGTGTGCATGACTAGTCGACATCGCCGCAATCGTCACGGGGAGGCTGGGTCCCCGTCGGGCGCAATCGGGACGAGAGCGAGCGGCCGCTCGAGCAGACCACCACCTACGCGCTGCTTTCGGCGCCGTTGGATTTTGGCGATGTGGGCGATGTGTTAGATGTTGTTGCCGCGGCCGCATGTGGCCAGTTTCTCGCCATGCGAGAGATATGGGGCGTCAGCCGCAGCCTCAGGGCGGCGGGCGCGGTGTTTGACCCGTTGAAGAGGCTCGTCGGGTAGACGCTGGATGCGAGGTAAGGGAGTTGGCTCAGCATGGGCGTGCGTGGCCGGCAGCCCGAGGGACGCGCGGTTGCCTGAGCGAGAGGCCAGTGAGTCTCCTACTCTGCTCGTGCACTCTCTCCTCCTTCTTCCAGCAAAGGGCGAGTGCCGGCCGACCGTTGCGGAGGGTGAGTACGGACCATGCGGACCGGAGCTTGAGGAGGGCAAGCGCGGACGACGTTGATCGGGGCTTGAGGAGGCAATGCGACTGTTGCTTGAGGAGAACGCGGGTGCAGACAAAGGAGAGCGTGCATGGCCGGAGGTTGAGGACGGTGGCGTCTGTGTTGTTGTGTCTGCGTGCTGTGTACTGATTACTAAATAGTGGGTTGTGTCCTGAACTTTTGACGCGAACTGTTGTGCACTGATCCTTTGTTAGATATTCTGCTGCAGAAGATTTCGTGGTGATAGGGACTACATCACTACAAACTTGATGCGACACCTTCTCTCCTTGATTTGTCCCAAAAGTTTGACATTATTTGACCCATAAATCATAATCTCATTTTAGGGGAAATCCTAATCTCATCTCTAATACTAATATTTGACACGGATTCTTTAGAATGGTCATGTTAGCGACTTAACTTCTCTTAATTTTTGGGTCGGGATCCTTCAGAGAAGTTGAAGCCGAGCATAAAGTTTGGAATATTTTTACTTAAAGCAACCAAGAGATACCCAGGTCCCAGGGCCTGATCAGGTGCAGGTTGTGTCGCTCGGCAGAAAAAAAAAGACAATAGCTTTGGCCTTTTGAACCTCGTGAGTGCTTTGTTTCCATGGAGAACTGGATGAATCAGAGACAACAACATAGCCTAATTTTTTTTGCATTGTCTAATTGATATTTATAAACATTCATATTTATGTTCTTTGGGAAAATCAAACGCACGATGTTCTTATTTCTTTATTTCATGATGAATCATATGCTTGCAACAATAACAACAATTTTTTAGTTATAATTGTCCAGCTGTTTCAGTTGTTGGAATTTTTTAATATATGTACTTTTTGCATCAGAAGTTTGCGTAGGTTAGTTACTCCTCGCCGCAAAGGAAATATCCCCCCGTGTTAAAAAAGAAAAGAAAATATCCTTCCTTCAATACAACAAATAAATTCAATATTCATCCGCTAAATGAAAAATGTTATTTCATTATTAGTACATTATTATCAGCTGCTGATTGTGTAATATTTATAAGTAGCATCACTAGATTTTTTATTTTATTGTTTATCTATTATAACTAGGATGAACATGTATTTTCTTTTTTAAAAATACGTGTGTTGCACGTGCATGCTAACTAGTACTTTAAAATATGTCTACATACATTTGTATGTAGTCATTTGTTGAAATCTCTAGAAAGACAAATATTTAGGAACGGAGGGAGTAGTACCCATCCGTAAAGAAATATAAGAGCGTTTGGATCACTAGTTCACTACAGAGGGAGTACTCCGTATTTGACAGAGTGGTTGCCGTGTGATTTGAACCTTGTGCTTAAACATGTCAATTTGATTGGCCGGGCAGCATGAAGGAACATAGACCAGGCTGGTCAATCATGCGTTGTGGTTGGGACGTCTGCTCGAGTGTTGGTACGCAAAAGCAAAGGGACTACATACAGCCTGACATAGAATGGGAAAGTACCAATTGCATCGCAGATTTGCTGCAAGCGATGAGGCAGGCTGAACAGTGCGCCGAAGCCAGCGTTTTGACGCCGGGCTGCCCAAACAAGATTGAAGGTTTGTATGGGTACGTACGAACAGACCAAATTACAGAAGTAGGGAGAGAGCAAGGATCAGAAGGGGGCTGCACATCATGATCTGCGACCAGGCCCTGGTCTCCGGGTCTCGGAGCGTTTCAGGGATGGTACGGTGTATGTATTGCGCTATGCACCTGTAAAGGGGGCTACGATAATTAGCATGCTTCTTTTATTTTTTGCCAATAATTAGCATGCTTTCGTGAAGGGGACTGGCGAAGAAGGTCCACTTTTGTGCGGTGGCTGCTCGGTTGGCGCCTTGGAGGCAGGCTTTCGAAAGGACAAGGGGTGGTAGGATACCGTTTGTATACGTGAAGGGCACGCACGCAGATGAATTATGTATGAGTACATTATATTTGCTCTGGCCAACTAGAAAAGTGTTGGCAACCAGCCACCGCCTCTCAACCTCTCCTCTCTCTCTAGGCAATAGGGCCTCTGCTGAGATCTCCACCGCCGCGATGGCGAGGCGGTGGTTCCCCTCCCTACTGCTTCAGGAGCGGGAGGTGGAAAATGAAAGTGGATCTGCAGATAGTCTTGGTGGATATTAGTAGTTGATAACAAGCAATTTCCCCACAAAAAGGTGACGAGCAATTAAGGAACTAATTGTGTACTAAGTGTCAAAAAAAGATCTTAGTCCAAGTATAAGAACCAATATAATGCTTGCTATGTATCATTTACCACCTAAAACGGAAAAGAAAAAAAAGATCTTAGTCCAAGTATAAGAACCAATATAATGCTTGCTATGTATCATTTACCACCTAAAACGGAAAAGAAAAATGGTAGCTTTCAAAAGTTGTTTTTCTTTAATTTTTTGATGATCTCGTTGAAATTATCGTTGACTCATCAAGAAAGCTGCACTATAAGACAACATGAGGGATGAGGGGGGGGGGGGGGGCTCATTTCTTTTCTCCTCTTTCTCTCTCTTCCTCCTCCTCCCCGTTGAGAGTCCCCTTGGTTTCCCCGGCTCCTCTCTCTTTCTCCTCCGGCGGCGCCGCTGCTTGGAGTGGGGATGAGAGGGGAGCTTGGGCTGCTCCTGTCTATAGTAGTAGTAGGTGTAGGTTTGCCGTTTTAGTGGTGTTTGGCCTTGTGCCGTGGATTGGCGTCATGCCGTCAGGGAGTTGGTCACCGGAGCTTGCAAGCAGCTTCTGGTGGTCGCCGCTGGAGCCTTCTGCTCTGCCTCCATGGTGGAGGCCTAAGGAAGGAGCCGGATCTGGCAAATCCCCCCATAATAAGCTTGTTGGGGCACTGGATCAAACCTCTGTGGTTATTCTCTCGCTTCCTACCGGCTGTCGCGGTGGCAGACGGGATTTAGGGAGAGGATCCCTGGGTAGTTTGCTCCCCCAGTGCCTTGCCTCGTCGGATCCTAGCTTCCGACGAGAGTGGTGTCGTTCCTTGACCGAGAGAAGGGCTTCCAGTGCGAATCTGGAGGTAGACGATGGGGATTCAGAGCACAATCAGCAGTGGATTCGGAGAAGCTACGGCGCCCTCCATGGCTGGCCGGTCTTCTCTAACGATCTGCTGAATCTTTCAGGCTGAATGGCGGCCAGTTTTATTCCTCCAGTCCTTGATGCCAACAAGGGAGGTAGTGCTGCTTGAAGTGGAGTCTGTGGTGCAGCCGCAGAGGTCTCGCCGGACAAGTGGTTTGTCCCCGGCACCGGCGATGATTGGTTCCATTGGAGAGCAGTTTGGACCCGATCGCTTTTTCCTTTCAATTTCGGGGTCGTTTTCATAAGTATCAGGGACTTGCCTGTAATTTTCAGTTTCTTTGGAGTCCTGTTTGTAAGATGTGCTATGCACCGCTTTGAATAATGAAGTTCTGGGTCCTTCGGGGCCCTTCACTGGATTTTTAGTCGAAAGAGACCCTCTGTCCACTGGAATTGACAAAAGAGACCCCTTGCGGACGAAAATGACAAAAGAGACCCCCTCACTAGTGGCGGCAGGCGCGGCAGGCGACACGTGTCACCTGCCGCCACGCCGTGAGGCGGCGGGCCCGGCCGCCACAACAGGAGGCGGCAGCCCGTGTATAACGGTGCGTGCACAGGCCAGCGTGCGGCAACGAAACGGGCCGCGCCAGGCGGGCCCGGCCGCCACCGGGTGAGGCGGCCGCCGCTGTCGCTGTCGCTACTCGGCCGACAAGGCCTGCTGCGCGCGGGCCCAGCGGGTGGGCCACGCCGCCACTAGCTGAGGCGGCACCTCCTGTGCTGCTGCACGTGCGACAGTGCGCAGACGGCGCTGATTTCGAGGCGCGAGCTCGATGGTTGTGACTCCAACGCGCGGGAATATGGACGCTTTTGGTTCTTTCGCCCGGGAATCCTGCCTTTGCTTCTTTTGCCTCAGCGGATGCGATGGCACTGGGAATCCGAGGCTACGCGAAACTGTTGTGCCGACACTACAGGGATCGTAAATATCCCCGCTTAATTTTCTCGCCATCATTAATCGTCTGAGCTTATAAAAGGAGGCACCGAGGCTCTCGTCCAGCCATCCTAGAAATAGCCAGTGCGCAAAGTGTGTAACACATTTTTTCAGTCGGTATGAGTTTGCCTTGCTCGGATCAAAGCATTAGGCCGAGGAAAATGAAGAATGCAAGTTTGCCTCCTGGGGTGGCAGTCCTGCGGTGTTGGTGTGGCGATCTTTGCAAGGTGAAGGAGGTGACGGATTTTTCAGATTGGTTGGGCATGAAGTTTTTCATGTGCGCCAATTATGAGGAAGATCCTGCCGTAGCTATTTCAGAGTACGACAAGCCTCCGGTATACTTTAACCATCACGAATAGATATTATTGGTATTTTCATTGATTCTTTAGTAACATTCTTGTTTCTTGTTGTAGTCTCCTCCGCCTCTGTGCATGTACTATCATTGGATTGACACGGAGAAGCCGGCTTGGGCAGTGACTGAGATTCGTGAAAGAAGTCGCCGTGCGTGGAATAGTTTATTTGCGGAAGAGCGACGCGAGAAGGCGGAAGCTGAGGAGAAAGCAGAGCAAGAGAGAGTTAAAAGAATACTATGCGGAGCAACACCGTTTTTTTGAGGAAATGGGAAAGAAAAACAGGGAAGAGGCTCGTCGCATGGAGGAGCAGGAACGACAGCGAAAGGAGGCTCATGAGGCAGAGAGGCATGGAAAGAAAGAAAGGGCTCGTCAGGCCAAGGCAGCAGAAGAAGCTGGCGATGGAAAAGGAAAATATCCACGCTGGACTCAGTAGATTCCTGTGGTAGTATTTTAAATTTCGCAATCATTTGTATCTTTATTTCTGCACTTTAATTTAGCTTTATTTCAGGAGTTAAATGTAGGTTTATTCCTACAATGTATCTTATTTTCAGTTGTGTCGTGTCGTAATGGAAAAAAATATAGTTTAAGAATAAAGTAGTGGCATTTTCTTTCCCTCCACTAATATCAAACATCGTGCAACAACTACAAAATAAAATTAAGATAGAACATAATGCCCTACAATAACAGAGTACAAAAATTGTTCCTGACTGGTGCATTTTTATTTCAGCATACATAGATGTTCAAATTGAAAAGTCTGATACACACATATGTAGATACAATGGGTCGCGCACGTGCATAGATGAATCACCCTACTTTACGATGACCACCTGGCCTTTCCTTACGACCGTAAGGCGACAAGCGATTAGGTGGCCGGGTCACACGAAGACCGCGGCCGTACTCCAATTCGACTTCATGTGTCTGCGAGTCCTGCGTAGGTGGTGGAGTCGCGAATCCTTGTTGCGAACCTGAAGCGTAATTGTAGGCGTATGGTTGTGACTCCGGGGGGATAAAAGATGGGCCAATGACATCCCCTCCAAAGAACTCTGTAACTAATGATGTAACCGTGTCGCCAAGATCATGTGATGCTCCCCGGAGGCCTGTGTTGACGCCATGATCATGTGATGCTCCCCGGAGGCCTGTGTTGACGCCGCGTTGGGTGTTCTCATCGCCCCAATTAACATCAGGTGTGTCCTGGACATAAAAACATTTTAAACAAACTGTTAGAGGATAATATATGATATCATTGTAAATGCATTGAAATGTAAACACATGACTACCTGAGCATATCCCTCTCCTATACTGTCTGGCCATTGTACGTGGTGCTGGTTTAAATCTGGTACACGAGTCTCCTCGGGCATGGGGATCCCTCGCGTGGAGAGATACGGCTGAGATCCCTCACCTTGGGTGTATGCATCATATCCTGTGTACGCATATGGGTTAGGGGAAAGAAACTGCTCGGGCATCGAATCCAAGCCCGTGCCATGGTCCTGAGATGTCTGCCCCTGACGAAGCTGCATCGAAGAAGAGCGATGCAGTGGCAGAGATGAGTCATGTCGTGGCAATGTCGTTCTAGTACTCGGACCCTCCCCCCATTGCTCATGGCTCGTACGCGCCTCGCTCGGTCTGGACGACGGTGCCGCACTCGGTCTGGCTGACCTCGCTACCGGCATGTATGCTCCAGTGGCAACGTCGTCGCCTCTACCGCATCTGAACTTCTTTGCCACGAATTGTTGCAAACGTTTCTGGAATGTCTTGCGATATGGGCCCTGGGCCGGCATGCTATCCGTAGCCATCTGCCCTACTTCGTTGACATTTTCAAGCTGAACAATATTTGGATGTTATTTAGTTCAAATGATTATGAAATGATGGACCTAAAAAAGTTACAAGTGATTACCATCTGGTCACGATAGTAAGCTGCATGCAGCTCAACATGTCTCCGCGCCTGCTCCTCTTGTGTGAGATGTGTTGGTATAGTAGCTGGCTGACTGGCCAGGCTAGCACGTGTGTTCATGCAGTACCATTGCTTGTACGCTTGATCTGTACTTCCATCGTACGGTCTGCAAAATTAAATAATTACATAAACCGTTGTGATGAAAGCAAAGCATCTTCACGCATCGTATGATCATCGTACGGTCTGCAAAATTAAATAATGTACATAAAATATACCTAAGTTGACGCACTATATCTGCTAGCGCTTCATTTTCCCACTTGTGTACCCATTCACTGTTCTCTTCCCTCCAATCGTATAAACTTCAACCCCTGCCCATATTGGTTAGCCTGCAAATTATGTAACAAAGTGTGAGTTTAGTAAATTAAAAATGACACAGACTATTTAGGGATGTCACATCTTACTTATGTGTTTCCTCGTCGATACGTCTGGGAAAAGGTGGTGGAATTTCTTGATAGAGACCGAACTGTCTCATTACACGCTCTGGGTTGTAAGGTTCAACACACCACAGGAACAATAAGTTGCAGCGAGTCAGCCAGAATGCACTATCGATCAACATGCCTGGTGTGAAGTGTCGAGCATCAAAGACCATTTTTAGCTGGTCCTGAGTCCACGGGTTCTATGTGACTTCTGCTTCATCAAGTATCTCAAACTGTTGGTGGTACATAGGGTAACAATTTTTCGCAATATCTGGAGACCAACGTTTCCGTGCCTTTGTCCACCTGGTGGCCATAGTTGCGCTAGCACCCTCGCCAAGGTCGTATGGGTATATGGGTTGTACTATACGAGGTCGTCCTACAGGGAGGTATTCCCAGGACCACAACTGTAGAAACTCATAGGCGACACAAAGTAATGGAGCTTTTTGTGCGAAAGAGGTTTTTTGCGTGGCATCACACAAGCCTCTGTATGTATGAGATAGCATGGCAGAACCGAAGCTGTATTTTGGCTGCTCGGGTAAAGGTTCATCTACCATATTCTCTGCAATGTAGATGAGACCAGGGACAACAACATCCCCATGTGAATTTGGAAATAGATTCCCGAGGAGCCACAACAAATACGCAAACAGATGTCTTTTTCTCGTCTCCTCATTGGCGAAGCTAGATAAATGAAGAAAGTTATCATGAAGCCAGACGAGTGGGATGCCCCTAGGGTTACCAGTACGTTGTGATTCTGGCATTTCCATCCCAAGACGGGCTGCTATATCTAATGTCCAAGATGGAGACACTCGTGGAGAGACTATCGACTCACCTCTAATTGGTAGAGCAGTGATCATAGAAACATCTTTCAGTGTAGGTGCAAGCTCCCCAAAACGAAAATGAAAGGTGTGGGTTTCAGGTCTCCACCGGTCAACGAGGGATGTCAAAAGGGATGGGTCCGAACGTACTTGATCATCGCATGATGTGAGCCTAGCAAAACCTTGTAGTCCATAAGCGTCAAGGTGAGCAAGGTAATGATTGTGTATTGGCCATGTTTTCTTTATGGTTCGAAGTCTGAAAGGCCGATAATCATGCTTAGTATTTGGTTTCAAAAATAGGTGGCAACGGTGGCCGGCGTCATAAGGCCCCTGCAAAAGCACTGGCACTTCACTCATAACCTGCACACAAACATACAAATATAAATTACGAGGAAGACATAAATACAAATGCAAATCAATATTAACTTAAAAAATACAAAAAGATACGATTTACATTAATTATCTGAAGTTAACATCAGGAGTACAATAATACAAAGAGAATCAATTTAAATTTAATATAAGTACACATAACGAGTAGAAATATAAATAGACATGGCGAGTACATATATATCAACATCATGCGTTGTTGTTGGCTCGATACGGGCAGTCTTTGCGTGAATGTCCAGGACACCTGCAAACGCGGCATCGCCTTGGTTCTCCCATCTGGCTATGGTCCATGTCATTGCGATGACGCCTAGACTGACGTCGTCCCTTTGCGGTTCTCATCAAGTCGGTGTTCGGAACCCATTTCGGCCCATCTGGCCACAACATTTTGTAGTTCACATCAATGCCCCAAGCCCAGAACTCACCGTTCCAAGTGTTGTACAGATTGTACATGTTGAAGTACGGTGATATGTATGGCTCGACGCTGATTTTTTGAACAGCAGCCGCCCGGAGCACATGACTGCAAGGGTAGCCCTCAAGCTTGGGCTTGTTACAAGTGCACTCACAGGAGGTTGAGCCAAGGGTGACAGCTTGCTTTTTTGATCCTCTGTGGTGACCCTTAACGTACTTGGCTCGCACATTGACCTCCCACTTATTCCTAAGGGCGTCCACTTTCCTGCAGCCATGACTTTGGGACTTCTTTGCTTTCTCGTCCAGATGTCTTTGCATCTTCTCGGACCATGGCTTGTTCAATTCAAGTTGTGCTTTGGCGACGGTGACCCTGTCTGCAAAGTATGACAGGGTCCGGTTCCAAGTTTCTTCAATTAGGGCTGTGATAGGCAGTGCTCGCACCCCTTTAAGAACACCATTGTACACCTCTGACATGTTGCTGGTCATTATTCCATACCGAGCCCCGGTGTCGTGAGCCTGCGCCCACTTCTCCAAATGAGGGCAATTCTTGGTGATCCACTGGCTCAAATTTATGGCCGTCCTACGACCCCTCCGGTCTTCTCTCTGCGGCAAGGCCGCGCGGTCGATCTCACCATTGATACCTGCCCATATCGCATTCATTTTGGCTTCAGTTTTTTGCATGCACATCCTCTTGAATAACTTGAACCAATCCTTGTTTTTGAATTTGGAGTAAAAGTTTGCTGCCAAATGCCTCATGCACCACCTTCCCTCTAGATCGGGCCAGCCCCACTCTTCTTCCGACGCCTTAATTATTTCAAGAGCGCTTAATAATCCAGTGTTGCGATCAGAAATGATGCAAACAGCTTTACGCTCTTTCACGACACCAATCTTCACGCAGCTCAAGAACCACAACCGGCTATCTTTGTTCTCGCTCTCGACCAATGCATATGCAATAGGAAGAAGCTGATTATTTGCATCCGCTGCAATCGCCACCAATAGTGTGCCCTTGTACTTTCCAGTGAGAAAGGTACCATCAACAGATAATACCGGGCGACAGTGCCTGAAGGCTTGTATAGTCTGGGCGAATGCCCAGAATAAGCGGTCCAGGATTAGCTCACCCGGGCTTATTGGGTTTGGACGTTCTCTCCGCCAAACTTGAGTCCCCCTATTAGCACTTGCTATTTGATGAAGCATTCTAGGGGCATAAGAATATGCCTCCTCATAGGTACCATACAAGTTCTTGAATATATTTTCCTTCGCACGCCTAGCCTTGCTGTAGCTAACAGGGAATCCAATTAGATTCTCTGCATCTTTTTGCAGAGCCCTAACACTAATGTTGAGACTTCCCTGCACAATTGTTTCCATCGTCTGTGCCACAAATTTTGCTGTCACATTGCAGTGATCTGAAAGAGTCCCAGTTTGCTCACAGGTATGCTCCACTATTTTTGTGATATGCCATGACTGACATACCCCAGGCTTCAGTCTAGCGAGAACTCTTCCGCGGCAACCTTTCGCGGTGTGGATGCATATGACCTTCGACTCTTTTTTATCAGACTGCTTCACTCTATGCTGGCGGTGGATGCCGATTGCATAGCTACCCATTGCCTGGTAAGCTGACTTCTTATCTGGGAAAACTTGCCCAACCTCCAGGCTTCCCGCTCCTAGGCCAGAAGCAGAGTGAAATTCGTTGGTGATGCTCATATCCTGTAAAAACCCAGGTTGCAGTGCCGCCGCGACCGCCCTCTGAGGAGGAACATCTTCTTCTCCGCTTGACTCCGAAGACGCAGAAGAATGATCATCATCATCTAGCGCCTCCGGCAATCCCTCCACGTGTTCGCTCATGTCAACGGCCGCCGACCAATATCCTGTGTCATACACAGGCTGGCCGCCCGTCGGTTCCGATGGGCCGATGCTAGGGGCTGATGTGATGGCGAACTCGACCTCACCACCCCTACTACTGCATCCGGCAACATCAGTGACTGAAATGAACTCCACATACACCATCGGCTGACCATACATTGAGTTATTGAGATTGCTTGCAAACCTCATGTACGACCCCCACGACCGATCACCTGTGACAGGCCGCAAACCCCAACGGGCAACTGTCCCATCATTTCCTCCGTCAACGACGAAGGCCTCCATTGTCAATTTTTTTTCCTGCATCACTGGGCCAAACACCGCTCGGATGCACCTTCTAACAGCTGCGTAACCCACGTTGACCATGTCTCTCACCACTACTGTAGTCGACTCGCAGAAGGACACATCCACCCCGCATGGACCGTCGCGTAAGACGTTCCCATAGTACACTACTAAATTTTCCATAGTACCTAACCAACATACATGTTTACATTTCAAATAATTAGTAACTGAACATTTACATATCTTATGACTAAAATAATAACCGTACTTTCGTTATAAATATTCGGTTTGTTTTTAGAATCATTTGCTTAGACTTTAAGGGGTTGTTTGGTTAACGGGTATTTAAAAATCTATTTTTCTCAAACTTGTCTATGAGCGTAACAAACTAAAACTCTGTTTGCTTTTCTCTAACTACCCCAAAAATATCCTAAAATAGTTCTCGTAACATGCAAAAACTTAGCTTCTGGAAAAACAACTATTAGTAAAATATGGTTTTGTACATAATTTCCTTACAACAGGTTATGACAAAACTGAGGGTAAGTACTCGCTATCCAAACAACCACTAAACATAATATTACGATAATAACATTTAAATATCATATGAGTACAATATCTAATTTCTTCCGGCATGATATAATGTTTTTCATATCATACGATAAAATTCATTTATTTACAAATAATAATTTTTGCAGCGGCATGACAGTACATCAATATAAAAAATATTAACAAAATTACGGCGTCATTTTATACCCATGTTATGACAAAACCCATGGTAATTACTCGCTATCCAAACAACCAGTAAACATAATAGTACGATAATAACATTTTAATATCATATGAGTAACATTTAATTTCTTTCGGCTTTATATAATTTTTTTTCACATCATACGATAACAATTATTTATCTACAAATAATAATATTTGCAGCAGCATGCACATTATTCACAATAGTACATCAATACAAAAAATATTAACAAAATTACAGTGTCATTTTTCACCTTACCTCCAATATGGATGTGCTTGCGAATGCAATTAAGCGTCAAAATAGTTTCAATAAATATCCGTCGCCAGTACTATATGAACCTCGTCAACCTATTATCACATTAACAAAAATATTACACACGGATTTTTCTTCCTGCTAACAAAAGTATGAAAATAGCACTTCCATGTATGTGTTCATCACCTCAAAATGGGACAGCGAAAATGGAATCACAATTTCTTCAATCACGTCTTCTCCTCCTTGTTTGCTACTAAGATGAATTATTTTACCTAATTACATACATCATTAAGTACATTAGCACCTAATCTTAACATATAAAATTTAGATTATTGCGACATAACAAAGTAGAACTACGGTTTCCTAACTATAGACTTATTAATAAACATACCACATAAAATAACATACCACATGAAATAACATACCGCATGCAATAAACACTTACAGTACAATTTTTTTTAATTACCGTATTAAGATTTCCCGCATGTCAATACTAATGGACGCACCTAATATTGATGCAACATCTTCAACTTCTAAGCATGTCAACATCTTTAAATGCTACATCTCTCGTCTGAAATTATTTCTAACCTCTAAGCACTACCATCACATAGCTAATAACGAGTTAAAGGACGAACTAATTACAACCCTGCATGCATAAATAAATAAATGTATTGCAAAGCTCATACCTTGATCTTCAACTTCGTAGTTCACTTTGCACGGCTATTCCTACTACAGAAACTCCAAATGACTCCTCCAAGTGCTGAAATAATGCCTAAAGCAACATAGAATACACACTTAGGAACTAATCAAATAGAATAAAAACATCATGCATGCGAATGAAACCAACAAAAATGGATAGATCTTACCTTAATATATCTTTTCTTCAACTTCATCATCCTCAAAATCCAACTCTAAATCGCCCTAAATCACGAGTGAAAGTGCTTACTGAGCTTTCTTTTCTCTCTGTACTTAGAGACTTAGAGAGCAAAGGAGAGGAACGAGGTTCCGGAGTGCTTGCGCACGGAGCTGAAGAATGGTATATAAAAGGGAGAGGATCCCTGTAGTGTCGGCAGCCTCGGATTCCCGCGCGTGAAAATCATCAGCATGCAAGGAGCAAAAGCAAAGCAACAAGCCAGAGTGATTCCCGCCGTGAAATTCGTCGTTTGCCGCGCGTAGGAATCAGCAAAAGCAACAACAATCAACGAGCCGTGATTCCCGCCCCGCCAGTTTTCGCGCGTGCGAATCTGTGCCCGCACCTCGCCTTCCGTGCAAACTGAGCGTGCAGCAGCTGCTGTCGGCAGGGCCGGCCGCCTCAGCCAGTGGCGGCGTGGCCCGCTGGCGGGGCCCGCACGCAGCACGGCCTGTCGGCCAGGCAGCGACCGCGCCAGGGCTGGCCGCCTCACCCGGTGGCGGCTGGGCCCACCTGGCCCGCCCCGTTCCGTCGCGGCGCGACGCACAGTGGAGATTCCGTTTGGCTGGCGTGGCCGCGGCGTGGCCGCCTCCTGCGGTGGCGGCCGGGCCCGCCGCCTCCTGACGTGGCGGCAGGTGCCACGTGTCGCCTGCCGCACCTGCCGCCACCGCTGAGGGGGTCCTTTTTGTCAAAATGATCCGTAGGTAGTCTTTTTTGTCAATAGCGTTCGGCAGGGGGTCCTTTTGGACAAAAAATCCCTTCACTGTTCAAAAAAAAGACAACATGAGGTTGGCAAAGAAACTCGTTGGGTGCTATCATACCCTCTCGTTTTCAAATCGATAAAAGTCTGACATTAGTTTTCTAAACTTTCAGACCGAACGTTGTTTTAGCCGACTGATCCAATAGCAAAGTTAGGTCCACGTCAACTCCCTCATGTCGTTCGATGTGTAAGTGAAGCGGGCGAACGAATTTTTCCTTACCTTTACCGATAGTCGTCACTCATGTCCCACCTTCTCTCATTTCTCCTTATCATCCGGCATATACCAAACCCAACCTCCCCTCAACGATTTGCGGTGTGGCGACAACAAGCGGCCCGCAGATCTCGGTTTTGTTTTCCTGATAACTCTTTTCAGATGGTTGGCGAGGGGGAGGGGATTGGTCTCGAGAGTGTAGATGGTCGGCGAGATTCGGACGTGGTCCTGATGGTAGTGGTGGCGAGGGCATGGCGTTGGCAGCCAGGGAGCAAGAAAGCGGTGGAGGCTGTGGTGTTTGAACCGCCACCGTTGATAATTGTTGGGGAAGGTGGAGGTGTTGCAAACACACATCGGGGGGGGGGGGGGGGGGGGGGGGGGGGGTCTATAGGTGTGGTGGCCTGCTCCAGCACTCGAGAGGCGCAGATGGTGATCCTGTTCAAGCGCTCTTTTGCAGACGAGGTCGTCCACCGGCTCAAACACGGCGCCTGCGTCCACCGGCCTAGACGCTGGCTATGTCCACAACCAGGAGGGCCATTTTTTTCCACGACGACTACGGCCCGATGAGGCGGAGGCGACCTTGGCCCAGCTGGTCGGCGACGATACGGGCGTGCGGTCCCGCCTCCTGGTCGACGTCGAGGTCCTTTCCCCCTTTCTTGTCTCTGATCATGTCTGTATATGTATACTTCAATTTGTTCCTAGGCATGTTCTCTTTGATTTTCTTTGTTCGGAGATAATTTTTTCGTACGGATGAAATCACATAATCTATTTAAGATCCGGATTAGTTGGTTCATAGGGCCTCAGAATATTGAACCTTTGCAGATTGTTGAAATTGATCAGGCAAATTTTAATATGCTCCCTATTACCCCCTCTTTTCACATGAGAGGTAAGAGTATATAATAGATCTGAGCCGTTGATTTCAATAAATAGTGAGTCTGATTAACTCTTATCTTCTTACCTCCCATGTGAAAAAAGGAGGTAAGAGGTAGCATGTTAAAATTGCTTGATTGATCAAGCCCATGGCAAATTTAGGATAAAATGTTCATGAAATGCCGCTAAGCATTGCCACTTAGGCATATGGCAAGTTCTGATTGAGCCCAAGACATTTTTGTGTTAGACATTGAATTTTATCTTAGTCGCATGGCAATTTTGTAGATGTTTTCCCACCGTCTTACAAAATTACAATGCCACATGGCATGATAATTGTGTAAATTGTGCCCATATCACTCGCACATTATTTGTACCTTTGCCGCGCCGTTTTCTATTTGTGTTGTTTTGCACAAACAAAACCACAAAGAATTATTACCATATCATATAAATATACGAAGTTACAAACGTCTCGGCTATTGCTTTGCACACGAAGGAGAATATGTGGATTAGTTATACATGAAAAATAATATATAAAATAAAATTTCAAACATATTAGGTTGTGAATTCCATATACAAATTTCATAATTTTGTACAAAATTATAACCACGAAAGGTGCTTTCAGATACTAATCAAATGGTGTCAAAATTGTACTAAGATAATCCAAGTATTTGAGTAGTAACGAAACTGCTACCATAGGAATTGTGACAACAATTCCAAAAGAGTATTTCTCTCTTTACTGAAACAAAATCCAGATCGAGTTAATTAAACATGTTTTGTACTCACAAAACACTGACCAGGTAATCTTCTCAAGCTAATCAAAGTGCTGAATGGTCCCGAAATACAAACAAGGTGCTTTAGTTGCACATTCTTGGATAAATTTGCCTTCCAGAGTATATATGAGATGATGGTCAGAAGCTTGAATGTGCTTTCATGGCGCATTTTCGGATAAAGCGGCAATGGTAAGCCTGATAGTAACAAACTGACATCCTACACTAACAAATCCTTGACTTTAGCAGTGGTAGTCACAAAGATAGTTATTCAGCAAAATGTGAATTACTAAACCATACATTAGCATCAAAGGGGTGCATCGATCTGCATGTACCGTGTCCAAAAAACGATGTTCTTGCTATTCTGCATTAGCTTCTTCCAAAAATACTCAAATGGCAGCAAGCTTTCCTGAAGGAGTAACATATTACAATTAAATTCTTCAACAATGCGTCTTCTCGTGATCTCAGACTGTATGCTTTCCTGAAGGAAAAATGGATAAGTTAATTCAAATGACAGGAGAGAAGGACCTCATTACCTGAACCAGTTATTGCATGGCTCACAGGGTCTGACAACAACATCTGCTCTGCATGATAAAGGAATGGCAAGAACAAAGAGATCCAACTTGGGGTGAACCTCCAAGTTTGTCACTGGTATTGATAACATAGCCTGCAGCTAGGGAAATTTACAAAACAAATTAAACATACACTTACATGAATAAATCCAAGTACAAACAGTACATGTAAATTAAACCAAATGCATACATGCAGAGAAGGCAAAAGGAACCGTATCGGCACAAGCCGGATGAGTTGAACTGCAGATCTTCAACGACAAACGACACTGAAAGAAGATTACCGGAATTTCCTTCTACTACATAGTTGCTGAAAGAGAGTAACTGATTCAACAGTCACCGAGTTGGAGGCAGCAGCTATTGCTCCAGCTTATTGACCATCCACTGGCTTGCTTGACATGTAGATGGTATTGTCCACCTAGTTTCCTTAGATGTAGCATATGAGATTGGGGAAGGAGGGGGCGGTGGGGAAACACGGAAAGGAAGCAGAGAGTGTCGGCGGCCTGTCGACCTATCCTAACCCTGATCTGCTTGAGTTGCTGCCAAGCCATGGCTATCACCCAACTTGTGCTGCCGCCTATCAGCATCCTTCTCCCGCGTGAACACCAAATTGTCAATCCTTCTATATCCGACTTCATATGAAGAAAATAGAATAGATAATTTGATAATTTCATGCACCTGCGAACCTGTAGGTGATACATGATCGAAGTACAACTTCAGCTTGCAAGGTGAACAACACGCGTGATCAAATTGAGAGAGGAGGGAGGTCGCCGACGAAGGTGACAATAGGCCTGCAACAACACGTTTGAGTGGGAATTTGTGAAAATCAGAACTTGTAGCAGAAAGAAATAAAAAATGTCGTAGTTCAAATCAGCGCTTGCAATGAGGTCCTATGTCATCGATAGCATGTTGCAAATGGATTATTAGGTGTAAACCAATCAAGGGCATACGCACCCACAAAATTCAGAGAAATAAGGACATGCAACATATTATCTTCGCGTAGGACTATCATGCCTGCAAACAACACACATGCTTTTGCGAAGAAAAACATCTATAGGATAAATTAAGTGATCTAGGCTAGTAGGATGTAGTCATGTACATTATTCTGCTAAAATATACCAAATCTGAGAATTGCCAAGTTGTGCGCTTCGCAGAATAATCAACAAATTAGTAGGAAAATTTTGAACTACCAAAGCAACAGGTCTGAAATAGTACCACAAAAATTACCTGAAATTACTCAATTGCTTATGTTTAACTTGTTGTCCTATATTCACAATCATCCCTGGCTGCACAAAAGGGATCTTGATACAAATACCAATCCAGCCAAAAGTTTCCCATATGAAGTGGAGTATGAAGGGAGCACATGGAAAAAAATTATATGAGACCAGGTCTCATATAAAGCAGGTGAGACCCGTCCTAATGGATGACACATGGCATTCACAAATTATAAAGCATCTAATCTCTCCCCCTTGATTTTCCGTGAGCACAGTCATAGAGATGGGAAACATAATATGCATCGTGCTTGTCTGCTCCAAGCATGATAAAGAAATAAAGAAAAGGTACTAATTGGAGAAGGCCAGCAACATTGCTACATACCTTGATACCTAGGTACTAATTGATACCCTCCAACTCCATCGAGGGCACTCACGCTGAAGATCCCAGATCGAAGAGCGTGTTGGCTCCCACTTCCCATCACGCTGGCTTTGAAATTTTCAAGCACTGCCAGACCCGCGGCAGCCGAGACAAAGTCCTCTAAAACACGATGTCGTCGATCGGGGATAAAGGCCAGAGGGATGGTGGGTGAGAATAAATCTTGCTATCATCCTCATCTGGGCGGATTGATTCAGTGGCACAACTAGTCATGAGGACAACACATTCCCACTGGCCGGGAACACGAAGGACTGATCTGAGGAGTCGGGGATCGATCATCACGACCATCGCAGGCGAACACCTCGGGGAAGACAGAAGACTTAGGCTGCAGGCTTGGGCGTGGTGAGGATGGTCTCAAGCCGGCGGGGAGAGGCACTATGTCGCTGCACCATCGCCATTGATGCGCCACCGCTGCCGCGCCTAAGATTGAGGCGATACCTTCATCAGGAAGGGGGTGGGCGACATCAAGATCCAGGGTCAAAAAGAAGACGGGGAGGGCCAAGGCACGGCGGAAGGTAGCACCACACTGGAGCTCCGACCCGAGCTCTGTTTTCACGGCCTCGGAACAACGTGGATAGGAGAGCGCCGGCCCGCTGCTGCTGGCTGATGCCGTCGCGCGAGAGAGACGGCAGATGAGAGACGAACAGGCACGACATGGATTGAGGAAAAAGCCGTCGAGCGGCTTCCTGAAGAGTCGCGTTAGGCGGTAACAAAAAATTGACACACGCATCAACACGTATGCCCGTGGGAATAGAAAGGGCGCTCACCAGCTGACAACCGGGGACAACAATGCCACCATAGCCCAAATCGCTGAGAGCCTCCTATTTTTTGGGAGCTTAGTAACTGTACTGATTCCCAAGTTATGCATGCTTGGCAAATCTACATTCACAAGGATAGCCAACAATTTATCTATGGGCATGTTTTGCCATGGAAAAAGTGTTATTAGCTACCAAGCGACCAACAAAAAATTGCAATCAACAATAAAAAAGGTGTTCTTAACCTTTGCCATGTCACCAATATAGCTTTTGCCTTATCTCCAATTCAACTCTTGCCATGCCACAAAACACATTTTCCACATTGCAAAGTAGTTAAATTTTCTCCCATGACAAATTATCTTTATGTCCCATGGAAATTTCACTTTATGGCCCATGTCAAGCTTCTTTTTGTTAGACATGTCAAAATAAATTCACTTTATAGATGGATGATGGCAGTTTTCTTTTTATTTAGGACAATGACAAACTTTTCATATAAATTGCAGTATTTTTCATATGATTTGTGCCACTAATTATGCATGGTATTGAAAGTTCCCATGGTAAATTAATACTTTTTCCTTTTCTTTTTTCACGTTACATGGTTGATAATTTTAGGAAGATAAAGTAAAATACACAAGGCAATTTCTTAGTACTTTGGTATATGGGTCATGGCAAATGTAGGGATAAAACACAAGTACAATTATAATAACACATGGCATTTTTGTTTGTAATTTTGGTTTGATGACCCATGGCAATTTTTAGGACATGCCCATGGACAAAATGTAAATAAGATTGTCATGTCCCATCAACATTTTTTTGCTAGGGAACATAACCCTATATTTGCCATATGTAAAAGAACAAATTCCCCCTATTTTTTCTATATGCAAAATGAAATTGTTGGCAAATTCATATGGCAGCATAAAAGCAATTTTGCCAAGGTAAAAATGTTTATGGCAAATTTCTAGTAGTTGACCATGGAAATATACTTTTTTCGACTGGATTGACCATGGAAATATTGTTATTATATACCATGGCAAATTTAGTTTATGGACCACAACAAGTTAGTAATTGACTATGGAAAATTTAGTTTATAGCTGGTGGCAAATTAGTTTTATGTACCATGGAAACCAAATTTATTCTTCCCATGATAATATTCACTTTTTTCGAACCATGGAAATTTATTCAATGCTTTATTTTTTATCATCATGGAAATTGGTTTGTATGTAGCATGGTGATTTTACATCATTTTTGCCATCATGACAAAAATGACACTAATTTTTTCATCATTGCGAACGTTCACGCATATTTTTTTTATTTAATGTCATTTTTTTCCTAAACCATGACGGCAAGCATCACTTATGCATCACGAAAAATTTACACCACTTTTTTGGGCACCATGGAAAACTTATAGTTTTTTGGCCATTAATGCGTGTTTTTAGGACCATGGCAAATTTCCTTGTTTGTGCAACATGGCAAAATTACTATTTTTATCCGGCCATGGAAAATTTAGTTTAGTTTATGGGCATAGAAATTTTATTTTATGCATCATGCCATTTTTATTGTACGGACCATGGCTAATTTCTGTGACCACAACAATTTAATTTTGGACCCAATTTCAAAATTTAATGAAAACCACAACAAATTTATTTTTTCTAGCACGACAATTTTTTTTGTTGGACCGTGGCTATTTTTATATTTTTGCATCAACTAGTTTTCCCATAGGAATTTATAGATTTTTGTGACATTTCTATTCATAAAGTTTTTTCTCAATTTTTAGTTGGGTTTTCTGCATTTTGTTTGTGTTTAGTACCTAAATGGGCATGTTTCCTTTTTGTTGCTCGTGCTAACAAGCCCACGATGGTGTCCTGTTTAGGATTTTTGTGGCATTTTGATTAGCGGTAAGTTTCTGGAAGGGTTCGCGATGGGAGGACTCCAGCGCGAACGTGATTGTTCGATCATCCCCCCTGCCATGGGGAACGGTTCATTTGATCTCAGGTCAGCACAATTTTGACGTTTGATCCATATTAGGGTCCTTTTGCAAAACATAGGGATTTAAGTCATTAACGTCACGCATACTGTTATTCAGATACAACGGAGTAATTTCATTTGGCCCCGATCATAACTACACTACGATACACATGTTATGATGTCCCGTCTTAGTGAGGCAGTGAGCCATGCTATTGCTCGAGTGTCGAATCGTCGAAATGGTATATTGTCGGTCCTATTGAAGTAGGATCTTTATCTCCCCTATAATAGTTGCATTAGGTGATCGATTGGCTCCATGTTGCATGATCACCTGAGCCGCCACTTCAGAGTCCGTCTCTACAATGAAAGGTTTTGAGTTTCATTCCCGAGGAAGGGCTGTGCCTTTCATGATTGCAAATAGCTCGGCTTTGGCGGGACTATTGTACGTGTGCGGGTAAGAGAGCCTCCTTCATCCTAGAAGACCATGCTACCCCCACCCCTCGCGGTGCAAGCTTCGGCGTTGCAAGCTCCATCGATGTTGAGCTTGTTCCAACCCTCTCCCGGTTTGACCCAGCGGTCCAGTGGCCATCCACAAGTGGATGCCACGCCTTGCTTCTCCTTGCTACCTACTCCACATGCATGTGATGATCATCTTGCCTCGCTCGATTTCATCAGTAGGATGTTGCCGCAGGCACCAAAGGGAGCTAATGTAACAACATAGGAATCGTTTGGAAGCTTTCATTGGAGTTGATTCATGTGGTGTGTGATTTCCTTTCTGACATGCCAAATTTTCCATAAAGTCATCAACGACGGTAGGTGCTGACGAGGACATGTATTAGGGATAGGGTAACAGGCCTGACCTAAAGACCCTATCCATGGACACCGTACGCTTTGTACTGGGCCCCTGGGCCAGATCGCCGTCCAGATGTACCGCAACTTGAAAGTCACTCGGACGGCAACAACCACTCGGAGTACGGCACTCCACTCGACAAGCTCATTCCACTCAGCCGGGTAACTCACTCGGATATGAGAAGACCAATAGTCAGCATAACGGTTTTGTAGTGGCCAGGTATTATGGCATTGATACTCCACTTTGTAACGTAGGAGGTGAGGGGGTGGCGCACTCTATATAAGCCACCCCCCACCACTAGACTAAAGGGGGTTTCTCTTCTTCCACCTCTCTCTCTTTTCACCATTAGTCTCAGGACTTAGCTCAAGCATGGGGATCCGTTCCTCTCTCTCACACACACACATTGTAATCTCCGGATATATACTCAGATAAACAAAGCCTCTCCGGAGCACGAGACGTAGGGTTGTTATCTCCACCGTGAGAGGCCCGAACTCGCTAAAACCACCGTGTCACCCATATGCATCTCGATAGATCATGCTCCGTTATCCTACCCCTCTCTTACTGTCGGAGTCGTTCCCACGACAGTTGGCGCCCACCGTGGGGCATGGCGTCTATCGAACCATGATGCAGATGGTCATTTCTTCAACCACCGGCGGCGGATCAATTCCGGCTGGTGCCCTCTATTCGATTTCATTTTCACGTTTTAACACATTATTTGTACTGTTCATCTTCACGACGAGCAAAGCATCGCGAACAGAAGATAGAAGGAAAACAGGCATCCATACAAGAACATACAAGGAGAATCATCTACCTTCAGGTTAGCTGGCCTCGCGTCCGCATGAGTTGACCACCTGAATCGGCGTTCCAGACATCGCCAATAGTTGCAGCGGCGGCGCGAAGGCAGGAAACCAACAGCGCCTTCACGCGTGGCCGCCGGCATCATCCGCCTCATCGGCGTTTCCGACCTCGGCACAGCCGAGTGCATCTCGTCAGCGACGTCGTCGTTGAGTCCACCCGCGCGCGGCCGCCGGAACGGTCCGCCTCACCGTCGTCACGTGCGACCGCCGACGTCGTCGTCACGCACGGCCGCCGGCGCCGTTCGCCTCGTCGTCGACTCCGGCCTCGTATTCTCGGTTGCTCGGCGACCACCTCCGCGGTGGAGGCGCAGGCGCGCAAGACTCCTTCCTCCAGCGCTGATCGCCGGCGACGGTCTCCGCGGCGGAGGGGCGCTGCGGCTGCGACCTAGGAAACCGCTTCGACCCGCAACCGATGGTCCCCCGTGACTGAAGGAATCAATACCAAGTAAGTACATGCATAATGTAGGCCACTTAATCGAGCAATAACTGCATGCAGGAAAAAAAGAAACGGAAGGACAGCTCCCACCCGTACGCAATGCCTAACGTGGGTCTCGTAATTCCTTGAAGCATGGATTGACTGCTCGTTAAGGTAATCGCCTCATTAAACTGCCAATTGATGAGGATTACTAACGCCACCTATCTAATTGCTGCGGTTAGTACAAGCATGCATGCAATTCGTGCCAATTAATTCGTGCATGCATGCATGTGTAACTGTCCGGCCTTCAACTTCCTAGCCGTACTTGCTAGTAACTTGCAGGGTCACCCGATGGATCTTTCACTCGGACAGCTGCCAGCCAGATTCGCTCAAAGTTCAGCCAGATGGAATCCACTCGGAAACAGACTCCGGTTCACTCAGCCAAGGACCCGAGTTCACTCGGACGGGTTCCCCGTCCAGTATCAGCGCGCAAGTCGGAGGGGGAGGCACGGTCCTGGCTCGGTGTCAGCATTAAGTGACTCCTCCCGCCGGTGTCGACCGCTCGGCGCGGGACGGAGGCCAGGGGCTGGCCGTGCTCCCACTGCGCTTCCTCCCCCCGGCGCCGGCCGCCTGGCCATGGGCGCCGCGGCGGAGGCACACACCCAGCTCGATGCAAGCGCGCGGCAGTCCCTTCTCCGGGTTAACCACACGACGATGACATCTGCAGGGAAGACGCAAACCTGGCGTTGTACGGGCGCTCAGCAGCGAGCCCCATCGATAACAGTGCTCGGCCGTGGGCTGGGCGTTCATCAAACTGGCCGGCGGTCGGCTTCCCTGAGCAACAAAACATGACAGCCGGCAACACTACTCCTCCCTCCGGTGCCAGATACTCGGCCAGCCAATGCCTCGGTTAGGCACAAACCAAGCACGATGCAGATCCGGGACGTGAGCAATTCCCTCAATGCGTTGGTTGACACCGCTGGATCCTGTCCTCCTGCAAGCCAGATAGAGCTGCCGGCGCCAAACCTGACCAGTGCCTCCGAGCTCAGCACTCTGCGTCGTCTTGCCCAGCTGGCTCCACGCCGACCGAATCGCAGCTCAGCTGTGGTCCACTCGGACGGCGCCCACTCGGCCGGCTAACGTCCAGGGACTCAGCCGCCCCGCGCCTCGCTGCTTCGTTGGACACGTCTTCGTCAACCGGCCTCCCGGCGCGGCGCGGGCGCACACTCCCTCCGGCATCACTAGCTCACTCGGACCAAACTGGATCACCGGCGTTTGGCCGCCCGTGGGATGCTGGACATGTCCTCATCACTTGGACGCGCTGCACGCGCCTACATCACTCGGACACCCCGCGCATCGCAACTCCGCGGGACGCGTCTACATTACTCGGCCGCCCCGCGCGTCGCCACTCGGTTGGTCACCTCATAATCACTCGGCCGCCCCGCGCGTCGCCACTCGGTTCGTCACCTCATCACCACTCGGCCGCCCCGCGCGTCGCCACTCGGTTGGTCACCTCATAACCACTCGGCCACCCCGCGCGTCGCCACTCGGTTGGTCACCTCATCACCACTCGGCCGCCCCGCGCGTCGCGACTCGGTTGGTCACCTCATAACCACTCGGCCGCCCCGCGCGTCGCCACTCGGTTGGTCACCTCATAACCACTCGGCCGCCCCGCGCGTCGCCACTCGGTTGGTCACCTCATCACCACTCGGCCGCCCCGCGCGTCGCGACTCGGTTGGTCACCTCATAACCACTCGGCCGCCCCGCGCGTCGCCACTCGGTTGGTCACCTCATAACCACTCGGCCGCCCCGCGCGTCGCCACTCGGTTGGTCACCTCATAACCACTCGGCCGCCCCGCGCGTCGCCACTCGGTTGGTCACCTCATAACCACTCGGCCGCCCCGCGCGTCGCCACTCGGTTGGTCACCTCATAACCACTCGGCCGCCCCGCGCGTCGCCACTCGGTTGGTCACCTCATAACCACTCGGCCGCCCCGCGCGTCGCCACTCGGTTGGTCACCTCATAACCACTCGGCCGCCCCGCGCGTCGCCACTCGGTTGGTCACCTCATAACCACTCGGCCGCCCCGCGCGTCGCCACTCGGTTGGTCACCTCATAACCACTCGACCGCCCCGCGCGTCGCCATCGGTTGGTCACCTGATCACTACTCGGCCGCCCCGCGCATCGCCGTCGCCAAAATCCCCCAGTGGGTGACTTAGCTGCAGTTCAGTACTCGCCTAAGTTTGAAAAAAAAAAATCCTACCGAGTGGAGAGCAAACCTCCCACTCGGGGGCTTAGCTGCAGTCCAGTACTCGCCTAAGTTTGAAAAAATCCTACCGAGTGGAGAGCAAACCTCCCACTCGAGGGCTTAGCTGCAGTCCAGTACTCGCCTAAGTTTGAAAAAAATCCTACCGAGTGGAGAGCAAACCTCCCACTCCAGGGCTTAGCTGCAGTCCAGTACTCGCCTAAGTTTGAAAAAATCCTACCGAGTGGAGAGCAAACCTCCCATTCGGGGGCTTAGCTGCAGTCCAGTACTCGCCTAAGTTTGAAAAAATCCTACCGAGTGGAGAGCAAACCTCCCACTCGGGGGCTTAGCTGCAGTCCAGTACTCGCCTAAGTTTGAAAAAATCCTACCGAGTGGAGAGCAAACCTCCCACTCGGGGGCTTAGCTGCAGTCCAGTACTCGCCTAAGTTTGAAAAGATCCTACCGAGTGGAGAGCAAACCTCCCACTCGGGGGCTTAGCTGCAGTCCAGTACTCGCCTAAGTTTGAAAAAATCCTACCGAGTGGAGAGCAAACCTCCCACTCGGGGGCTTAGCTGCAGTCTAGTACTCGCCTAAGTTTGAAAAAAATCCTACCGAGTGGAGAGCAAACCTCCCACTCGGGGGCTTAGCTGCAGTCCAGTACTCGCCTAAGTGTTTGAAATCCTACCGAGTGGAGAGCAAGCGTCCCACTCGGAGGCTTAGCTGCAGTCCAAGGACTCACCTAAGTAGCCAAAATCCGTCTGAGACAAGAACAAACCTCTGATTCAAGGAACTGCATCACAAGTATAATGTGCGCTCCATCCCTATCCGCAAGGACACCGAGACGAAGGTCGACTGTCTCCATCGCCTCATCACCACTCGGCCGCCCCGCGCGTCGAAGCTCGGTTGGTCGCCTCATCACCACTCGGCCACTCGCGCGCCTTCATACAGCTAAGTCATTTTACATTCTGTTATTTCCGAGTATCTCGTAATTCACACATCACCTTCACTCGAAGGTCACACCACCGAGTGTACCTCTACGCTCGGCTGCTTATTTTCACATACTTGCCTAGTACTGGTTATGTGACTCCCTAGTCCAGCTTTCATTTTTTCGCATACATCATTCATGAACACCACGTGTCGTTCTTAATTTCGAGTTTGCATCGGTCCTCCGGGGCTGCAACTTAGTCGAAACACTACACTTCCATTTTATTTGAGCCAATATTCCAATGAGTTCAGTCGGATCCATCGCTTCGACAAGTTCGAACTGATCCTTCGCTCTTTCAGACTCTTGCTGGTTAACCAGCAAGCCCCTTGCACTCCCAGCGGGTGTCTATGGGTGTTATTCACACAAATCATTTGAGCACACCGAATTTCCTCGAGAAATTATTTCGTTGGCTTGTGTCATTTTTTACACAAGTTACGTCATCACTCGACGGCCCTATGCGCCAACTTCATCGCTGCTCGGACTCGGTCACCGTACCAGTCCTAGTGCACCACAACACCTACCTTGTCGCTCTGTTGACTTCAAACACATCCGGACAACCCCTCTGAGGAATCCTCTTCATCGTATCAATGATATAGACCTCGTCAGGCATGAGACAGATAAGTCCCTTTTATAATCAAATTTCACACTTCACTCTTTTGCGAGTTTGCCTCTTTCGAGCATCACTCAGAAGGTTCTCCTCATCTTTACCCGAGTCTAACTCGATGAATTGCAAATCATCCATTCAAAACCATATTTCTCGCGTTCTGACATGTCCATTGCAAAGCCTGTAGCACGCTCGGGAGCTACGCCGCACTCGGGGGCTGCATCTCATTTGGAGTGACACTCTCCTGAGTGGTTGACTACTTCATCACCTGGCAGATCCTTCACTTCAACAAATGCATCCAATCCGCCACTTCAACAAGTTTAGTAATCACCTAGACGCTCTGCACGCCATCTTCATTCCTACTCAGAATCAGTTGGCACACCTGTCTTCTCGCGCCGCAACCACGTTACACTGACCTCGTCATTACATAAGCTTCGAAAGCATTCGACTAAGTCCTCCGAGGACCATTTTTGCCGTCCGGTGCCACACGACTTCGCCTTAGCCGCCTCGCGCGCGGCCACTCGGTTGTGCATGTCTTCACCACTCGGCTGCCCTGCGCATCTTCACTTGGCTAGATATGTAGTCCTACATTTGACCACTTCACACGTCATCACCATTCGGCCGCTCCACGCGTCGCCACTCAGTTGGGCACGTCTTCACCACTCGACCGCTCTGCACGTTGCCACTCGGTTGCGCGCGTCTTCACCGCTCGACCGCCCCGCGCATCGTCACTCGGTTGTACACATCATCGCCCCTCTGCCGCCTCGCGCGTCACCATCAGTTGAACATGTCTTTACCTCTACACCCCCAGCACGGGAACGACTAAGTTACTCATATGGTCAAACCTCATATCACACTCTGTAGCAAGCTTACCTCCTTCGAGCATCACTCGGGGGCTACGCACGACAATTGGCCATGTCACCCTCAGGGGTTATGCCCATTTGGTCAACCTATTGATCACATTAGGAATATTCTTAGGACCATAATTACTCGACCTCCGAGTCAGAGAAGAACAAGTTCAATCAGTACCAGCTAAGAAGATTTGTAGTTCTCTCAGACCCCCGCCGACTGCCCGCAGTCGATGGTGGTCTCGGGGACTACACCCAGTGGGTGCACTCAGCCTGCCCCCACTGGAGTAATCTCCACTCGGTATGGCCTAACCAGTCCAAGTGATAAACAACAACAAAAAGACATGCTCTAAGACTCCCGCCGACTGCCCGCAGTCGACGGCAGTCTCGGGGACTACACCCAGTGGGTGCACTCAGCGTGCCCCCATTGGAATGGTACCCACTCGGAACGGTCCGCCCGGTCCGAGTGACGGCCAAACAACAAAAAAAGACACGTTCCAAGCATGAAGAAATTCCGAGTAACCAGTTACTCGATGCAGGACCAGCTCCAAATCACTCAAAAAAAATTGCTATAAGGTGAGTTCAACGCTCCTCCGCGGACCCGTTTGAGCTCATTTCACTCGGGCACCATGCAGACTAGAATCCGTCAAGGCAACAAGCAAAGATAAGACTGCCGGGTGACCAAAGGAAGTTCATAAGTGCCTCCGTAGCACTCGACTCATCTGGGAATTCACCTCGACTCGACCCGCTCAACCTCGACCGATTCGGGGGCTAATGACGAGGACATGTATTAGGGATAGGGTAACAGGCCTGACCTAAAGACCCTACCCATGGACACCGTACGCTTTGTACTGGGCCCCTGGGCCAGATCGCCGTCCAGATGTACCGCAACTAGAAAGTCACTCGGATGGCAACAACCACTCGGAGTACGGCACTCCACTCGACAAGCTCATTCCACTCGGCCGGGTAACTCACTCGGATATGCGAAGACCAATAGTCAGCATAACGGTTTTGTAGTGGCCAGGTATTATGGCATTGATACTCCACTTTGTAACGTAGGAGGTGAGGGGGTGGCGCACTCTATATAAGCCACCCCCCACCACTAGACTAAAGGGGGTTTCTCTTCTTCCACCTCTCTCTCTTTTCACCATTAGTCTCAGGACTTAGCTCAAGCATGGGGATCCGTTCCTCTCTCTCACACACACATTGTAATCTCCGGATATATACTCAGATAAACAAAGCCTCTCCGGAGCACGAGACGTAGGGTTGTTATCTCCACCGTGAGAGGCCCGAACTCGCTAAAACCACCGTGTCACCCATATGCATCTCGATAGATCATGCTCCGTTATCCTACCCCTCTCTTACTGTCGGAGTCGTTCCCACGACAGGTGCCCCTGTTCATTGCTGTTGTCTGGAAGATGGAGCAGCCAGTCAGCCTCAGTGTCCTTCGCCTCCTCGACACTTGCCATATGGAATTCTTCATTCATAGTGTGCCACAGTTGGAATGCTAGAGTACATCTACATAATGCACAAAATGTGTCCTCTCGTTCCATACCGCAAAGAAAATAAACATCATATTTCTCAAGCTTCCGGCTAGCTTTATTTTTCATGTGGCCAAGGAATTCTGTGTGAGCTTCCATTCAAAGACAAGTATCTTTGTGGGAGCAGGCACCTCCCACACTATCTTCCAGATGACAAGGTTGTTGTCTAGTCCCCTGCTCGTACTACACAACCTGCTGACTAAGCCTTGGCAACAATTTTATAGATCACACTGCAAAGACTTATTGGTTGAAAGTTAATTAACTTCACTGGGTTATTAACCTTTGGTATGAGCACAATGATCGTCTCATTGACATTTGGCGACATGCACCCATCTGAAAAAGGCCATAACTGTTGCAATGGTATCTTCTTTGACCACTAGCTAGTTCCTTTGAAAAAGGTGTGTACAAAAACGGTCCTTACACGAACTCTTTAACCACCCAATTTGGAATAAACTATCGTGGATTCCCTTGTCAGAAATGATGCATAACTTTTCATCCATGTCATCCGTCCCACAAGTTCCCAGTATGTTCAGGAATGATTCAGGTTGTAGGGAAACATCACAAGTACACAAAATTTGGTAATGATTAGTTACCATAGAGGCCATCACATCCTGGTTATCTTGGCGTACGACGGCTTCATCAACAAAGTGCTTCACCCTATTTTTTCTTGAGCACCACCGATTTATTTTGGAAGAGTGTTTCAGTTTCCTGCACATAGCCAACCAATCCTCGATCTCTGCAGCCACAAAAGTTCGTCACGGTAAAGGAGCTCGTTCATTGAATCAGTGACATGCCTGACTCCCTCTCTATCTGAATTCATATTAAGAAGTTCCTCATGCTCGATTCTGGATTGTTCTAGTTGTTTAACCACACTACCAAATTTCTCATTGCTCCAAATGTGTAATTCAGACATGAGGGATCTGATATGTCTCAAACATTTCTATAATTTTTATTGTTTCATGATATGTTCATATCACTTTTCCGTAGTTTCAGTGCTGCTATACACACGACAGGGTGCAGCCGAACTTTGGACGATCCTATTGATCCAACCGTGCATGCATGTGACAAGGCGGTGCGCATCCGCTAGATCCAAGCATCGTTCGCTGATCGTGCAATGAGCATCGGCTGCATAGTAGTTCCGCCATAGTTTTGGCACTTATTTTTACATTTTTGGGATAACCTATTAACTCAGTGTCCATTGAAAGGACAATTTCCACCCTAGGTGTTTTGGTGTTGATGACAACGCAACTTACGAACAAGTCCTGTGCTTGAGCTACGCAAGCATATTCAAATGGCACAAGCTGGTTTGGTTCCCCTCTAAAAGGAAAAGATTGAAGATGGTGTTGTCGACGCCTTTATTTTTTTGGTCATAGGAAACCCGTATTATTATGAGGGAGTTCGCGTTGGAAGGTATGGGTAGAATCAAAGCACGTACATAAAACTTTATTGCACACACATCATCTCCCTTTGAGGAGAGAACCCATGTCCAACTTAGTGCTGAAATTATGCACCCAGTAATACCACTATGCACAACAGTATTGTCGCTCCGCTTAGGGGGTTGTACTAATAGATGACCCATTGTGCCAATTGGCACGGAGACCAATTGCAGCCCGGAAGTTAAGCGAATTATTTGAAGGTTTCTTCCTCAACTGTCTAACAAATTGTTATGTTCATACTGTGTGAACTATTTGAAACATAAAATGGAAGCTAAATAACTACTTGAAGAGACTAGCTGCAGCCATTGGCGCAAAGACTAACTCCAGTCAAGAAGAGAAGCAAGTAATAAAAACAAAATTTACATGAACTATTTGAAAGATGTTTATTGCGGATGGTCTACAAGTCATTACGTTTGTATTATGTTACCAACGACAAACAACAATGATCATTCCCCATGTCCTTCTTTAGTCGACTAGGGCAACCCGTCAGCTGGGTCGATAGAAAGGCTGACCACACCCCCATAGTACATGACCTGAACCATAGGAACCGAGGACTCCCGCTCAGAGAAATTGATGCAGCTCGGGGAAATACGTGCAGACCTGTAGGATCGAAAGTATGTCTAGAGGGGGGTGATTAGACTACTTGACCAAATAAAAGCTTATCCTTTACCCAATTTTAGTCTTTGGTGGATTTTAGCTAACTTAGCACAAGTCAAGCAATCTTAACACAATTCAAGCAAGCATGCAAAGAGTATATGAGCAGCGGAAAGTAAAGCATGCAACTTGCAAGAATGTAAACAGAAGGGTTTGGAGGATTCAAACGCAATTGGAGACACGGATGTTTTTGTCGTGGTTCCGATAGGTGATGCTATCGTACATCCACGTTGATGGAGACTTCAACCCACGAAGGGTAACGGTTGCGCGAGTCCACGGAGGGCTCCACCCACGAAGGATCCACGAAGAAGCAACCTTGTCTATCCCACCATGGCCGTCACCGACGAAGGACTTGCCTCAATAGCGGTAGATCTTCACAAAGTAGGCGATCTCCTTGCCCTTACAAACTCCTTGGTTCAACTCCACAATCTTTTCGGAGGCTCCCAAGTGACACCTAGCCAATCTAGGAGACACCACTCTCCAAGAAGTAACAAATGGTGTGTTGATGATGAACTCCTTGCTCTCATGCTTCAAATGATAGTCTCCCCAACACTCAACTCTCTCTCTCACAGGATTTGGATTTGGTGGAAAGAAGATTTGAGTGGAAAGCAACTTGGGGAAGGCTAGAGATCAAGATTCATATGGTAGGAATGGAATATCTTGGCCTCAACACAAGTGTAGGTGGTTCTCTCTCAGAAAATGTATGCTGGAAGTGTAGGTTCGTTCTGATGGATCTCTCCACGAATGGAGGGGTATATATAGCCTCCACACAAAATCTAACCGTTACACACAACTTGTCAAACTCGGTGGGACCGAATTGAGAAACTCGGTCGGACCAATTCAGCAAATCTAGTGACCGTTAGGATTTTCGGTGGGACTGACATGCAACTCGGTAGGACCGATATGATTAGGGTTAGGGCATAACATAATCTCGGTGAGACCGATTACACAAACTCGGTGGGACCGATTGTGGTAATAAGCTAACCAGAGAGTTGGTCAGGTAAACTCGGTGGGACCGGTTCGCTCATTTCGGTGAGACCGAAATGTTACGTAAAGGAAACAGAGAGTTTACATTGCAATCTCGGTGGGACCGATCTCTCATCTCTGTGGTACCGAAACGTTACGAAGGGAAACAGAGAGATTACAATCCCATCTCGGTGAGACCGAGATCCCTATCGGTGAGATGGATTTGCCTAGGGTTTGTGGCAGTGGCTATGACATCTGAGCTCGGTGGCGCCGGATAGAAAGAATCGGTAAGGCCGAGTTTGACATTTGGTTTAGGTCATATGTGGATGTGAGAAAGTAGTTGAGGGCTTTGGAGCATATCACTAAGCACTTTGAGCAAGTAAGCCATTAAGCAACACCTCATCCCTCCTTGATAGTATTGGCTTTTCCTATAGACTCAATGTGATCTTGGATCACTAAAATATAAAATGTAGAGTCTTGAGCTTTGAGATTGAGCCAATCCTTTTTTTCCTTAGCATTTTGAGGGATCCACTTTTCTCATCCATACCATGCCAATCATTGAGCTTTCCTGAAATATTTATCTTAAAATAGCATTAGCTCAATGAGCTATATGTTGTTAGGAATTACCAAAACCACCTAGGGATAGTTGCACTTTCAGTCTCCCCCTTTTTGGTAATTGATGACAACATATAGATCAAAGCTTCGACAAATGATAATAAGAGTGAAAAACATTGTCGCTTTGAGAAGTATGTGATAAGCAAGAGCTCCCCCTAAATTTGTGCATAGTTTAAGATTTGCTTTGGACTGCAAATGCATAAAGAGTTAGGCTCATGGGTTACTCTTCCATGTCACATACATCTTGGTGGAGCGCTCAAAATGATAATAGTTAAATACATGCACTCATCACCAAGCAAAGTGAATGATCATATAGGGATAAAAGAATAATGTCATCCAACAAGCATTAAGGTAGCATATGATCAAACACATGATCATCCAAGTATCTCACAAATGCATAACGTATCTCAAACAAGCAAATAAAGTTCAACCACAAAAACAAGAGAGAATAAAAAGCAACGCTCTCTCTTGAAGCCTATGATCCATACATTTTTCTCCCCCTTTGGCAACAAGTTACCAAAAAGTTCATAGAAAATGCATAGCACTAAATCGTCTCTCAGGCTTGATCTTCAGGTGGTGGTGTAGAGATGGCTCCTTGAACGAAGACTTCAGTAGATGTGGATGGAGCTGGAGGAGTAGGTGCTGGAGCTGGTTGCACAGAAGCTGTAGCTGGTGCAGATGAAGTGGCCCTGGTGTCTGTAACAGACACTGCACCTGATCTCTGGCTCCTGGGCACTCTGGCAAAAACATCAGTAGTAGTCTTGCCCTTCCTCTCCTGCATGTCATCCTGAAGTTGCTCAACAACTAACTGTATCTCAGTAACCTTCACATCCAAGTCATAGAACTTTTGCTCCATGATTCTCTCCAGGCTCTCCTGGTTTTGAGTCAGGGTGGCCAGTCCCTTCTCAATCCTCAGAGTGGAGGCAATCAAGTAGCCAAGCTGATCCTGCTTGCTCTTCAAGAAGTACTGAGATGCCTCATCAATGGTTGGCATCTTGGTAGCCTTTTCAGTTCTAGCCTTCTCCCTTTTGCTTGTGCTTGCACTGAAGATGGTTCATCTTCATCCATGACAACTATGTTGTCCTCAAAATCTGGATATATAGGCATGTGTTCCTTGTCCAAGAGGTATGTGCCTGTGCCCATCTTGGAGTTAATGAGCTCCTGGATCTGTGGGGCATATCCAAAACTTCTCTTCTGATCTGCAGCAGACCTCTTGATAGTTTCCACTATGAGGCTCATCACCTTGAACTTTTGAGGCACATCAAATATGTGAAGTAGGTTGATGGCATGGCCTATGATCATCTTGTGATCTCCAGATTTAGGCAAAAGAGTGTGCATGAGGATCCAGTTGATTGTTGGCAGTCCTGACAGAAGGTAATGTACTGAGCCAAATTTGTGTGTCTCAATAGCAGCCTCTGGGATCTCTCTGTACATGTGTGCCATGGATTTATGATCCTTCTTCTTCTTGGCATAGACATCCAAGTCATCCTCATTTTCCTTAGGTGCATTGATCAACTTTGCCCATTCTTCAACTGATGATTGGTACCTTGTACCTTCAGACATCCAGATGATCCTTCCATCTGGGTAGAAGTGAGCTGTGGAGTAGAACTACATAATAAGCTCATCGTTCCACTTTGTGACCTTCTGCCCAACAAAGTCATCTACTCCACAAGCATGGAAACTGTCATAGACTCCTGGATAATGCTTTTCATTGGCCCTGATGTATTTCCAGTCCACCCATCTCATGCTACAAACAATTGGCTTCTTGTCAAGCAGCACTGTCTCATAGAAGTCCTGTTGTTCCTTTGTATGGAACCTGTAGTCCACAGCAGTTCTCCTCCTGACTGCATAGGGATCAGTCATCCTCCACTGCCTGAGACCTGCATCCTTCCTCAGCTTCATATCCTCGGCTACAGGATGAACATCATTGTGATCTGGAATTTTGGGCTTCAGCTTTCTCAAGACATGTTCCACATCATCTTCTTCTTCAACAGCAACTTCAGGCACTGGGGCCTTGTTCTTCTCTGCAGCAGGAATGCTCTTGGTGTTCCTCTTGGGTGCAGATTTGGGCTTTATAGCGGCTTCTTTGGGAGCTTCTTTGGGCTTTGATGAAGCAGCCCCTGACCTGATGGCATCACCCATAAGCTTTTGAGCTTTGGGTGCTGGTGCAACAATCTCTTCCTCTTCTTCTTCTTCCATCATGGAAGGCTTTCCAACAACCCTGGCCATGGTCTTCTTGACCCTTTCCTTCCTCTTCTTCCCTTCTGCAGCAGCCTCTTTGTGTTTAGATTCCAAAGGTACTTGAGTAGAGGCTCTGGCCTTAGACAAGGGGATTCTTTTGGCAGGTGCTTTGGTCCTCATACCAGGCTTGGTGGCAGCAGCTGTGCCATACTCTATCTTGAGCACCTTCTTCTTGGAAGTGGCCTCATCCTCAACAGCCACATAGTCTTCATCCTCAGAGTTTGAGGTTCTCTTCTTTCTTGCTCTGGTGGCTACCTTGGGTAAGTTGCTGGGTGTGCTCCTGCTACCATCATCATAGCTGCTAGAGGGACTAGTGCCCTCACTCACCTGAACCTGCTCCTCTGACTTGTTCTGACTGTCACTCTGAGCAGACATATTGCACACACTGACAGCAGACCTTGTGAATAGATATAGATGAGGTAGAATAGATGAGCATCACAAAATACAGAGGTTTTTGCAAAATAATGAGTCAAAAACTTAGTTTTAGTTTTCCACGGAAAGCATTTCGGATCTACCGATTTGTAAACTCGGTGATACCGAAGCAGCTTTTGGAACCTAAACTAGTGAACTCGGTCAGACCGAGTCACAGTTCGGTGGCATCAAGACTGCTAGGGTTTCACAAAGTCCTGAACTCGGTCACACCGATTTGCAATTCTCGGTCAGACCGAGAATCACATGTGCAATGGCCTTAGCCGAATCGGTGGTACCGAGTTCTACAACTCGGTTGGTCTGAGATGGTTTCGGCGGAAACCTAACCCTAAATTTTCAATTCATCTCTAATCTATGGCGTGTTTTCGGTGGATAAGATGATCTCAATCGTGGCAAGATTAATGACAACCAATGTGCTAGAGATTTGGAGTTAGAGTAGCACAAAGATCAAGTCCATACCCTAGTTCGGCGATGGACTTGCTATGGCGGCAACGGTGGAGTCGAATTCCGTTGACGGCGACGGAGACCAGCGGCGGGAGGCAGCTGTCGACGAGAAGGATGATCTGGAGACCCAGGGGAGGCAGAGCAGGCTGAGCGCAGGCGAAAGAGTTCGGAGAAATTTCCAAAATTTGGCCCATGGATATATATAGCCCGACCCTGTCGGTGTGACCAAGTGGAACAACTCGGTGGCACCGAGATGCCGAACTGCAAGCAGCTACTGCAACTCGGTGTGACCAAAAAGTTCAAATTGGTTGCATCGAGATTGAAAACCTAGATCGACTTAGTGATCTCGGTATGACCGAAATGGGGAAATCGGTCAACCGAAACGCACAAAGAAGTTTTGGAAGTTTAAGTCTATGACGAATCGGGGACTCCGAGTGCTCCTCACACAGAGTGGTTCGAATCTGAATTGATCAAATTTTGTGATGTAGCATGAATAGAGTTTGAGACAAGAAAAGCATAGATAGCTAGAGAAGATTCTTAGGCATTCTTGTCCATCCACTTGGCAAAAGAAAAGAGACCAATCAATCAAAACAACAAGTGGATGTCCTCGAATGAGTAAAATATGCAACCAACATGCTCACACAATAAAATGGCAAATGAAATATGTGGCAAAGCATGCACAACCAATTCTAGCATCTATCAAGCAATTGGCGATGACTAGGTCATCTATATATGAGTATATTGACTTAGGAGTCAAATGAGAACATTTGATCATAGGTCATACTCATCGTTTAAGCTCAAGTGGGGTTACCACTTTTACATAAAGCATTGATGTGTTCACACCATTAGAGTTGCTTTGACTCAATTCTTAGAGTAAAGCTCCCCCTAGATGTGAGATCCCCCCTTAAGAGGGATGAACTAACCTTGGGTTTTGTCGATGATGACTTCATGTAGATGTTGAAGATGTGGATGCTCAAAGTCGATGTAGATCATTTGGAGCAATCCTTTGGAGTGAGTTGCACTTTCAATACCTACACGGGTTAGTCCCACAAGGAATAAACAAGGATATCCATAGACATAGAGTGATGCACACACAAGATGATGTCTATGAAAGCATTAGGCTACCTTGTCCCTTGTCTTACCAACAAGAGGGTTTGTGACTCCTTGAACTAGTGCAAGATGTGGAAGTTGATTGCACTTGTTATTGCCAAAATGATATGAGCGAAATATGTTGGCGGAGTCACCATCAAGAACTCTCTAGTTCTTCTTCTTCGGGATCCACATCATCTTGATGGGAATCCTTGGAGTTGTAGTTGTACTTGATGAAGTAGATCTTGATGTAGTCTTGGGAATCCACTTGACCAAGGCCTTAGGAGCTTCTTCAAATGCATCAATCTCCTCTTGAAGCTTGTCCTTGCCTTTTTGCTTGTGGTCTTGTGGTGGAAGATCATCTTGGGCTTGTGTCCCTTTGAAGGAAGTAGGATCATACTTCTCTTGTTGAGGAACAAACTTCATCTTGGGGTATTGTATCCTTCCCACTCAACTCCATTGGCATTGAACTTTCGTTCAAAACCAACACCTTGGTTCTTCCGGTGCCTTCCTTGCTTGCTTACAATTTCCTCAAATTGCTTACTCCCGACAAGGCTCTTGTAAACACCTTTCTCTATAATTTCCTTCAATAAGCTATTTTCTTCCTCAAGTGTAACTTGGCTAAGAGAATCATTAGTGGAATCAAGAGAACTACTAGAAGCAACAACATAGGATTTAGTATGATTATTGTTACTACTAGAGGAAGAATCCTTCTTGTTCTTGTTACTAGACATGGCTTGAGGCATGTAAGTAGATAAGAGTAAACGCTTGGCAATGTAAGAAGTACTTTTCTTACGAAGATCATCATTGGTTGCCTTTAAGAACTCATGCTCTTGCTCAAGGTTGAGCTTTTCAAAGCGTAACTTCTCATGAGTCCTTAAAAGTTCTCTCTGATCTTCTAAGATAGTTTCATGAGCCAACTTAAGAGTGTTTAGTTCTTTAGTTAGAAGCTCAATCTTCTCCTTATCATTTTCATTCGTTTTATCTTGATTAGCATGATTAGTTGACGTTTCATCATAGTATTCATCACTAGAGTTGTCAAGAAGTAAATCATCATCACCTAACAAGTCATCTTCATCACTATTGAAATCAACATACTCGGGGTGTGATACCTTTGGGCCTTTAGCCATGAAGCATCTTCCAAGTCCTTCATTTGGTGAATCAAATATGTCGTAAGAGTTGGTTGACACAAGTGCTAGACCGGCAACACCTTCATCTTGAGTATATTCGAAGTCGGAGTGATAGCTTCTCTCAGAGTGATTGTCGGAGTCGAAGCCGGATACCCATTCACCAACATGAGCTTGATGTCTTTGTTTTGTGCAACTCCTCGATGACTTGTCCTTCCTTTCTGAATCCTTGCTTCTCCAGGATGTTCTTCGTTCATAACGATCATCTCTACTCCTCCTCTCTCTTGGTGGTGATTCTTCTCTTCTACTTCTCCTCTTAGGTGATTCCTCTCTTCTTTTGTAGGGTGTCGTACACTCATTGGAAAAGTGTCCGGGTCTTCCACAATTGTAGCAATTTCGCTCTCAACTAGAAGATCTTTTGTCATTGTAGGACCTTGACTTGGAGCCTCTTTCTTTGCTTCTACTCTTGTAGAATTTGTTGAAGTTCTTCACCATTAGGCTCAATTCTTCATTGAAGGCTTGTTTCTCACTTGATGATGTGAGATCTTCACATGAGGATTTGTAAGCACCACTTGACTTGTTGTGGAGCTCCTCCTTATCCTTGAGTGACATCTCATGAGCAACAATTCTTCCAATGACTTCCGTTGGCTTGAGATCTTTGTAATTGGGCATCATTTGGATCAATGTGCACACGATATCATATTTTTCGTCCAAAGCTCTTAGGATCTTCTTGATGATGAACTTGTCGGTCATCTCTTCACTTCCTAAGCCAGCGATCTCATTTGTGATAAGAGTGAGCCTAGAGTACATTTCAGCGACACCTTCACCATCCTTCATTTTGAACTTGTCAAGCTGACTTTGAAGCACATCCAACTTGGATTCCTTGACGGAGTCGGTACCTTTGTGCATATCAATCAAAGTATCCCAAATTTCCTTTGCATTCTCAAGACGGCTGATTTTGTTGAATTCTTCGGGGCACAATCCGTTGAAGAGAATATCACAAGCTTGAGCGTTCTATTGCAGCATCTTCAACTCTTCCGCGCTAGCTTCACGGTTCGGTTCTCTCCCATCAAAGAATTCACCTTGCAAGCCAATACACACAATAGCCCAAACGGCGGGGTTATGTCCAAGAATATGCATTTTCATCTTATGCTTCCAACTAGCAAAATTAGTACCATCAAAGTAAGGACCTCTACGGTGATAATTTCCCTCGCTAGACGCCATACTCTCTTATGTTGTGAAACCAAGGCTATGACCACCAAAAGCTATGGAAATCAAAGCAAATGGAGACCAAAGCTCTGATACCACTTGTAGGATCGAAAGTATGTCTAGAGGGGGGTGGTTAGACTACTTGACCAAATAAAAGCTTATCCTTTACCCAATTTTAGTCTTTGGCAGATTTTAGCTAACGTAGCACAAGTCAAGCAATCTTAACACAATTCAAGCAAGCATGCAAAGAGTATATGAGCAGGAAAGTAAAGCATGCAACTTGCAAGAATGTAAAAGGGAAGGGTTTGGAGGATTCAAACGCAATTGGAGACACGGATGTTTTTGTCGTGGTTCCGATAGGTGGTGCTATCGTACATCCACGTTGATGGAGACTTCAACCCCCGAAGGGTAACGGTTGCGCGAGTCCACGGAGGGCTCCACCCATGAAGGGTCCACGAAGAAGCAACCTTGTCTATCCCACCATGGTCTTCGCCCACGAAGGACTTGCCTCACTAGCGGTAGATCTTCACGAAGTAGGCGATCTCCTTGCCCTTACAAACTCCTTGGTTCAACTCCACAATCTTGTCGGAGGCTCCCAAGTGACACCTAGCCAATCTAGGAGACACCACTCTCCAAGAAGTAACAAATGGTGTGTTGATGATGAACTCCTTGCTCTTGTGCTTCAAATGATAGTCTCCCCAACACTCAACTCTCTCTCATAGGATTTAGATTTGGTGGAAAGAAGATTTGAGTGGAAAGCAACTTGGGGAAGGCTAGAGATCAAGATTCATATGGTAGGAATGGAATATCTCGGCCTCAACACAAGTGTAGGTGGTTCTCTCTCAAAAAATGTATGATGGAAGTGTAGGTTCGTTTTGATGGCTCTCTCCACGAATGAAAAGGAGGTGGAGGGGTATATATAGCCTCCACACAAAATCTAACCGTTACACACAACTTGCCAAACTCGATGGGACCAAATTGAGAAACTGGGTCGGACCGATTCAGCAAATCTAGTGACCGTTAGGATTTTCGGTGGGACTAACAAGCAACTCGGTAGGACCGATATTATTAGGGTTAGAGCATAACGTAATATTGGTGAGACCAATTACACAAACTCGGTGGGACCGATTTTGGTAATAAGCTAACCAGAGAGTTGGTCAGGTAAACTCGGTGGGACCGGTTCGCTCATTTCGGTGAGACCGAAATGTTACGAAAAGGAAACAAATAGTTTACATTGCAATCTCGGTGGGACTGATCGCTCATCTCGGTGGTACCGAAACGTTACGAAGGGAAACAGAGAGATTACAATCCCATCTCGGTGAGACCGAGATCGCTATCGGTGAGACCGATTTGCCTAGGGTTTGTGGCAGTGGCTATGACATCTGAGCTCGGTGGCGCCGGATAGAAAGAATCGGTAAGGCCGAGTTTGACATTTGGTTTAGGTCATATATGGATGTGAGAAAGTAGTTGAGGGCTTTGGAGCATATCACTAAGCACTTTGAGCAAGTAAGTCATTAAGCAACACCTCATCCCTCCTTGATAGTATTGGCTTTGAGCTTGAGCCAATCCTTTTGTCCTTAGCATTTTGAGGGATCCACTTTTCTCATCCATACTATGCCAATCATTGAGCTTTCCTGAAATATTTATCTTAAAATAGCATTAGCTCAATGAGCTATATGTTGTTAGGAATTATCAAAACCACCTAGGGGTAGTTGCACTTTCAAGACCACATAGTCCAAATACTAGGCAGACATCCGAAAGCACGACATCCAGCCAAGAAGACGCGATGGCAAGAGGGCGTGGCACAACCCGACATCCACCTGCATGAACGAAAACAGTCCGACAGGATGCGACCGATGCGCAGCTGAATCGGGCACACGTGCATGCCCGCCATTGGTGGAAAGAACAATTGCAACCTTGAAGGTAAGCGAACTATGTGAAGCATAAAATGGATGTTAAATGAACTATTTGAAGGGACAAACTACAACCATCGGCGCATAAACCAAGAAGTGAAGCAACCAAATAGCAGAAAATTTTGTTGAACTATTTGAAGGATATTTCTCGCGAATGGTCAACAAGTGATTATGTTCGTAATTGCTTTTGTATATGCCTTGTATGTCTACCAACCACGCACAACGATGGTTGTTTTCCATGTCGTTATTTGTCCAGGGAGACAACCCAATAAGTCGGGATACTGACATGTGGGTCTGTGAGGGCTTGGCTGGACGACTTTGTTTGTCTACGACCAGGGCATCGTGCCACATGCCCATGCGCCACACGACACCTTTAGCGAGGCCTTGCCTACTCTGATTCTTGCCAATGAGGGTTCTAGACGGCTGGCGCCCATGGGCAACTTGGCCGTGTTGTACATAGGAGCAAACATTCACCTATGAACAACATGTCTTATAAATGATCCTTGGAGGCCCAACAACCAAACGCAACCAAGAAGACATGTGAACTATTTGAAGGATGTTTTTTCTGATTTCACGAAAAGTACCAGCAGCCAATTTAGTGGAAAAAAGTAGTCGACTTGATTTGGACAAGTCCAAGAGGGATACGTGGTGATATACCTTTAGTTTTCATGAACTACGAGTTGTGACGACAACGTAGACGACTACCGACAGTAGATGTACTCCTATCGACGCTTGTCTCTGTGGATTTGTGACAATTGATGGCAGCAACTTCCAGTAGGAGTATGAAGATAGCAGATATAGAGAATGAAGGTAGAAGGAACAAGATGAGGGGGACAGAGCAGCGAGAAAGAAATTGAGGCGTCTGCGGACTGTGCACCGCAAAAATAAATGTTAGGTAACTCGGTGTCACAACTTGTTGGTTGCACATAGTAATACATTATTAAAGAGTTAACCAGCAGCATGGGCACAAGTTTGTACGTACATAACTAAAGGTATTGGGTAAGTTTGCTAGAAAAAGGAAAGTTGTTTATAGAATGTAATTTTTCTTGAACACAGTATAGACGCGAGCGCTCATATAAACGCAGATACACTCACCACAACTTGTTGGTTACGCACAGTGATACATTATTAAAAATTAAGCAGCAACATGGGCACAAGTTTGTACATACATAACTAAGAGCGACTCCAGCAGACCCCACATCCCACCCCGGCCCGCAAAATAACCGTCAAATTGTGGGTCGGGGCCGAAAAAGCAGCCCGATCAGACCCCGCATCCCGCCCCGACCCGCAAAATTTTTTGCGGGGCGCGGAAAATCTTCACCCCAACCTCTATCTTCACGGACTGGGAGGCTGATCCGAGTTGAACCCCTATCCGGCGCGAGATTTGGCGGGAGGGACATTTCCGCGTGCCCTTTCCCGTTCCCCGCACCCTCCTCCACCATTGCCCCCCCTCCGCAAGCTCCGGTTCCTCCTCCGCGGCCGTTCCTCGCCGCCATGGACGCCCCCCTGCTGTCTCCCGTCACCGTCGAGGTCACGCATGCTCCTTCCCCTCGGGCGGATCTAATCGCCGGCCATGTTGCCCCCGCCGCCGTCGCCCAAGCACATGCCGCGCCGGCCCGCAAGCGGCAGGGCATCATGGTCGTGCAGGGCGGGAATCCGGCTGCCCCCACCGCGACGGCCCGCGCTCCGGGTGCCAACGCCGCCGTGCGATCCCGGCCGGCGGCGGAGAATACCGGCAAGACCGCGGGCGTAAAGCGGAGGAAGGTTCCTGCTAAAAGGAAGCCACCTTCTTCAACCTCTCACTCCATCCCCCCGCAAGGAGGTGCTTCGGCGGTGTCGTTCAATGGTGCCGCTCCCCCCGCGAGCGAGGTGTTCGATGAAATGGCTGCAAGGTATGCCTCTTCGGTCTAGCGATTCCCTTTCATTTTCGCCATTAGTGTCGATAGCTCGTGACTTGTTATCGTACGCTATAGCGGTGGTTCGAACAATGCAACAACCGAGTTCGTGAACTTGTTGGACACAGACACGATTGTCATTGATCAAGCCCCTTTCGAACCATTCGACTACAATGAAACGGACGGCGGCGTGGATGATCATGGTTGTGCGGACGAATTGGAGGAGATCGAAGCGGAAGAGTTTGAGGAATTGCAATCAAAGAGTGGGAAGAGCCAAAGATCGAAGAACTACACAATCTTGGAAGATCAAGCTTTGATCCAAGCATGGAGTGCGGTGTCTCTTGATCCATGCACGGGTGTTTCTCAAACCGCCAAGAGATATTGGCAAAGGATCGAAGATCAATACTTCCGCATTATGAAAAAGTATCCCAATAGGACTACACACACATTTCGGTCATGTCAAGGGCGTTGGGAGAATATCAAGCCTATGTGCAGCCGTTGGGCAGCTTGCTTGGAGCAAGTACGCAATGCACCTCCAAGTGGCACCGTGGAGTCCAATTATGTGAGTTTGTTTTTCCTTTGTTCAAGTTGTGCATCATCATAATGTATCATGGGAAATAATTGCATCACTTTGTTCACATTTTGTAGGACAAGATTGCTCAACATAGATACAAGGCCATGGAAGCTTCGGAAGGCAGATTCTTCAAATTAGAGCATTGTTGGGAGTTGCTCCAAAAGTGTGATAAGTGGAAGTTCATCGACAGAGAATCCCCACCAAAGAGAGGCTCACTTGTAAACATGGATGAAGACGAAGATGATGATGGCCCAAGAAATTTGCACAAGCCCGATGGCGACAAGAAGACGAGAGAGAAGATCAAGAGAGAGCAAGAAGCATCGAGCTTGAGGGAGAAGATTGATGCCATGATGCAATCAGTTGATGTTGTTGAAGTCGTTGGAGATCAAGAAAGAGTTGGCCGAGAAGAAGGCAAAAGAGAAGCAAGAACAATGGCAAATGCTCAAGGAAGAGGGGCGCCGCAAAGCTGCCATTGAGGAGAAAAGCACGCGCCTCTGAAAACAAATCGATGTCATTGTTGCTCGCTGAAGAGAACAAGATCATGTCAATGAACCGCAATGACATGGACGACCTCACCAAAACATGGCATGATATGGCAAGGAGAGAAATCTTGAAGAGAAGAATGGTAGCTTCGGCCGGTCCGTGTTCAAGTTCCGGTGATGTTTTCTCTGCTCCATATGGTGGCAATGTGGATGATTTCAGTGCGGGAATTGGAACAAGCGAGGGAGGTGGATTCGGTGGCACCGATGAACTTCAATTCGGTGGAGGTGGATTCCATGGCGCGGAGTGAAGATCGACCCCCAAGATGATGCCGGACATGGGCGCAAACCTTTTGCATGCCCTCTTTTGCGTTATGAACTTCGCTTTTATTTGCGCGCAAACTGTTTATGTTGTTTGAATTTAAACTTATTTGACAAACCCTATGTCAAATGCGAGATTTGCAGTTTTTATGTTTGCGGGTCTTTGCGGTGGTGCCCGAGCAGAACCCGCAGAAGCCGACCCGTACAAAAGCATATTCCACGAATATTTTTTTACGGATCCGTTTGGGCGGTTGCATCTGTGCCAGCCCGCAAAAGTGGTTTTGGCGAACTGCGAACGAGTTTTGCGGGCCGGCGGGATGCGGGGTCTGCTAGAGTTGGTCTAAAGGTATTGGGTAAGTTTGCTAGAAAAAGGAAAGTTGTTTGTAGAATGTAACTTTTTTTAACACGGTATAGATGCGAGCGCTCATATAAACACGAATGCACTCATCCCTATGAACACACACACGCACACATGCACACTGTAGGCGCCTCGTAGTTGATGAAAACATCTCCTTCCATCGAAAGCATATCATCGGAAATCCTGAAATAATTTCAAGATAAATGCGAGCACCAGGACTTGAACCCTGGTGGGCTGGGGATACCACTGTCCACCTAACCATCCCAATCATAGGTTGGTTCGCTTGTGGAATGTAACTTGACAAAACAAGAACCAAAATGCTAGAACTTAAAATGAAATCAAATCATACAAAGAGCATTGCACATCGAAGAACAAAATCGAAATGGTAACTCATTTGGAAAATTCATAAGTAAGGGATCGAAGTCTTTCGACAAATTGAAATTTCACACTACAAGCATGCACGTGTTAAATAGTAAGATGAATACTTGAGGGAAGAGAAAATAAAAAATGGTAGCAAGAGTAAAAAAAATCATGGAAAGACCGGCGGCTTGAACTTGTGAAGCGGCAGGACAAGACTAACTCATGAGTCCACATCAGGCAAAGAAAAGTAATTGCAAATCAATTTGTGGTTGGATGGTTAGGTGGACAGTGGTATCTCCAGCCCACCAGGATTCAAGTCTTGGTGCTCGCATTTAATCTAGATTTATTTCAGAATTTCCGGTGATTCGACTTCGTAAAATCTCAATATTATATGACAGATCAGTCTCTTGGAGGTGCTCTCATAGGGATAGGGTGTGTGTATGTGCCTTGATAGGGGTGAATGTACCCATGTATATATAAGCGCTTGCATCTATACTGTGTTAAAAAAATTACACGGAAGGAAAAAATAAAGATAGAAGAGGCTGAAACGGTACTGAACTGAAAGTGAAAAAACCCAAGAAAGAAGATGAACAGTGTACTCCCTCCGTCTAGGTGTGTAAGTCACCTTATGAAATTCATTGCATGCAATGCTATTAGCTAGAAAAAAACATTAAGTTTTCTTGTTTTCGCCTTCGCCTTGGTTGCGATGCACAACCTAAGGCTGGTTGTAATGGGGAGTATCACATACTAGTATCATGCATATGATACTAGTGTATGATAGTACCTCCCTAATGCATAGTATCATATATTAGTATCATGTTGTACTCTATTTATTGACATGCATGACACAAAGTAGCATAGCATTTAATATGATACGGTATCATGATATGATACTACACCCTCTCTTTCTTCATTTAATGCTATGCCACCTCATCAAAATTGCCTAATTGGCATGCATGATACTAGCTATGATACTACCATTACGACCAGCCTAAGATGACTTATACACCTAGATGAAGGGAGTAGGAAACTCTTGAAACGAAGATGTAGCAATCGCACAAGTAGAAAGACGTATAACAGTGCCTGGCACAGTAAAAGTGTATACTGTCTCGTATATTTCAGATGATTAACTATTTGGATCTATTTTTCAACCAACCAATTTTCGTCCTATCATTTGATTGGATCACGGCACAAATCAACGCCTGCAGATGGCTTTGCATGTGCGTGCCTTCTTTTTTTTCCTCGATCCACACGGGTCGACAAAGCAATAAAAATGGCTCCAGATTCCAAGGGCAATTACTTCGATCGGCTTAGGCTGCCTATACTGTGGTTAACATAACTGGTAACATGCACTTGGAACTAGCAAACATGCTTATGTGACACACAACTAAAGAAGAAAGAGAGGGTTAGAGTAACATAGGTAGATACATCGGCGGCGCCAGGTATATTCACGTGTATTCATGTGAATACCCAAAATTTGGCCTAAAAAATAATATATGTCTTATTTAGCAGCCCGCAAGCCACAAGCCCACAGCGGCACAGCCCGTCGGGCGGAAGCTACCCCGCGTGCGCAGTCGTTCCCCAGCCCCCGACTCGTTCAACCCGAATCGGCCGTTCCCCAAGCCCCCACTCGGCCGTTCCCCAAGCACCCAACCTAACCTAGCGCCTGCTGCTGCGAAGGCGGCGGCGGCCAGTACCGACCGCAGGCAGCAGCGCGGCAAGCGGAGCCGCTGAATGGGCGACCTGCAGACCAGGTTCTATTCTCCTCTTCTCCTAGTCAGTGCTGCACCTAGTTTTAGTGTTTTAGAATTCAGATTCAGTCAGCTCATGAGTAGGTTCTGCTTTTATTTTTTCCTCGAATCGAGTAGTTTCTGCTCTTGAACTGAACTAATGAGTCGAGGATGGGAGCAGCTGGATGGGAGATGTTTTCTAGTGCATACATGTTCCCGGTTACTGTTTCATTGCTACACAACTATTCTGAATCATATTTCACATGGTGTATCATTAGCACGGTCAGCGTGACTACCGGTTTAAAATGCAAATAACTTTACTAAGCTAGTAAGCTGGCTCTGGAATAAATTTCGTCTAAAGTGGCTTTGCTATATTTCCGTAGCATGAATTTAACGTTTTTATAGCATGCAGCTATTCTTTAGCAGCTATCATTTAATACTTGAGTTACAGAAAAAAAAAATATACAGGTAAATTGAGCAGTTATTCCTCTACGAAAAATAAGACTGACAACAGAAATACACAATACATAGTTCTTACTAGCAAAAGAGCCCGTGCGTTGCAACGGGGGAAAAAATATAACACACACTCTTAACCCAACAACCATCATTCAATAGGTCCATCTCCTTTATATTTGCGAGGCATCATATTTGTGTTGTCGCTTATCCTCCTTCTCACCCTCGCCGGCGATGGCCTCGGTGTTCACACAAAACAACAAAAAACGTGTTTGAATATGGTTAATCCTAAGGCGTCTCTCCCTCCCTCTCTCCTCCCTCTGTTGGGTAACGTAGCAGAAATTCAAAATTTTCCTACGTGTCACCAAGATCTATCTATGGAGAAACTAGAAACGAGGGGAAGGAGAGTGTATCTACATACCCTTGTAGATCGCTAAGCGGAAGCGTTCAAGAGAACGGGGTTGATGGAGTCGTACTCGTCGTGATTCAAATCACCGATGATCCTAGCGCCGAACGGACGGCACCTCCGTGTTCAACACACATACAGAACGGAGACGTCTCCCATGCCTTGATCCAGCAAGGAGGAGGGAGAGGTTGATGGAGATCCAGCAGCACGACGGCGTGGTGGAAGTAGCGGGATTCCAACAGGGCTTCGCTAAGCGCTGCGGGAGGAGGGAGATGTGTCACGGGAGGGAGAGGGAGGCGCCAGGCCTTAGGTATGGTTGCTCCTCCTTTTCCCCACTATATATAGGGCCAAGGGAGAGGGGGGAGGTGCAGCCCTTGCCCCTTCCTCCAAGGAAAGGGTGCGGCCAAGGGGGGGAGGAGTCCATCCTCCCCAAGGCACCTCGGAGGTGCCTTCCCCCTTTAGGACTCTCCCCTTTTTCTCTTCTCTTGGTGCATGGGCCTCTTGGGGCTGGTGCCCTTGGCCCATGTAGGCCAAGGCGCACCCCCTACAGCCCATGTGCCCCCCCCCGGGGCAGGTGGCCCCACCCGGTGGACCCCCGGGACCCTTCCGGTGGTCCCGGTACAATACCGATGACCCCGAAACTTGTCCCGATGGCCAAAATAGCACTTCCTATATATAATTCTTTACCTCCGGACCATTCTGGAACTCCTCGTGACGTCCGGGATCTCATCCGGGACTCCGAACAACTTTCGGGTTACCGCATACTAATATCTCTATAACCCTAGCGTCACCGAACCTTAAGTGTGTAGACCCTACGGGTTCGGGAGACATGCAGACATGACCGAGATGACTCTCCGGTCAATAACCAACAGCGGGATCTGGATACCCATGTTGGCTCCCACATGTTCCACGATGATCTCATCGGATGAACCACGATGTCAAGGACTTTATCAATCCCGTATACAATTCCCTTTGTCTATCGGTACGATACTTGCCCGAGATTCGATCGTCGGTATCCCGATACCTTGTTCAATCTCGTTACAGGCAAGTCTCTTTACTCGTTCCGTAACACATCATCCCGTGATCAACTCCTTGATCACATTGTGCACATTATGATGATGTCCTATCGAGTGGGCCCAGAGATACCTCTCCGTTTACACGGAGTGACAAATCCCAGTCTCGATTCGTGCCAACCCAACAGACACTTTCGGAGATACCTGTAATGCACCTTTATAGCCACCCAGTTACGTTGTGACGTTTGGTACACCCAAAGCATTCCTACGGTATCCGGGAGTTGCACAATCTCATGGTCTAAGGAAAAGATACTTGACATTAGAAAAGCTTTAGCATACGAACTACGATCTTTGTGCTAGGCTTAGGATTGGGTCTTGTCCATCACATCATTCTCCTAATGATGTGATCCCGTTATCAATGACATCCAATGTCCATGGTTAGGAAACCGTAACCATCTATTGATCAACGAGCTAGTCAACTAGAGGCTTGCTAGGGACATATTGTGGTCTATGTATTCACACGTGTATTACGATTTCCAGATAATACAGCTATAGCATGAATAAAAGACTATTATCATGAACAAAGAAATATAATAATAACCAATTTATTATTGCCTCTAGGGCATATTTCCAACAGTCTCCCACTTGCACTAGAGTCAATAATCCAGTTCACATCGCTATGTGACTAACACTCAAGGTCACATCCCCATGTGACTAACACCCAAAGAGTTTACTAGAGTCAATAATCTAGTTCACATTACCATGTGATTAACACTCGATGAGTTCTGGGTTTGATCATGTTATGCTTGTGAGAGATGTTATAGTCAACGGGTTTGAATCTTTCAGATCCGTGTGTGCTTTACAAATCTCTATGTCATCTCCTAGATGCAGCTACCACGTTCTATTTGGAGCTATTCCAAATAACTGTTCTACTTGGAGCTATTCTAAATTGTTGCTCCATTATACGTATCCGGTATCTCTACTCAGAGCTATCCGGATAGGTGTTAAGCTTGCATCGACGTAACCCTTTACGACGAACCCCTTTACCACCTCCATAATCGAGAAAATTCCTTAGTCCACTAGTTACTAAGGATAACTTTGACCGTTGTCCCGTGATCCATTCTTGGATCACTCTTGTACCCCTTGACTGACTCATGGCAAGGCACACTTCAGGTGCGGTACACAGCATAGCATACTGTAGAGCCTACGTCTTATGCATAGGGGACGACCTTAGTACTTTCTCTCTATTCTGCCATGGTCGAGCTTTAAGTCTTAACTTCATACCTTACAACTCAGGCAAGAACTCCTTCTTTGACTGATCCATCTTGAACACCTTCAAGATCATGTCAAGGTATGTGCTCATTTGAAAGTACTATTAAGCGTTTTGATCTATCCTTATAGATCTTGATGCTCAATGCTCAAGTAGCTTAATCCAGGCTTTCTATTGAAAAACACCTTTCAAATAACCCTATATGCTTTCTAGAAATTCTACATCATTTCTGATCATTAATATGTCAACAACATATACTCATCAGAAATTCTATAGTGCTCCCACTCACTTCTTTGGAAATACAAGTTTCTCATAAACTTTGTATAAACCCAAAATCTTTGATCATCATCAAAGCATACATTCCAACTCCGAGATGCTTACTCCAGTCCTTAGAAGGATTGCTAGAGCTTTGCATACTTATTAGCATCTTTCAGGATTGACAAAACCTTCCGGTTGTATCACATACAACCTTTCCTCAAGAAAAGTCGTCGAGGAAACAATGTTTTGACATCCTATCTGCAAGATTTCATAAATGATGCAGTAATTGCTAATATAATTCCAACAGACTCTTAGCATCGCTACGAGTGAGAAAGTCTCATCATAGTCAACTCCTTGAACTTGTCGAAAAACATCTTAACGACAAGTCGAGCTTTCTTAATGGTGATACTTACCATCATTGTCCGTCTTCCTTTTAAAATCCATCTACACTCAACAGCCTTACGACCATCGAGCTGTTCTGCCAAAGTCTACACTTTGTTTTCATATATGGATCCTTTCTCGGATTATATGGCTTTGAGCCATTCGTCGGAATCCGGGCCCACCATCGCTTCTCCATAGCTCGTAGGTTCATTGTTGTCTAGCAACATGACTTCCAAGACAGGATCACGTACCACTTTGAAGTAGTATGCATCCTTGTCATCCCACGAGGTTTGGTAGTGACTTGATCCGAAGTCTCATGATCAATATCATAAGCTTCCACTTCAATTGGTGTAGGTGCCACAGGAACAACTCCCTGTGCCCTGCCATACATTAGTTGAAGAGACGGTTCAATAACCTCATCAAGCCTCCACCATCCTCCCACTCAATTCTTTCGAGAGAAACTTTTCCTCGAGAAAGGACCCGATTCTAGAAACATTCCCTAATTGCTTTCGGATCTGAGACAGGAGGTATACCCAACTGTTTTGGGTGTCCTATGAAGATGCATTTATCTGCTTTGGGTTCGAGCTTATCAGCCTAAAACTTTTTCACATAAGCGTCGCAGTCCCAAACTTTTAAGGAACGACAGCTTAGGTTTCTCCAAACCATAGTTCATACGGTGTCGTCTCAACGGAGTTTCGTGGTGCCCTTTTAAAGTGAGTGCGGTTGTCTCTAATGCCTAACCCATGAACGATAGTGGTAATTTGATAAGAGACATCAAGGTACGCACCATATCCAATAGGGTGCAACTATGATGTTCGGACACACCATCACACTATGGTGTTCCAGGCGGTATTAATTGCGAAACAATTTCCACAATGTCTTAGTTCTGCGCCAAACTCGTAATTCAGATATTCATCTCTATGATCATATCATAGATCTTTTATCCTCTTGTCACGACGATCTTTCAACTTCACCCTGAAATTACTTGAACCTTTCAATAATTCAGACTCGTGATTTATCAAGTAAATGTACTCAACATCTACTCAAATCATCTATGAAGTAAGAACATAACGATATCCACTACATGCCTCAGCACTCATTGGACTGCACACATCAAAATGTATTACTTCTGCTTTCTGTTTCCATTTTACTGAAACCGAGGCTTTCAGTCATCTTGCCCATGTGGTATGATTTGCATGTCTCAAGTGATTCAAGATCAAGTGAGTTCAAACGGTCCATTTGCATGGAGTTTCTTCATGCATATACACCAATAGACATGGTTCGCATGTCTCAAACCTTTCAAAAACGAGTGAGCCCAAAGATCCATCAACATGGAGCTTCTTCATGCGTTTTATACCAATATGACTTACGTGGTAGTGCCACAAGTAGGTGGTACTATCATTACTATCTTTTGGCATGAACATGTGTATCACTACGATCGAGATTCAATAAACCATTCATTTTAGGTGCAAGACCATTGAAGGTATTATTCAAATAAACAGAGTAACCGTTATTCTCCTTAAATGAATAACCGTATTGCGATAGACATAATCCAATCATGTCTATGTTCAACGCAAACACCAAATAACAATTATTTAGGTTTAACACCAATCTCTTTGGTAGAGGGAGCGTGCGATGCTTGATCATATCAAGCTTGGAAAAACTTCCAACACATATCGTCAGCTCACTTTTAGCTAGTCTCTGTTTATTCCGTAGCCTTTTGTTTCGAGTTACTAACACTTAGCAACCGAACCGGTATCTAATACCTTGGTGCTACTAGGAGTACTAGTAAAGTACATTAACACAATGTATATCCAATATACTTCTATCGACCTTGCCAGCCTTCTCATCTACCAAGTATCTAGGGTAATTCTGCTCCAGTGGTTGTTCCCCTTATTACAGAAGCACTTAGTCTCGGGTTTGGGTTTAACCTTGGGTTTCTTCACTAGAGCAGCAGCTGATTTGCCGTTTCATGAAGTATCCCTTCTTGCCCTTGCCCTTCTTGAAACTAGTGGTTTCACCAACCATCAACGATTGATACTCCTTCTTGATTTCTACTTTCGCGGTGTCAGACATCGCGAATATCTCAAGGATCATCATATATGTCCCTGATATATCATAGTTCATCACGAAGTTCTAGCAGCTTGGTGCTAAAGACTTCGGAGAACCATCACTATTTCATCTGGAAGATCAACTCCACTTGATTCAAATGATTGTTGTACTCAGACAATCTGAGCACAAGCTCAACAATTGAGCTTTTCTCCCTTAGTTTGTAGGCTAAGAAAATCGTCAGAGGTCTTATACCTCTTGACGTGGGCACGAACCTGAAATCCCAATTTCAGTCCTTGGAACATCTCATATATTCTGCGATGTTTCAAAAACATCTTTGGTGCCTCAACTCTAAACCGTTTAACTGAACTATCACATAGTTATCAAAATGTGTATGTCAGATGTTCGCAACATCCACAGACAACGTTCGAGGTTCAGCACACTGAGCGGTGCATTAAGGACATAAGCCTTCTATGAAGCAATGAGGACAATCCTCAGTTTACGGACCTAGTCCGCATAATTGCTACTATCAACTTTCAACTAATTTTTCTCTAGGAACATATCTAAACAGTAGAACTATAGCGTGAGCTACGACATAATTTGCAAAGACCTTTTGACTATGTTCAGGATAATTAAGTTCATCTTATGAACTCCCACTCAGATAGACATCCCTCTAGTCATCTAAGTGATTACATGATCCGAGTTAACTAGGCCGTGTCCGATCATCACGTGAGACGGACTAGCCAACGTCGGTGAACATCTTCATGTTGATCGTATCTTCTATACGACTCATGCTCGACCTTTCGGTCTCCGTGTTCCGAGGCCATGTCTGTACATGCTAGGCTCGTCAAGTTAACCCTAAGTGTATTGCATGTGTTCCGAGGCCATGTCTGTACATGCTAGGCTCGTCAACACCCGTTGTATGTGAACGTAAGAATCCATCACACCCGATCATCACGTGGTGCTTAGAAGCGACGAACTGTAGCAACGGTGCACAGTTAGGGGAGAACACTTCTTGAAATTTTAATGAGGGATCATCTTATTTACTACCGTCGTTCTAAGTAAACAAGATGCATAAACATGATAAACATCACATGCAATCAAATAGTGACATGATATGGCCATCATCACTTTGCTCCTTTTGATCTCCATCTCCGGGGCTCCATGATCATCATCGTCACCGGCATGACACCATGATCTCCATCATCATGATCTTCATCATCGTGTATTCATGAAGTTGCCTCGCCAACTATTACTTCTACTACTATGGCTAACGGTTAGCAATAAAGTAAAGTAATTACATGACATTTAAGTTGACACGCAGGTCATAAATAAATAAAGACAACTCCTATGGCTCCTGCCGGTTGTCATACTCATCGACATGCAAGTCGTGATTCCTATTACAAGAACATGATCAATCTCATACATCACATATATTATTCATCACATCCTTTGGCCATATCACATCACATAGCATACCCTGCAAAAACAAGTTAGACGTCCTCTAATTGTTGTTTGCATGTTTTACGTGGCTGCTATGGGTTTCTAGAAAGAACGTTTTTACCTACGCAAAGACCACAACGTGATATGCCAATTGCTATTTACCCTTCATAAGGACCCTTTTCATCGAATCCGATCCGACTAAAGTGGGAGAGACAGACACCCGCCAGCCACCTTATGCAACTGGTGCATGTTTGTCGGTGGAACCGGTCTCACGTAAGAGTACGTGTAAGGTCGGTCCGGGCCGCTTCATCCCACGATGCCGCCGAATCAAGATAAGACTAGTAACGGCAAGCATATTGAACAAAATCAACGCCCACAACTACTTTGTGTTCTACTCGTGCATAGAAACTACGCATAGACCTAGCTCATGATGCCACTGTTGGGGAACGTAGCAGAAATTCAAAATTTTCCTACGTGTCACCAAGATCTATCTATGGAGAAACTAGAAACGAGGGGAAGGAGAGTGCATCTACATACCCTTGTAGATCGCTAAGCGGAAGCGTTCAAGAGAACGGGGTTGATGGAGTCGTACTCGTCGTGATTCAAATCACCGATGATCCTAGCGCTGAACGGACGGCACCTCCGCGTTCAACACACGTATAGAACGGAGACGTCTCCCATGCCTTGATCCAGCAAGGAGGAGGGAGAGGTTGATGGAGATCCAGCAGCACGACGGCGTGGTGGAAGTAGCGGGATTCCAACAGGGCTTCGCTAAGCGCTGCGGGAGGAGGGAGATGTGTCACGGGAGGGAGAGGGAGGCGCCAGGCCTTAGGTATGGTTGCTCCTCCTTTTCCCCACTATATATAGCGCCAAGGGAGAGGGGGGAGGCGCAACCCTTGCCCCTTCCTCCAAGGAAAGGGTGCGGCCAAGGGGGGGAGGAGTCCATCCTCCCCAAGGCACCTCGGAGGTGCCTTCCCCCTTTAGGACTCTCCCCTTTTTCTCTTCTCTTGGCGCATGGGCCTCTTGGGGCTGGTGCCCTTGGCCCATGTAGGCCAAGGCGCACCCCCTACAGCCCATGTGGCCCCCCGGGGCAGGTGGCCCCACCCGGTGGACCCCCGGGACCCTTCCGGTGGTCCCGGTACAATACCGATGACCCCGAAACTTGTCCAATGACCGAAATAGCACTTCCTATATATAATTATTTACCTCCGGACCATTCTGGAACTCCTCGTGATGTCCGGGATCTCATCCGGGACTCCGAACAACTTTCGGGTTACCGCATACTAATATCTCTATAACCCTAGCGTCACTGAACCTTAAGTGTGTAGACCCTACGGGTTCGGGAGACATGCAGACATGACCGAGATGACTCTCCGGTCAATAACCAACAGCGGGATCTGGATACCCATGTTGGCTCCCACATGTTCCACGATGATCTCATCGGATGAACCACGATGTCAAGGACTTTATCAATCCCGTATACAATTCCCTTTGTCTATCGGTACGATACTTGCCCGAGATTCGATCGTCGGTATCCCGATACCTTGTTCAATCTCGTTACAGGCAAGTCTCTTTACTCGTTCCGTAACACATCATCCCGTGATCAACTCCTTGATCACATTGTGCACATTATGATGATGTCCTATCGAGTGGGCCCAGAGATACCTCTCCGTTTACACGGAGTGACAAATCCCAGTCTCGATTCGTGCCAACCCAACAGACACTTTCGGAGATACCTGTAATGCACCTTTATAGCCACCCAGTTACGTTGTGACGTTTGGTACACCCAAAGCATTCCTACGGTATCCGGGAGTTGCACAATCTCATGGTCTAAGGAAAAGATACTTGACATTAGAAAAGCTTTAGCATACGAACTACGATCTTTGTGCTAGGCTTAGGATTGGGTCTTGTCCATCACATCATTCTCCTAATGATGTGATCCCGTTATCAATGACATCCAATGTCCATGGTTAGGAAACCGTAACCATCTATTGATCAACGAGCTAGTCAACTAGAGGCTTACTAGGGACATATTGTGGTCTATGTATTCACACGTGTATTACGATTTCCAGATAATACAGTTATAGCATGAATAAAAGACTATTATCATGAACAAAGAAATATAATAATAACCAATTTATTATTGCCTCTAGGGCATATTTCCAACACCCTCGCCCTCTCTCTCTCTCTCATTCTCGCGATGAGAAATCTGTTGTTTTCCCCTGTAACATTTTTCAGAGGTATGCATGTGTAGTTATTGATGTTTTCTTTTGCCTATATGGTTATAGTGGGGTGTTTATTTGCAATCTGGATCGGCCGGCACGAAAGAAAAACAGATCTTGTGCTAGAAATTATAAGTTTGCTTTCAAAACAATATTTTAAAAATATTTAACAGGTAAAATTAACATCATATTTAGATTCCACACATTTTTTAAATAAAATTTCATATATAATATGTTAAAATACTTAATAGGTAAAAATAATCTCATATTCGTATTCTACATATTTTTCTAATCAAATTTCATATATAACATGTCCAAATCGGAGTTACGGTTTAAAAGATATGGCTGATTTTAAAAAGTATTTGTTTGACTTAAATATGATCCGCGGATGAATTACCTAAAACGTCAGGGTTTTTTTCGAAAAACGTAAAATAACGGTTTGGGTGTGACTTAAATCCGGACGGCGGGTTGATTTCAAGAAAATACAGGGACTTTTGTGTAAAATACGAAAAAAACGAGTCATTTTAACTTAAAACAGGACTGCGGGTTGAATTCTTTGAAATAGAGGGACTTTTCTGAAAAATGCTATGACGGACGAAAGAAACCCAATTTGCTTTATTATTAGGTAAAGACTTGCATATTTGTAGTTTGGTGGAACAACCAGGTTGCTATTTGCTAGTACATGTATGCACCTGAACCAGTTTGCTAGAACGACCAACTTAGTAGATTACTAGATTGCTGATCTATTTTTTCTAAAAAGGCGACCGCAAAGTTATATTGTAAGAAGGATATCATCATTTTATCAATCAAAAGGTACTTGTGTATTTATGTTGTTATGGTCTGATACATTAAAATATTGCTATTGCCGTTATGCTAGTGTTTTTTTGTTCATATATTGCTAGTGTTGTGTTGTTTGGTTCATATACTACATTTGGAGCCAAAAAAAATTTTGGATGAATACCCAGCCTTCATTTCCTGGCGCCGCCACTAGGTAGATACTATATCATGTTAAATGCTAGATATTACTTTGTGTCATGTATGACAATAAGTATGGTTAGTTATGATACTACTTTATGATACTATGCACTATATGTATGATACTAGTATATGATATTCCCCACTAGTATATGATACTCCCCGTTAGGAGTAGGCTTGAGCGTCACATGTGACGTCTGCGCAAACATTTATGTGGCCAGCATCGATTTTCCCACAAAGAGTATCAGGCGAAATGTATCTGATCTCCAACATCAAATCTTTTGCCCGAGTAGGAAGCAAGCAAACACTAGTATGATCGAGTCATTGACTGATTGACAACAGGAATCAAGCAAGCACTATCATCTCAGCGTTGGGCGGTGAAAAGTTTGACCAGCTATTATAATCTGGTTTGATGCTGCGTGTTGAGGTCATTGCTGATGCGTATACGTACTTTCCATGGCTGAAGCATTCGAAAGATCTCTACTACTCTAGAAAGACAATTATTTAGGAACGGAGGGAGTAGTATTAAAAACAAGCGTACTCAATGACTTTTAAATTGTGAATAATATGACCAAGTAAATAGGCTGGCTGATGCTATATAAGCGCCTCAATGAGAGGCAATTCTTGCAGACAACAGCAAGTCAGAAACACCACATCACTGAGAGAGCAAGGAACAGAGAGAGAAAGGGGGGGGGAAACAATGTCAGGAGAAGGAGACATCAAGCTGCTCGGCATGGTGGTGAGCCCATTCGTGGTCCGTGTGCGAATGGCACTGCACATGAAGGGCGTGAGCTATGAGTACATCGAGCAGGATCTCTTCAACAAGAGCGAGCTCCTCCTCAGGTCCAACCCGGTGAACAAGAAGGTGCCGGTGCAGTGCCATTATAGATGGATCTCTGCACATGAAGGAATAACCTCTTAGTGGTTGCCATTATAGATGGATTTGGAAAGCCAAAATCCTTCTTAAAATCAAAATCTTCCTATGGAAGATGTCGCAAGACGCTATTCTTACTAGGCATGTCATGAGGAAAAAGAAATGGCCAGGGAACCCCTGCTGCTCCTTCTGCAAGCAGGTTGAAACGATGCAACACTTATTCTTCAATTGTCCTGTGGCTAGAATTGTATGGCGGTCGATTGGAGTTGCCCTTGGTACTGACAGATGTCCATCGAGTTACTGGCAGTACTTTGTGTGGTGCAACAAATTCCTCCCTGGGAGGCAAAAGTTTTATACAGTAGGTCTGGCGGCTGTGTGTTGGGCGATCTGGTTGGCGCGCAACCGAGCTACCTTCGAAAAGAAACAAATCAAGACTCCTTTTGAGATTGTGTTTTCTTTGTGTTCCTTTCTTCTTTACTGGGCAGGGCTTCAGCAAGGGGAGGACGCCAAGGACCTTCGATCCGGAGCCGAGATGATCAGAACTGGCGCGATGAAGCTGATGAAGATGTGCGGCGCTATCAAGCAACCGATCCAGGGTGCTTGAAGATAGGAGGCACACGCACAACCCCGATGCTGGATTCTCGTGGCGAATTTACTATATGAATGCTAGTCTTTGCTGCTGGGTTCTGATACTTGTCCTTAAGTTTTTGTGATGTAATAGGTTAGATGTTATGAGGGTGCTACCAGATTTTTGCCCCATGATACTCGTTTCGATGGCGAGCGAGTATGGTGGGTTTCCTGGTAGTGCATGAACTCGTTTTACCTCTTTCCCTCCTCCTGACACTCTCGCTTGAACTGGTTGTATTTCCGTTCTTGGCAATGGAAAGGGGTAAAGCCCGGTTCCAAAAAGAAGGTGCCGGTGCTCATCCACGGCGGCAAGCCCATCAGCGAGTCCCTCGTCATCCTACAGTACGCCGACGAGGTGTGGAGCGGCAAGGGCGCCTCCATCCTCCCCGCCGACCCGCACGAGCGCGCAGTTGCTCGCTTCTGGGCCGCCTACGTCGACGACAAGGTATGTACTGTGTTTGTTATTTCCAAGCACCAGAGCCGTGGTACAAGAAGAGCTTCTCAACAACTGGCGGCGTCTATTTTGCAGTTGTTCCCTGCTTACATCGGCATGATGAAAGCGGCGACTGAGGAAGCAAGAGCGGAGAAGGCCAAGGAGGCGCTTGTGGGGTTAGCGAACCTGGAAGAGGCCTTCGCCCAGTGCTCAAAAGGGAAGCCTTTCTTCGCCGGCGACTCCGTCGGGTACCTCGACCTCGCCGTCGGATGCAACCTGTTCTGGCTCGAGGCAATACGCAAGATGTTTGGGGTGACGTTCTTTGACGTGGGCAAGACCCCGCTCCTGGCCGCGTGGGCGGAGCGGTTTGCGGGAACCGAGATGGCGAGGGAGGTGGTGCCGGACGCCGACAGCGCCGTGGTGTTTGCCAAGAAGCTTCAGGCTCGGTTTGGCTCTAACACGCCTGCCAAGTAGAGTCGGAGTAGCAGTAGGGATGTAAACGGATTGGATCGGATCGGATAATGCCTTTACCATATCCTTTACCATATTTTTTTGTCGGATTCGGAGCGGATCGGATAATGACCGGATGCGGATTCAAACGGATTCAAATACGGATTATATCGGACTACGGATTCGGAGCGGAAGCGGAGCGGATTCGGACCAAAAGCGGATAAATAAAATCTATATACATCTTGTCCATAATATCTATCATGATCTATGCAAAGAAGAATAATATATAAGTAACCAACCAATTTTTATTGATCAATGAATTAATAAATTACACGCTGCACCAAACAAGACATTAGCCATCATAGGTTCATAGTGTTCTCTGGTTCATAACAGAATATGTTATATATTATGTAAGTGAGCTTGTACAGTACGTGTTCTCAAGTCTATTGGCTGCGCTTGTACGTACATTTTATGTGTACAGTCGTCCGGCGGTGCTATTAGGTTTAGGGTTATATGATATTTATATGTGCTGACTCTAATCAGTGGTCTAATTGGGTCGTTGGGCTTGTCGATTGGACCAAATTTATCGGATAATCCTATTTGATAACACCCGATAATCCGCAAAAAATACCGAATAATCCACATCCGCCGGATATTATCGATACCATATCCGCTACCATATTCGTCGGATATCCGGTTAACAATTATCCGTATCCGCATCCGTATCCATCGGATTTGTGAAAATGCATATCATATCCTTAAAAACGGATGCGGATTCGGAACGGAAATTATCCGTACCATTTACATCCCTAAGTAGAAGTGTATGGTTTTCCCTTTTGGTGGGACTAGCACAATGCCCATGCGTTGCACCGGGCGAAAAAGGGGCACAACCGGCTTCATGCTCCATTATGCACCATTATATATATTCAATTTTAATAAACATCGATAATAAGGTTAAGCAGATTAGTGTTTTTTATAGCATAGCAAACATGCCCGTGCGTTGCAGTGGGAGTTTTAAAAAATAGCCCATGATCCTAACCTTATCCAATAAGCATGGCTAATGACACCCCCACCCCTGAAGTTCAGAATCTCAAAAAAAAACATCTAAATAGTTGATACATCTGTATGCCCTTACATATCAATCAAAATCTAAGGATAAGAACCCTAGACACATATCTAAACAGTAGAACTATAGCGTGAGCTACGACATAATTTGCAAAGACCTTTTGACTATGTTCAGGATAATTAAGTTCATCTTATGAACTCCCACTCAGATAGACATCCCTCTAGTCATCTAAGTGATTACATGATCCGAGTTAACTAGGCCGTGTCCGATCATCACGTGAGACGGACTAGCCAACGTCGGTGAACATCTTCATGTTGATCGTATCTTCTATACGACTCATGCTCGACCTTTCGGTCTCCGTGTTCCGAGGCCATGTCTGTACATGCTAGGCTCGTCAAGTTAACCCTAAGTGTATTGCATGTGTTCCGAGGCCATGTCTGTACATGCTAGGCTCGTCAACACCCGTTGTATGTGAACGTAAGAATCCATCACACCCGATCATCACGTGGTGCTTAGAAGCGACGAACTGTAGCAACGGTGCACAGTTAGGGGAGAACACTTCTTGAAATTTTAATGAGGGATCATCTTATTTACTACCGTCGTTCTAAGTAAACAAGATGCATAAACATGATAAACATCACATGCAATCAAATAGTGACATGATATGGCCATCATCACTTTGCTCCTTTTGATCTCCATCTCCGGGGCTCCATGATCATCATCGTCACCGGCATGACACCATGATCTCCATCATCATGATCTTCATCATCGTGTATTCATGAAGTTGCCTCGCCAACTATTACTTCTACTACTATGGCTAACGGTTAGCAATAAAGTAAAGTAATTACATGACATTTAAGTTGACACGCAGGTCATAAATAAATAAAGACAACTCCTATGGCTCCTGCCGGTTGTCATACTCATCGACATGCAAGTCGTGATTCCTATTACAAGAACATGATCAATCTCATACATCACATATATTATTCATCACATCCTTTGGCCATATCACATCACATAGCATACCCTGCAAAAACAAGTTAGACGTCCTCTAATTGTTGTTTGCATGTTTTACGTGGCTGCTATGGGTTTCTAGAAAGAACGTTTTTACCTACGCAAAGACCACAACGTGATATGCCAATTGCTATTTACCCTTCATAAGGACCCTTTTCATCGAATCCGATCCGACTAAAGTGGGAGAGACAGACACCCGCCAGCCACCTTATGCAACTGGTGCATGTTTGTCGGTGGAACCGGTCTCACGTAAGAGTACGTGTAAGGTTGGTCCGGGCTGCTTCATCCCACGATGCCGCCGAATCAAGATAAGACTAGTAACGGCAAGCATATTGAACAAAATCAACGCCCACAACTACTTTGTGTTCTACTCGTGCATAGAAACTACGCATAGACCTAGCTCATGATGCCACTGTTGGGGAACGTAGCAGAAATTCAAAATTTTCCTACGTGTCACCAAGATCTATCTATGGAGAAACTAGAAACGAGGGGAAGGAGAGTGCATCTACATACCCTTGTAGATCGCTAAGCGGAAGCGTTCAAGAGAACGGGGTTGATGGAGTCGTACTCGTCGTGATTCAAATCACCGATGATCCTAGCGCTGAACGGACGGCACCTCCGCGTTCAACACACGTATAGAACGGAGACGTCTCCCATGCCTTGATCCAGCAAGGAGGAGGGAGAGGTTGACGGAGATCCAGCAGCACGACGGCGTGGTGGAAGTAGCGGGATTCCAACAGGGCTTCGCTAAGCGCTGCGGGAGGAGGGAGATGTGTCACGGGAGGGAGAGGGAGGCGCCAGGCCTTAGGTATGGTTGCTCCTCCTTTTCCCCACTATATATAGCGCCAAGGGAGAGGGGGGAGGCGCAACCCTTGCCCCTTCCTCCAAGGAAAGGGTGCGGCCAAGGGGGGGAGGAGTCCATCCTCCCCAAGGCACCTCGGAGGTGCCTTCCCCCTTTAGGACTCTCCCCTTTTTCTCTTCTCTTGGCGCATGGGCCTCTTGGGGCTGGTGCCCTTGGCCCATGTAGGCCAAGGCGCACCCCCTACAGCCCATGTGGCCCCCCGGGGCAGGTGGCCCCACCCGGTGGACCCCCGGGACCCTTCCGGTGGTCCCGGTACAATACCGATGACCCCGAAACTTGTCCGATGACCGAAATAGCACTTCCTATATATAATTCTTTACCTCCGGACCATTCTGGAACTCCTCGTGATGTCCGGGATCTCATCCGGGACTCCGAACAACTTTCGGGTTACCGCATACTAATATCTCTATAACCCTAGCGTCACCGAACCTTAAGTGTGTAGACCCTACGGGTTCGGGAGACATGCAGACATGACCGAGATGACTCTCCGGTCAATAACCAACAGCGGGATCTGGATACCCATGTTGGCTCCCACATGTTCCACGATGATCTCATCGGATGAACCACGATGTCAAGGACTTTATCAATCCCGTATACAATTCCCTTTGTCTATCGGTACGATACTTGCCCGAGATTCGATCGTCGGTATCCCGATACCTTGTTCAATCTCGTTACAGGCAAGTCTCTTTACTCGTTCCGTAACACATCATCCCGTGATCAACTCCTTGATCACATTGTGCACATTATGATGATGTCCTATCGAGTGGGCCCAGAGATACCTCTCCGTTTACACGGAGTGACAAATCCCAGTCTCGATTCGTGCCAACCCAACAGACACTTTCGGAGATACCTGTAATGCACCTTTATAGCCACCCAGTTACGTTGTGACGTTTGGTACACCCAAAGCATTCCTACGGTATCCGGGAGTTGCACAATCTCATGGTCTAAGGAAAAGATACTTGACATTAGAAAAGCTTTAGCATACGAACTACGATCTTTGTGCTAGGCTTAGGATTGGGTCTTGTCCATCACATCATTCTCCTAATGATGTGATCCCGTTATCAATGACATCCAATGTCCATGGTTAGGAAACCGTAACCATCTATTGATCAACGAGCTAGTCAACTAGAGGCTTACTAGGGACATATTGTGGTCTATGTATTCACACGTGTATTACGATTTCCAGATAATACAGTTATAGCATGAATAAAAGACTATTATCATGAACAAAGAAATATAATAATAACCAATTTATTATTGCCTCTAGGGCATATTTCCAACACCCTCGCCCTCTCTCTCTCTCTCATTCTCGCGATGAGAAATCTGTTGTTTTCCCCTGTAACATTTTTCAGAGGTATGCATGTGTAGTTATTGATGTTTTCTTTTGCCTATATGGTTATAGTGGGGTGTTTATTTGCAATCTGGATCGGCCGGCACGAAAGAAAAACGGATCTTGTGCTAGAAATTATAAGTTTGCTTTCAAAACAATATTTTAAAAATATTTAACAGGTAAAATTAACATCATATTTAGATTCCACACATTTTTTAAATAAAATTTCATATATAATATGTTAAAATACTTAATAGGTAAAAATAATATCATATTCGTATTCTACATATTTTTCTAATCAAATTTCATATATAACATGTCCAAATCGGAGTTACGGTTTAAAAGATATGGCTGATTTTAAAAAGTATTTGTTTGACTTAAATATGATCCGCAGATGAATTACCTAAAACGTCAGGTTTTTTTTTTGAAAAACGTAAAATAACGGTTTGGGTGTGACTTAAATCCGGACGGCGGGTTGATTTCAAGAAAATACAGGGACTTTTGTGTAAAATACGAAAAAAACGAGTCGTTTTAACTTAAAACAGGAATGCGGGTTGAATTCTTTGAAATAGAGGGACTTTTCTGAAAAATGCTATGACGGACGAAAGAAACCCAATTTGCTTTATTATTAGGTAAAGACTTGCATATTTGTAGTTTGGTGGAACAACCAGGTTGCTATTTGCTAGTACATGTATGCACCTGAACCAGTTTGCTAGAACGACCAACTTAGTAGATTACTAGATTGCTGATCTATTTTTTCTAAAAAGGCGACCGCAAAGTTATATTGTAAGAAGGATATCATCATTTTATCAATCAAAAGGTACTTGTGTATTTATGTTGTTATGGTCTGATACATTAAAATATTGCTATTGCCGTTATGCTAGTGTTTTTTTGTTCATATATTGCTAGTGTTGTGTTGTTTGGTTCATATACTACATTTGGAGCCAAAAAAAATTTTGGATGAATACCCAGCCTTCATTTCCTGGCGCCGCCACTAGGTAGATACTATATCATGTTAAATGCTAGATATTACTTTGTGTCATGTATGACAATAAGTATGGTTAGTTATGATACTACTTTATGATACTATGCACTATATGTATGATACTAATATATGATATTCCCCACTAGTATATGATACTCCCCGTTAGGAGTAGGCTTGAGCGTCACATGTGACGTCTGCGCAAACATTTATGTGGCCAGCATCGATTTTCCCACAAAGAGTATCAGGCGAAATGTATCTGATCTCCAACATCAAATCTTTTGCCCGAGTAGGAAGCAAGCAAACACTAGTATGATCGAGTCATTGACTGATTGACAACAGGAATCAAGCAAGCACTATCATCTCAGCGTTGGGCGGTGAAAAGTTTGACCAGCTATTATAATCTGGTTTGATGCTGCGTGCTGAGGTCATTGCTGATGCGTATACGTACTTTCCATGGCTGAAGCATTCGAAAGATCTCTACTACTCTAGAAAGACAATTATTTAGGAACGGAGGGAGTAGTATTAAAAACAAGCGTACTCAATGACTTTTAAATTGTGAATAATATGACCAAGTAAATAGGCTGGCTGATACTATATAAGCGCCTCAATGAGAGGCAATTCTTGCAGACAACAGCAAGTCAGAAACACCACATCACTGAGAGAGCAAGGAACAGAGAGAGAAAGGGGGGGGGGAAACAATGTCAGGAGAAGGAGACATCAAGCTGCTCGGCATGGTGGTGAGCCCATTCGTGGTCCGTGTGCGAATGGCACTGCACATGAAGGGCGTGAGCTATGAGTACATCGAGCAGGATCTCTTCAACAAGAGCGAGCTCCTCCTCAGGTCCAACCCGGTGAACAAGAAGGTGCCGGTGCAGTGCCATTATAGATGGATCTCTGCACATGAAGGAATAACCTCTTAGTGGTTGCCATTATAGATGGATTTGGAAAGCCAAAATCCTTCTTAAAATCAAAATCTTCCTATGGCAGATGTCGCAAGACGCTATTCTTACTAGGCATGTCATGAGGAAAAAGAAATGGCCAGGGAACCCCTGCTGCTCCTTCTGCAAGCAGGTTGAAACGATGCAACACTTATTCTTCAATTGTCCTGTGGCTAGAATTGTATGGCGGTCGATTGGAGTTGCCCTTGGTACTGACAGATGTCCATCGAGTTACTGGCAGTACTTTGTGTGGTGCAACAAATTCCTCCCTGGGAGGCAAAAGTTTTATACAGTAGGTCTGGCGGCTGTGTGTTGGGCGATCTGGTTGGCGCGCAACCGAGCTACCTTCGAAAAGAAACAAATCAAGACTCCTTTTGAGATTGTGTTTTCTTTGTGTTCCTTTCTTCTTTACTGGGCAGGGCTTCAGCAAGGGGAGGACGCCAAGGACCTTCGATCCGGAGCCGAGATGATCAGAACTGGCGCGATGAAGCTGATGAAGATGTGCGGCGCTATCAAGCAACCGATCCAGGGTGCTTGAAGATAGGAGGCACACGCACAACCCCGATGCTGGATTCTCGTGGCGAATTTACTATATGAATGCTAGTCTTTGCTGCTGGGTTCTGATACTTGTCCTTAAGTTTTTGTGATGTAATAGGTTAGATGTTATGAGGGTGCTACCAGATTTTTGCCCCATGATACTCGTTTCGATGGCGAGCGAGTATGGTGGGTTTCCTGGTAGTGCATGAACTCGTTTTACCTCTTTCCCTCCTCCTGACACTCTCGCTTGAACTGGTTGTATTTCCGTTCTTGGCAATGGAAAGGGGTAAAGCCCGGTTCAAAAAAGAAGGTGCCGGTGCTCATCCACGGCGGCAAGCCCATCAGCGAGTCCCTCGTCATCCTGCAGTACGCCGACGAGGTGTGGAGCGGCAAGGGCGCCTCCATCCTCCCCGCCGACCCGCACGAGCGCGCAGTTGCTCGCTTCTGGGCCGCCTACGTCGACGACAAGGTATGTACTGTGTTTGTTATTTCCAAGCACCAGAGCCGTGGTACAAGAAGAGCTTCTCAACAACTGGCGGCGTCTATTTTGCAGCTGTTCCCTGCTTACATCGGCATCATGAAAGCGGCGACTGAGGAAGCAAGAGCGGAGAAGGCCAAGGAGGCGCTTGTGGGGTTAGCGAACCTGGAAGAGGCCTTCGCCCAGTGCTCAAAAGGGAAGCCTTTCTTCGCCGGCGACTCCGTCGGGTACCTCGACCTCGCCGTCGGATGCAACCTGTTCTGGCTCGAGGCAATACGCAAGATGTTTGGGGTGACGTTCTTTGACGTGGGCAAGACCCCGCTCCTGGTCGCGTGGGCGGAGCGGTTTGCGGGAACCGAGATGGCGAGGGAGGTGGTGCCGGACGCCGACAGCGCCGTGGTGTTTGCCAAGAAGCTTCAGGCTCGGTTTGGCTCTAACACGCCTGCCAAGTAGAGTCGGAGTAGCAGTAGGGATGTAAACGGATTGGATCGGATCGGATAATGCCTTTACCATATCCTTTACCATATTTTTTTGTCGGATTCGGAGCGGATCGGATAATGACCGGATGCGGATTCAAACGGATTCAAATACGGATTATATCGGACTACGGATTCGGAGCGGAAGCGGAGCGGATTCGGACCAAAAGCGGATAAATAAAATCTATATACATCTTGTCCATAATATCTATCATGATCTATGCAAAGAAGAATAATATATAAGTAACCAACCAATTTTTATTGATCAATGAATTAATAAATTACACGCTGCACCAAACAAGACATTAGCCATCATAGGTTCATAGTGTTCTCTGGTTCATAACAGAATATGTTATATATTATGTAAGTGAGCTTGTACAGTACGTGTTCTCAAGTCTATTGGCTGCGCTTGTACGTACATTTTATGTGTACAGTCGTCCGGCGGTGCTATTAGGTTTAGGGTTATATGATATTTATATGTGCTGACTCTAATCAGTGGTCTAATTGGGTCGTTGGGCTTGTCGATTGGACCAAATTTATCGGATAATCCTATTTGATAACACCCGATAATCCGCAAAAAATACCGGATAATCCACATCCGCCGGATATTATCGATACCATATCCGCTACCATATTCGTCGGATATCCGGTTAACAATTATCCGTATCCGCATCCGTATCCATCGGATTTGTGAAAATGCATATCATATCCTTAAAAACGGATGCGGATTCGGAACGGAAATTATTCGTACCATTTACATCCCTAAGTAGAAGTGTATGGTTTTCCCTTTTGGTGGGACTAGCACAAATGCCCATGCGTTGCACCGGGCGAAAAAGGGGCACAACCGGCTTCATGCTCCATTGTGCACCATTTTATATATTCAATTTTAATAAACATCGATAATAAGGTTAAGCAGATTAGTGTTTTTTATAGCATAGCAAACATGCCCGTGCGTTGCAGTGGGAGTTTTAAAAAATAGCCCATGATCCTAACCTTATCCAATAAGCATGGCTAATGACACCCCCACCCCTGAAGTTCAGAATCTCAAAAAAAAAACATCTAAATAGTTGATACATCTGTATGCCCTTACATATCAATCAAAATCTAAGGATAAGAACCCTAGACACAAAAACTATTGCCAACCATTTCCTAAGCTTTAGAGCAGAATGCAAAATAAACATTTACAAAAACAAAATATATAACATTTTGAATCATGAATACTTAAATACAGCCACTCCCTAGATTAGGTAAGCAATATATCTAACGTTGCAACGGGAGAAAAAAATTTCATAATCTCCAATGACCATGACAACTTTTTTTTGCATCACCGATAACATTTTGCCGAACATTTTGTTCAATTTCATTAATATTTTTTAATACATGATTTTTTAAAATAATGAATATTTTTTATTTCCCAAACATTTGTTTTCAAAATATGCGAACATTTTTTGAATACTCTAACATTTTAAAAAATTACAAAGATTTTTTGAATCCATAAGCATTTTATGATTTATTGAACATTTATATAAATTTTTTAAATATTGAAATGTATTTTTTGGCATTATTTTGACTTGGTCCAAACACAAGCGTTTTGCATCTAAGGTATTCTCTAAAAAAAGTCACACACATCTGGTACCCCACTCCAAGCTCGGTGCAACACCTTCACATATTTATGCTTGTTGTAACACCCCAGGACCAATTATTTAGTTTCTTTACATAATTCATCTTATAACTATATTTTTATTTTATTTTGCATTGCATCATGTCATGATGCTTTAATTTTTAATCTGGTTATTCAAACTCTCAACTTGAACAAAAAATTGCTAACCCAAATTAAATGTGAATTAATAAATTGCATGGATCTTTGATCTATTTAAATCGATAGAATTCACATGGTGGTTCCTTTATAAACCTATGAACCTCCGAATATTATCTGGAACCCATTAAACTCTATTCTCCATTACTCCAATTCAAGTTGAATTGTGGATTCCATTACTCCAGTTCAAGTTGTGGGTCTTTGATATATGTCAGAGTGGCCACATGCTCTTTGATCTTCCTTCTCCTTTTCTGAAAATTGTGAATTTGTTCAGCAATGCGCAGTGGGTCGGCCCAATGAGCGCAGCAGCAACAGCAGCCGGTCACAAGGACTATAACTGGCCGAACTGGCCCAACTGCAGGCCCAGTTCTCCCCGCTAACCGCTAACCTAGCGAGAGGGGATGAGCACCTGCTCGATCCCTACTTCCCACGTGCGCGCGCACCCCGCCGCCGCCAACCGCTGGGCCACTGGCGCCATGGCCGCGGCCTCACCGGTGAGGGCTGCTGCCTCGATCCTACACGTGCGCACCCGCCGCCGCCAGGGCAGCCCTTCCCTTCATTCCATCTCTCCCTCTTGCGCCCCTTCTCCTTGTACCTCCCCTCCGGCCACCGGCACCCATGGCCATCACCAGCGCTGCTGGTCCGATCCGGCCACCGGCGCCCATGGCCGTCACCAGCGCTGCTGGTCCGATCAGGTCGGATCGGATTTTTTTTCCTTTCCGTTCTACTTAGTTCGATAGGGGACTGAAATAGCGAGGTGGTACTTCTTAATACAAAGTCACCAGTACTGGTTCGAACCCAGGCAGGAGCGCCTGCCGACGCCCAGCCGGGCAACCAGAAGGCACAATCGAATCGTTTTTCTCACTTATTTTTGGACTGTGGGTTCTATTTTTGAAAAGCAAAGGGATTTTTTTTATAAAAACGCCGCGACGGTGAATCCGGAGACTCAATCTGTGCTTTATTATTACTAGCACAAATGTCCGTGCGTTGCAACGGAAGTCTAGAAAAAAATATAACGTTGTTTATAAAATGGCGGGTAAGAAAATAGGTGGAAGACGAAGCTTTGGAGGCTCGCTGCTCTAAATTTGTAAGGATGATGCTAACTAAGTGACAACATTTTTACTTGGGGACGACATTCCGATGACCTCATCAAGGTGATGCAAGAGTTGGCAACATCTGGTTCGCGTCCACATATGTCATAGATCTTGGTCTGTGGCCAATAAAATAATCAGATGAGGGGCAATGTCTAAATTATTGACAGTATCTAGATTAGTATATTGGTGTGAATAATTGGAAATTCCTCACCGAGCAAAGACTCCAATCCACGCTTTGCATTAATTCAACTACAAAAATTCATAGCATTATTTTTTAATTTATTAGCATGTGGAACGTGCAAAGCCAACATGCGATTCAATATATATCGAAGGGATCGAACACAGGATCTCGTGAAAGAGACCACGCGCCACAACCAGTTGAGCTAACGAAGGTTGTTGAACAAATAGCAGCGTAAAGATTTAAAAATCAACATCCAGCATCGATCCGACATATTTCTAGAATTTCAAACGCAATGAACCAAAACTGAGTATTTTATGAAACACAAACAATTTTAGCTTTGTAAACATTTTTTAAATGAAATTTTTCAAAAAAGGAAACACTTTCAGAATTTCTGAACTTTTTTGGAAAACAAGAACATTTTCGGAAATTCCCAGACATGTTTTAATTTGAGAAAAAAATCGAAACATGATTTTTTTTGAATTTGTGAACAAATTTTAAAACAGGAACAGTTTTTTAAAATTCCCAAACATTTTTGAATTTGTGAACAAAATTTTGAAACATGAAACTTTTCTGAATTTTTGAACAAATTTTAAAAACAGGAACATTTTTTGAATTTTGAGAACAATTTTCGAAAATGGATTTTTTAAATCCTGAACAGTTTCTAATTCGTGAACAAAATTTTATAACATGGACATTTTTGAGTTTATGAACAAATTTTGAAACCTGAATATTGTTTTAATTTTGAACAAATTTTGAAAACTGAGACATGTTTTTTAAACCAAACTTTTATTAGTTTGTGAAGAAAATTTTAAAAGGCGAACCCTTTTTGAAATTCGGAACATTATTTGAAAATAAGCAAAAAAAATTGAAATTGTAAAATTTTATGAAATTTTTGAAGAAATAACTAAAAACAGGAACATTCTCAAATTTGTGAAACATTAGTTGAAAAAGGAAAAAAGAAGAAAGAAGAAAGAAAAGGCGAACACTTTTTGAAATTGAACATTATTTGAAAATAAGCAAACAATTTTTGAAATTGTAAAATTTATGAAATTTTTGAACAAATGACTAAAAATAGGACATTCTCAAATTTCTGAAACATTAGTTGAAAAAGGGAAAAATCAAGAAGAAAGAAAAGAAAAAAATAAAAAATAAAAAATAAATACGAAAAAGAAATATAAAAAGAAAAACCGGTTCAAGAACCTTCTGGAAGGTTCTCAAAACCGGAAAAAAACCCGGCTTGGAAGATCATAGAAGGTTTCCGAAACCGGGTATGGCTGAACGCTAAACAGGCCGGCCTACCCGGAGCGCTCATCGATGGCTTGTGTGAGTAACACCCCAGCACCGCAAAGAGCCAACTGGGCTTCTGAAGGCCCATGAAGCTAGTCTAACGCCAAGCGCAGGAATTTTTATGTACGCTGAACGATTTTTACGCAATTATTAGTACCACCTCGTTAATATTAGGATTTTGTCTACACAAATTGTGAAAGCGTATTATGACATAAGAAGAAAGCGTATTGTGACGGTGAACCCGGAGACCCAATCCGTGCTTTATTATTAGGGAGAGATTAGAGAGAGATAGTACAAATACCCGTGCGTTGCACCGGGCGAAAAAAAATCGGAAAACCTGCACCGTGTGTCATCAAGCACCATTCCTTATATCCGCTATGAAAATCCACTGCAATAACATCAACAACAACATATGACTTGTGACGTACATATATGTATATCAGCTAAGAGAAAAAGATATATCAGTTTCGCAACGTAAATAAATACATAATTTGTGCAAGTGTATGGAGAGCAAACATCAGATCAGCAAACATAATGCAATTATTTTTTAGAAGCATGTGTAAAACGTACTGTACGAAAATAAATACAACCGTTGTTCAGCAAACACAATGCAATTATTTTTGAGCAATCCTAGTATTTTCTCGGTGAACACAACGTTCAGAGCATTCCATCATATTTTTATCTTTACTGTCGTGCTAGTGCTACACACGGCTCCATTTATCCTTTTTTGTTCAGAGCATTTTCCTTTAATAGACCACCATCAATTATTTCCTTCGATAGACAACTCTCAATTCATCTCACGGTCTCTTTCCTTATGCGTCTTGCTGATTACAATGCACTTGCTAACATATACTCCCTCCGTTCCTAAATATTTGTCTTTCTAGAGTTTCCAAATAAACAACTACATATGGATGTATATAGACATATTTTAAAGTGTAGATTCACTCATTTTGCTCCGTATGTAGTCATTGGTTGAAATATCTAGAAAGGCAATTATTTAGGAACGGAGGGAGTATAAACTTGTAGGATTCTGTTTAAAGGAACAATGCGGGATTATTTAAGATCAAATTTGGACGTCCGGTTGGTTGCTGGAGCCTTTTGCCGGGACAGGAGGTCACGAGTTCGACACCGCCGCGGCCTTTTTTTCTCACATTGTTCGTGGCCCATAAAAGGCCTAGAAGTGTAGCGATTGGATGGTGATTAGGCCCAGCCGTGCAGCTATGTGGCCCAATACGAAAATTTCCCTTCTAATGTTTCGCTCGGATCTACTCGTGATATCGTTCATTTAAAGTCAAACCTTTGATTTTATGAAAGTCGGCCAATAGTTCACATGGCTAGCCAAACCCACTCACAACTAGGAGACCAAGGGTTCGAGTTTTGTGCTTGGCAATAATTTTTTCATCTCGTTTTACAGAACGTATTTTTCTTCTTATGGGATGGCATTGGTGGGATGGGCTGGTTCACTGCAGCCTAGCCTGGGCGGACGTATCGGCCGACTGATGGCCTATGACATACACGCTGGCTGATAGCCCATAAATAAAATTGAACGATCGTGAGCCTGTGCAGAAAAATAGTACCACGTATTTTTCTTCTTATGGGATGGCATTGGTGGGATGGGCTGGTTCGCTGCAGCCTAGCCTGGGCGGACGTATCGGCCGACTGATGGCCTATGACGTACACGCTGGCTGATAGCCCATAAATAAAATTGAACGATCGTGAGCCTGTGCAGAAAAATAGTACCACCTCGAGCAAACCATATGAAACAAACTGAAAGCGTAAATATCGACAAACCCACCACAATTTGTCTCAGAACTCATTGATCCCGTAACAAGGACGTGGAGGAGGGAGGTGATAGAACAATATTTTCTTGCACCGGATGTCGATGTGATTCTTAATATACCTTTGAGTTTGAGGGTGCAACCATATTTCTGGGCATGGCACTATGACAGAAAGGGATTTTTCTCGGTCCGGTCGGCATACAGGATGATCAACGCTATCAAATTTCAAAGGGAAGATTGGCTGGAACACAGGGGAGGCCACTCGAATCAAGCTCCGGAGAAGAAGTCGTGGTCCTTGCTATGGAAGGTCAAAGTCCCCTCAAAAGTCAGAATTTTTGTATGGAGGCTATCACATACGTCCTTGCCGACTGGTACCACAAGGCATGGAAGGAAGATGGCGGACTCGCCAGCTTGTTTTTTGTGTGGTGCGGAGAATGATACTTGGAGACACTCACTTTTTGACTGCCGGATGGCAAGTTGTGTGTGGGCGCTGGGTGATGAGGAGACCGTGGAGCATGTGCTATCTAATGTATCCGATGATCCCAGATTGTGGCTCTTTTGGCTGTTTGATACAGTGGAACAGAAGGAGTTGGCAAAAGTTTTGGTCACCATGTGGGCCATCTGGTGGGCAAGGAGGAGAGCGATCCATGAGGAAGAATTTCAAAGCCCCTTGTCCACTTTGTGTTTTATCAACAGATACCTAGAGGATCTTGACATTGTCTCTATGAGCAAACCTGCAGCTGGACGGCCACCACAGCAGCGATCCCACAGGTGGAAGGAGCCAGAGGGGGAGGCAGTTAAAATCAATGTGGATGGTGCAATCTCGCGGAACGGTAAAAGGGGTGCAGTCTCGGCGATAAGCAGGGACAAGGAAGGGAGGTATTTGGGCTCCTCGGCTGTCACTTTTGATGGTTTGGTTGATGCAGTGAATCTGGAAGCACTTGTGTGCAGCGAGGCATTAGCTCTGGCAAAGGACCTCAACCTCTCACATGTGATCATAGGTTCTGATTGTATGCAAGTGGTCTCGGACATCAGGGAGAATGTGCTATCATCTTATGCTGTAGTTATTAGTGAAATTAGAGAGTCTATGAAAGATTTTGTGAGTGCTAGTTTTAGATATGAGTGTAGGGAGGCCAATGCTGAAGCTCATGCCATTAAAGGCTGCTTCAGCTCTCCCTTCTGGTCGCCGCTTGTGGCTAGGGATCCTACCGAACATCACTTGTATTCCTTCTGTGTTATCTTTTGAATAAAATCCCTAGTTCACCTCAAAAAAACTGAAAGCGTAAAATCACGAGAAGAAGCGTATTGTGACGGTGAAACCACGGAGTCAATCCGTGCTTTATTATTAGGGAAAGATATAAAATCACGAGAAGAAGCGTATTGTGACGGTGAAACCACGGAGTCAATCCGTGCTTTATTATTAGGGAAAGATATAGTAGTGTACGGTTTCATTATCGAATTATCTCGGAAACCCATGTAATAAGTGAGGCAGATCATGGGCAATGGCATATTTTTTTTCATATTTTCATAAAATGTCCCTTTATGGCTTATGGGAGTATATATATAGCTATTACACATCTAAATGATATTATCCTTATTTTTAGGGCAAACGATTAACACCAGCCCACCGACCAAAGATACGCCCGCTCGCGCGCGGGCTGTTCGACCGATTCGTTTTGGGTGATCCTCGTTGCACCATGTCATCTTGTTTCCGACCACACACACGCACTTGCCGTCTTCCCCTTTCGACCTTCTGTCTTCAACCGTATCTTTTCTATTCGACAACTCCCCATTCCTCCTCACATTTCTTCACTGGCGCACCCACACATAGGCTAAGCATGCTGCGAGCACCTAGTTGACTGACTAGGTTTAGGAGGAGGGGGAGGAGGTCGGAGGGCCTCAGGGGGCGTAGGCGTTGCCACAAGCAGTGTCACAACCGGGCAGTGAGAGAATTCAAACCGACCGCCAACGGTGCTGTAACTGGTCGGCGGCTTGCTGCAACCAGCAGCGGATTTGCTGGAACCGGTTGGCGGCTTGCTGCAACCTGCAGCGGATTTTGTCGAACTGGCCGGCGGCGGTGCTCGAACCGGCCTGGCGTGATGCTGCAACCGGCATCTGATTTGGCTAGAAACCGGTCGACGCCGGTGCCTGATGTTTACTACACAACCTTCTTCTTGTAGACGTTGTTGGGCCTCCAAGTGCAGAGGTTTGTAGGACAGTAGCAAATTTCCCTCAAGTGGATGACCTAAGGTTTATCAATCAGTGGGAGGCGTAGGATGAAGATGGTCTCTCTCAAGCAACCCTGCAACCAAATAACAAACAGTCTCTTGTGTCCCCAACACACCCAATACAATGGTAAATTGTATAGGTGCACTAGTTCGGCGAAGAGATGGTGATACAAGTGCAATATGGATAGTAGATAAGGGTATTTGTAATATGAAATTATAAAAAATAGCAAGGTAAGTAATGATAAAAGTGAGCACAAACGGTATTGCAATGGTAGGAAACAAGGCCTAAGGTTCATACTTTCACTAGTGCAAGTTCTCTCAACAATAATAACATAGATAGATCATATAACAATCCCTCAACATGCAACAAAGAGTCACTCCAAAGCCACTAATAGCGGGGAACAAACAAAGAGATTATGGTAGGGTACGAAACCACCTCAAAGTTATTCTTTCGGATTAATCTATTCAAGAGTTCGTACTAGAATAGCACCTTAAGACACAAATCAACCAAAACCCTAATGTCACCTAGATACTCCATGGTCACCTCAAGTATCCGTGGGCATGATTATACGATATGCATAACACAATCTTAGATTCATCTATTCAACCAACACAAAGTACTTCAAAGAGTGCCCCAAAGTTTCTACTGGAGAGTCAAGACGAAAACGTGTGCCAACCCCTATGCATAGGTTCATGGGCGGAACCCGCAAGTTGATCACCAAAACATACATCAAGTGGATCACGTGATATCCCATTGTCACCACAGATAAGCATGGCAAAACATACATCAAGTGTTCTCAAATCCTTAAAGACTCAATCCGATAAGATAACTGTCGGTGTCAAAACCGGCGGATCTCGGGTAGGGGGTCCCGAACTGTGCGTCTAGGCGGATGGTAACAGGAGACAATGGACACGATGTTTTTACCCAGGTTCGGGCCCTCTCGATGGAGGTAAAACCCTACTCCTGCTTGATTGATATTGATGATATGGGTAGTACAAGAGTGGATCTACCACGAGATCAAGGAGGCTAAGCCCTAGAAGCTAGCCTATGGTATGATTGTTGTAATGGCCGTTGTCCTACGGACTAAAACCCTCCGGTTTATATAGACACCGGAGAGGGCTAGGATTACACAGAGTCGGTTACAATGGTAGGAGATCTACATATCCGTATCGCCAAGCTTGCCTTCCACGCCAAAGAAAGTCCCATCCGGACACGGGATGGAGTCTTCAATCTTGTATCTTCATAGTCTTGGAGTCCGGCCGATGATGATAGTCCGGCTATCCGGACACCCCCTAGTCCGGGACTCCCTCAGTAGCCCCCGAACCAGGCTTCAATGACGATAAATCCGGTGCGTATGTAGTCTTCGGCGTTGCAAGGCGGGTTCTCCTTTAAGTTCCATGTACCTGCCGAACAGTGTCCGGCTTCCTTATCAATGTCGCGCTTCTTGGCTTCCACGCCCAATAATGGCCTTCTTCCACGCGTCGCACGAATGCGAAAAGCCAAGGTATCTTTTATGTTTTACCCCCTAGCTGCGCAAATAATCTGCCTATAAGAGAGGCAAGAATCCAGATCCAAATCACACCATCTTCCTTTCGCGAGTACTCATCGGAGCGCCTCTTGACCAAAAATCCATTCCATCATGGACCGTCGACGCGGCTCCTCTTCTCGCGCTCCCAGCCCTCTGCCAGGAGATTGGAGGAGATGCTCTGTCCTGCACAACGAGCTGGTGACGCTCCAAGCGGTGGGATATCTCTCTCCGGCCTTCATGGTTCCGGTTCGAGCCGGGCTGGCCACCTACAAAGGTGGGAAGCAAGCGGAGGCTACCCCAAGTCCCAACAAAGGGGAGCGGGTATGCTTCGTCCCCTATCTGATAAGGGGGCTCAGATTTCCTATACATTCGTTCCTCCGCGGGCTCCTGGAGTTCTACGGACTCCAGCTCCATCACCTCACGCCCGCCTCTATCCTGCATATCACGGGTTACGTAGCTCTTTGCGAGCTATTTCTAGCGTCGAGCCCCATTTTGCGCTGTGGAAGAGATTGTTTTGCCTTGTACCCCGCTCTCACGAGGGGTCCATATATCAAGTGGACGGTGCCGAAATATGGCGCATCGCCAGGACCGGATATCCATCCGGAACCCCTAAGAAGGCGTCCGAAGACTGGCCTTCAGAATGGTTTTACGTAGAAGACGCTCCGCTGCCGGACCCTGTTCGGATCGGCCTCCCGGAGTTCAATAATGCTCCTCTGAAGAAACGCCTTAGCTGGCGCCCACGGAGCCCCCAGCTGGAGGAAGACAAGAGCGTCCATTATTTGATGGGCCGGATAAGGTTACTGGCCCATTCCGGGTTGACCATGATTGGAGTCATGGCAACGTGCATTATGCGGGGGGTGCAGCCACTGCAATACAGGGGCCACCCTATGTGGGATTTCAACGGGGAGGACGATGCCACCCGTCATGGCCGCAAAGGGCCTGGATCGGCCGAAGACCTGGCGAAGATCCTGTCCGGCCTGTACAAGGGGGAGAAGGAGGATTTCCTCCAGACGAGCCCGTTGAATGGGTTCTCCATGAATAACCCTCGGTGTTGGGTAAGCGAACACTTTGTGTGCCCGACCCGTGCTTTCAAAGTTTAAGTTTCTTATATTATGCTTTCGACGCAGGAGCTGCATCGGGTTGTGGAGGGCATGCTTAGTCCAACTCCGCAACCCGAGGATCCAGAGAGATCCCGGGATCTGGCCTCCGAAGAGGACCCGGACATAAAGGTGGAGCTAATCAACGGAGTGTTCCACCAACTCAGCATGGATAATGCTTTAGTCGCCATCACGGCTGACTACCCCGGCCTATATCTAGCTTCCCAGGTGATTGTGACCGAAGTCCTAACACCATTATTTCTTCCTTGCTCATTTCTGACCACCGTATACGATGGTGTTTTGCAGGAGGTGCCTTCAAGGCGGGAAGTCGAGCCCGCGGCGGCTGACCAACAAGGGTCAGCCCGGCCCAGTAGGCGGAAGAGGAGCGCGGCGCAGATTGAAACATCGCCGCAATGGTATAGCTCACGGTTCGTTATTTAGAGCAACGTTCCTAGGAAGTGTTTGAATGCTCATGACTTTTGTAGGAGAAAAAGCGCCCGCCGGACTGCGGGCGTAGAGGTTGCCAACCCAGCCTCTACCAGCCAAGCTCCAGCACCTGGTCTGGAGGGGGAGGCGAGTGCAAGGCGCGAGCCGGATACTCCTCCAACGGAGGATGCCGACAGACTGTCCGCCACCAAGTCTGAGGTGGAGAGCGCCATGAACCACAGGCGCCGCCGGACAGTTTTTCGTGACGCGTGCTTCTCCCCTGAGGCGTTGAATGCCTTTAACGCGGGGGACGCACACCTCCGTGCTGCTCAAGATGGTTTGATCAGAGCCACAGAGCAGTATGTAAAAGACATACGGGTAAGAGATTTTAATAGTTGTATATGCCAGTAGCCCCCGAGACTTAAAGTAGTTATATTAACTGATTTAAGGATCATTTAAATGTAGGATCTTACAAAGAAGAATACCCAACTGTCTCAGGAGCTGCAAGAGTGTAAGGCCCAACTTGAGGCCGCACTGGCTGCCGCAGGAGGAAACACAGGGACCCCTCCTGGTAACACATTATTTTTTAAAAAGATAAGTGGTGTGCGGCATGCGCGCAAGTCTAATAATGACATTGCAGGTGCTGCCGGACAGGATCCGGACAGGCAAGAACTACTGCGCCAGCTGAAGGCCGGCGAGAGGGTGCTGACGAGGGTGCAGCAGGAAAGGAACAAGCTCCAGGGTGCCCACGCCCAGCTTGGAGAAGAGCTGAAAGGTGTTCGGGCCGAGCTGTCTGGCTCCGTGAAGGAGAATCAGCGGCTTCGTCGCGACATCTATAGTAAGTGCTTGAGCGAACTCCTTTGAAAAAGAAGAGTTCGACGAGGAAGTCAATTGACAAAATATGTCTGTAGGTGTACTCACAGGTCGCCCTGCGGAGGAGATGCCCGTATCAACGGGTGATCAACTTCCCGAGCTGGTGCAACTGCTCGAACGAGTTCGGCAGGCAATGAGCGGCGTCGTCCAGGCTTTATGGCCATCCCTCTCCCTACCCGAGGGCCTTGGAGAGCTTGCAGAGAAGCTTCAGGGAGTGCGGCAGCGCTTCCGTTTATGGAAGATTTCGGCCTGCCGCCAAGGTGCCAGGGAGGCCTGGGCCATGGTGAAGATGCGGTACAAGAAGGCGGATCCCAACCACATGGCCGAGGTCGGACCTGTGGGGCCTGATGGGAAGGAGATCCCTGTGAGTTTAGTGTACGGCCAAGTAGAGTTGGCCGCTAAATTTTCCCAATGGGACTGTAAATTAGACAGCCTGTTAGACGGGATTGAGGAGGAATACAGTCAGTCGATTTGACAATGTATTTTAAAATGACATGTAAAATTCCTTCTAGCCGGATTGTAGATCGTTTGTCTTTGCCGACCTTTTCGCTTCAACCTCGGGACCCTAGAGTCCGGAGTGTGTCCGAATACCTTCTCGGTTAAGAAACAACCGGGGCATGCATGGAGACCAGGCGTAGGGGTCATTAGTGCTTTATCAGACAAGTGCCCAACTAGTTATGTTATATTACATGGTTAGTAAGAAACATCTTCGAGGGAGAATAGTTCCATTAAGGGTTCCTTTCCCTGGGAGGCATGCCCTAAAGTGCATGTCCGGACTGCGAAAAGAGCAGGATAACATCTGGGGGCAGATAAATAAATTGGTAAAAAATCATCTTTCAAGTCACCGACCGAATATTCCCTTAAGAACGCTAGCTTTCGGCTTCACCCAGTCTGAGGTACACATCCGGCTGACCCGGCAGTAACAACCGAAGAGGTGCTCCCTTTACCTCCTAGCCAAACAATCGGGAACGTAGGGGTAAGCACAGGAGCCAGGCAACCCAGCTTGGCCAAAACTTAAGTCATACCGATGCATATAATGGTGAATAAAAGGTACATGTGGAAGTTTGACACATGTGTTGGGCATGAAGCCCTTATAAGTAAGCTTCTGGTAAAGAAGCCCCCAGGTATAATGAGTGCGGGTAGCACATCAAGTGTGTGCGAACAATGCGCAAGTAGGCCTTTAAGGGCTTGTATGAAAAGGGGTGAGAGAAAAAAGAGAAACAAAAGACAGCTGAAGTGTAAAAAGTTGGACGGGGGAAAGGGACGAACTCTTAGTCCAGCGCTAGGCATAGAATCTTCGGAGGCGGGCTGCGTTCCATGGGTTCGGCTCGAGTCGGTTGTCCGATGCATTTCGCAGACGGTATGCTCCGTCGGTCAGGACTTGATCAATAATGAAGGGGCCTTCCCATTTGGGCTTGAGCTTGTCCTTTTTCTTGTCCGGCAGGCGCAGAACTAGTTCGCCAATGTTGTAAGTCTTGGCCCGTACTTCTCTGCTTTGATATCTTCGAGCCTGCTGCTGATAGAATGCGAAACGAGCCTTGGCGACATCGCGTTCTTCCTCCAATGCGTCCAAGCTGTCCTGCCGATCCAGCTCGGCTTCTCTTTCTTCGTACATGCGCACTCGAGGTGAGTCATGAATGATGTCGCAGGGCAAAACTGCTTCTGCGCCGTATACCATAAAAAATGGTGTGAATCCGGTAGTACGGCTGGGCGTTGTCCGTAGCCCCCAGAGTACGGAGTCGAGCTCCTCTACCCAGTGCGTGTCAGATTTCGTAAGGGACCGCACTAGTCTGGGTTTGATGCCGCTCATTATTAGACCATTTGCTCGTTCCACTTGACCGTTGGTTTGAGGATGATAGACTGAAGCGTAATCGAGCTTAATGCCCATATTTTTGCACCATGATTTAACCTTGTCGGCCATGAAGTCCGTGCCGTTATCGGTGATGATGCTATGGGGGACGCCATAACGGTGTACTACCCCGGATATGAAGTCTATCACTGGTCCGGACTCTGCCGTTTTAACTGGCTTGGCCTCTATCCATTTGGTGAATTTATCCACCATGACCAATAGTTACCTTTGCTTGTGGGTTCCCCCTTTAAGGGGTCCAACCATGTCAAGCCCCCAGACCGCGAACGGCCAGGTAATGGGTATAGTTTTGAGGGCGGTGGGTGGCATATGGCTCTGATTAGCAAAGAGCTGACAACCGAGCATCTTTGGACTAAGTCCTGAGCATCTTCCCGGGCCGTCGGCCAATAAAATCCTGTACGGAATGCCTTTCCTACAAGGGCCCGAGCTACGGCGTGGTGTCCGCCTAGTCCGGCATGAATTTCGGCCAGAAGGTTTCGCCCTTCCTCTTCGGAGATACACCTTTTAAGGACTCCGGTTGTGCTTTTCTTATAGAGTTCTCCCTCATGGACCTTGTAGGCTTTAGATCGCCGAACTATGCAGCGGGCCTCATTTTGGTCTTCGGGAAGTTCCTGCCTAAGCAAGTAGGCTAGGAATGGCTCTGTCCACGGGGCGATTACTGCCATTATGTCGTGGGCTGAAGGTGTTATTTCATCGGCTGAATCGCCGATTATGTCAGATTGTTCTGTGTCGATTGGTGCGGCTGCTTCCAGTTTGTTATTTCTGGACTCCTCTTCCCATAGTATGGATGGCTTAAAGAGCCGTTCCAGGAAGATGTTTGGAGGGACAGCGTCACATTTTGCGCTGATGCGTGCGAATACGTCGGCTTCTTGGTTATTATCCCGGGCTACGTGGTGGAATTCAAGTCCTTCGAACCGAGCTGATATTTTAAGGACAGCATTACGATAGGCTGCCATTTTCAGATCCTTGGCGTCAAAGTCTCCATTTACTTGGGATATTGCGAGGTTTGAGTCCCCGCGCACCTCTAGGCGTTGAATGCCCATGGAGATTGCCATCCGGAGGCCATGTAAAAGGGCCTCGTATTCGGCTGCGTTGTTGGAGTCCATGTACATTATCTGAAGTACGTATTGGACTGTGTCCCCGGTTGGGGACGTCAATACGACGCCAACCCCCAATCCAGCCAACATTTTGGAGCCGTCGAAGTGCATAATCCAATTGGAGTATGCGTCGTACTCTTTAGGGAGTTCGGCTTCAGTCCACTCAGCGACAAAGTCAGCCAAAACTTGCGACTTTATAGCTCGCCGAGGTTTGTAAGTTATATCGAATGGTAAGAGCTCAATGGCCCATTGTGCAATCCTGCCCGTCGCGTCGCGGTTGTTTATAATGTCGTTTAGGGGTACTTCGGAGGCCACTGTTATCGAACACTCTTGAAAGTAGTGTCGGAGCTTCCGGGATGCCATGAACACCGCATACGCTATCTTTTGATAGTGCGGGTAACGGGACTTGCAGGGAGTTAAAACAGTGGATACGTAATACACTGGTTTTTGAAGAGGGAATTTATGCCCTTCTGTCTCTCGTTCTACGACGAGTACCGTGCTTACAACTTGATGTGTTGCCGCGATGTATAACAACATTGGTTCGCCCAGATTAGGCGCAGCCAGGACCGGATTTGTTGCCAATATGGCTTTTATTTCTTCGAGTCCGGCAGTGGCAGCATCCGTCCACTCAAAGTGTTCGGTGCGTCTGAGGAGGCGATAGAGGGGCAATGCCTTTTCTCCCAAACGGGAGATAAATCAGCTTAGAGCCGCCACGCATCCAGTCAATTTTTGTATCTGTTTGAGGTCTTTTGGAATATCCAGCTGTGACAGAGCTCGGATCTTGGCTGGGTTCGCTTCAATTCCTCTACCGGATACGATGAAGCCCAGGAGCTTTCCGGCTGGTACGCCGAAAACGCATTTTTCCGGATTCAGCTTGATGTCATATGCTCGGAGGTTGTCGAATGTGAGCCTCAAATCGTCTACTAGAGTTTCAACGTGTTTGGTTTTGACGACTACGTCGTCTACGTATGCCTCTACTGTTTTGCCGATCTGGGTAGCCAGACATGTCTGAATCATGCGGTGATATGTTGCGCCGGCGTTTTTAAGTCCGAAGGGCATCGTGTTGAAGCAGAATGGTCCATATGGAGTAATGAATGCCGTTGCGGCTTGGTCCGCTTCCGCCATCTTAATTTGATGGTACCCGGAGTATGCGTCCAGGAAGCACAATGAATCGTGCCCTGCGGTAGCATCGATTATTTGGTCGATGCGGGGGAGGGGGAAGGGATCCTTTGGGCAGGCCTTGTTGAGGTCTTTAAAATCGACACATAGGCGCCAGGATTTGTCCTTCTTTGGTACCATTACCAGGTTTGCTAGCCAATCCGGATGTTTGATGTCTCTGATGAATCCGGCTTCCAATAGTTTGGCTAGTTCTTCTCCCATTTCTTGTCTTTTGGGTTCGGAAAATCGTCGAAGAGCATGTTTGACTGGCTTGAACTCTTTTAGGATATTTAGGCTATGTTCTGCCAATCTGTGTGGGATTCCCGGCATATCTGAAGGGTGCCAGGCAAAAATGTCCCAATTTTCCCGAAGGAATTCTCGCAGTGCGGCGTCTACATCAGGGTTCAACTGTGCCCCGATGGAGGCCGTCTTCGTCAGGTCCGTTGGATGGACCTGGAATTTTACTATTTCGTCCGCTGGTTTAAAGTAGGTGGACTTGGATCTCTTATCGAGTATCACATCGTCCCTATTCACCGTAGAGTGCAGCGCGGTGAGTTCTTCTGCCGCTAGGGCTTCGGATAGTGCCTTCAAGGCTAATGCGGCTGTCTTGTTTTCGGCGCGGAGTGCTATGTCCGAATCACTAACGAGAGTGATTATTCCGCCGGGCCCAGGAATTTTGAGCTTCATGTACCCGTAATGGGGTACGGCTTGAAAAATTGTGAATGCCTCTCGTCCTAATATAGCGTGATATCCGCTGCTGAACGGGGCCACTTGGAACGTGACTTCTTCGGACCTGTAATTGTCCGGCGAGCCGAACACCACATCGAGTGTGATTTTTCCGGTGCAGCGCGCTTCCCGGCTAGGGATTATTCCTCTGAAGGTTGTGCTGCTTCGCTCAATGCGGCTCCAGTCTATTTCCATTTTTTGAAGAGTTTCCTCGTAGATGAGGTTTAATCCGCTGCCGCCATCCATGAGTACCTTGGTAAGTCGAAATCCTTCCACTATTGGACTAAGGACCAATGCGGCTGGTGCTCGGGCTGTTCGGAATTTAGGTTCGTCGCTGGCGTTGAAGGTGATGGCCGTGTCGCTCCATGGATTTGTTGTTGCTACTTGGTATACTTCGGCGAGGCTGCGGATTGTTCGTTTCCGCATATTATTTGATGCGAAAGTCTCGAAGACTGTTGATACTGTACCGGTATTGTTGGAGTGGTTTTCCGGGGCTAGAAGCTCCTCGCCACTTTTGGCCACCTGCCGTAATATCCAACATGCTCGAAGGCTATGTGTTGGGGTGGCGCCCTCTGTACTGTGAATTTTACAGGGTCCGCTAAGCCATCCCTCTAGTATGGTTCCGTACCCTTTATGGGGTTTTTTCTTTTTGGTTTTTGTACCTGGTGCCTGAGTGTAATGCACCCTTTTGTTGCGGACTAGGATTGTATTCGGGGCCGGATTGTCCCAAAACTTATTTTCGGTTTTCCGGAAACTCTCCATCGCACAGTACTTTCGTACTATGGATGCTAGGTCGGCGAAGCGTGTGATTTCACGACGGCTGACGGCGTTCAAGATTCCCTCGTCCGTGCAATTATTGCAAAAAATTGAGATTGCGTTTTCCTCTCGGCAGTCCTTTATCCTGTCCATAACCAGGAGGAATCTGGCCCAGTAATGATGTACTGTTTCAGCAGGCTCTTGCCGAATTAGAGATAGATCGCATATGTCTGGGTGGGTGGGTGGAATTGAGTCCGAAACCCTACCCATCTCAAGGCTCAAGGGCCGAGAAGTTTCTGAATTTGGACGCTTGGAACATGGAACGATGTCCAACGAGTCCGGTCCGATGCCTGACTTTAGGTTCAACACTTGATCGAAGTCCGTCCCTCCGCGGGAATCCGGCATGGAGGGTTCGGAAGCCCGGACATGACTAGTTTTCAATATAGGAGAAGAGTTGCCGCGTTGTTCCTCTACCACCGCGACGTGGTGGGTAACCTGGGGAGAGTTAATCTCTCTCAGATCGGTTTTAAGCCCAATCTGATTGTAGTCTGTAGCGACTCCCAGGGCGGCGATGCGATCCAAGAGTTCGTTTACGGACGAGAGCTTTGTTGGATCCAGCTGCTCGGCGAATTCCGAGTTGACATAAAGATTGCTTTTGATGACCCGAGAGGTCATCGTCGAAGCGGTGGCCGAACAGGCGGTCATGAGAAAACCACCCAGCCGGATAGTTTGGCCGGCGGCCAAGGCTCCTTTGGCGAAGATACCGTCTTTGAAGACGGGAAGTGGCATCCTTCCTATTGGTGACGGCACAGAGGAACTCTCAATGAAAGCACCAATGTCGGTGTCAAAACCGGCGGATCTTGGGTAGGGAGTCCCGAACTGTGCGTCTAGGCGGATGGTAACAGGAGACAAGGGACACATGTTTTTACCCAGGTTCGGGCCCTCTCGATGGAGGTAAAACCCTACTCCTGCTTGATTGATATTGATGATATGGGTAGTACAAGAGTGGATCTACCACGAGATCAAGGAGGCTAAACCCTAGAAGCTAGCCTATGGTATGATTGTTGTAATGGTCGTTGTCCTACGGACTAAAACCCTCTGGTTTATATAGACACCGGAGAGGGCTAGGGTTACATAGAGTCGGTTACAATGGTAGGAGATCTACATATCCGTATCGCCAAGCTTGCCTTCCACGCCAAGGAAAGTCCCATCCGGACACGGGACGGAGTCTTCAATCTTGTATCTTCATAGTCTTGGAGTCCGGCCGATGATGATAGTCCGGCTATCCGGACACCCCCTAGTCCGGGACTCCCTCAATAACTTCAAGAGGAAAACTCAATTCATCACAAGAGATTAGAGGGGGAGAAACATCATAAGATCCAACTATAATAGCAAAGCTCGCGATACATCAAGATCGTGCCATAGAGAGAACACGAGAGAGAGAGAGAGAGAGATCAAACACATAGCTACTGGTACATACCCTCAGCCTCGAGGGTAAACTACTCCCTCCTCATCACAGAGAGCGCCGGTATGATGAAGATGGCCACCGATGAGGGATCCCCCCTCCGGCAGGGTGCCGGAACGGGCTCCCGAGAGGTTTTTGGTGGCTCCAGAGGCTTGAGGCGGCGGAACTCCCGATCTATCTTTGTATTTGATGGTTTTAGGGTATAAGGGAATATATAGGTGAAAGAAGTCGGTCGGGGGAGCCTCGAGGGGCCCATGAGATAGGGGGGCGCACCCAGGGGGTGGGCGCACCCTCCTATCTCCTGGCCTCCTCGAAGCTTCCCTGGCTTGTACTGCAAGTCTCCCGGATCATGTTCGTTCCAAAAATCACGCTCCCAAAGATTTCAGTCCGCTTGGACTCCGTTTGATATTCCTTTTCTTCGAAATACTGAAACAGGCAATAAAACAGCAATATGGGCTGGGCCTCCGGTTAGTAGGTTAGTCCCAAAAGTAATATAAAAGTGTATAATAAAGCATGTAATCATTTAAAACAGATAATAAAATAGCATGAATGCTTCATAAATTATAGATACATTGGAGACGTATCAGCATCCCCAAGCTTAATTCCTACTCGTCCTCGAGTAGGTAAATGATAAAGAAAGAATTTATGAAGTGTGAATGCTAGTAGGTGCACAGGTTTGATCAATGATAATTTCAGTCACCTTTCCTAGCATGATTATATGTCATAACAGTAGTTCATCTCATAAAACTTCTCACGGACAAGTAACAAGCAATTCACATGTTAAAGCATAGACCATAAACTTTCTTGAAAACTAGCAAACTTCATTCTCAGTCATCAAACAATTACAATTCATCTTATTTTCAGGAAGGGTCTATGTCAGAGCTTTGATTTAGCAAACTCCACATACTCAACTATCATATAGTCTTCCACAATTGCTAACACTCACGCAATACTAATGGTTATGGAGTTTTAATCGGACACTGAGAAAGATAGGGGCTTATAGTGTTGCCTCCCAACGTATTCACCTTTGGGTGATGTCAACAATAATAGTTCATGCTAACTTACATCCAATTGGATGTATATATCAGGATCTTTCCAACACGAGGTGCTTGCCAAAGGATAAAATGAAAAAGGGAAAGGTGAAGATCACCTTGACTCTTGCATAAAGTAAAAGACATAAAGTAAAAGATAGGCCCTTCGCAGAGGGAAGCAGAGGTTGTCATGCGCTTTTATGGTTGGATGCACAAAATCTTAATGCAAAAGAACGTCACTTTATATTGCCACTTGCATATGGACCTTTATTATGCAGTCCGTCGCTTTTATTGCTTCCATAACAAGATCGTATAAAGCTTATTTTCTTCACACTAATAGATCATACATATTTAGAGAGCAATTTTTATTGCTTGCACCGATGACAACTTACTTGAAGGATCTTACTCAATCCATAGGTAGGTATGGTGGACTCTCATGGCAAAACTGGGTTTAAGGATATTTGGAAGCACAAGTAGTATCTCTACTTGGTGCAAGGAATTTGGCTAGCATGAGGGGGAAAGGCAAGCTCAACATGTTTGAATGATCCATGACAATATACTTTAACTGAGATGTGAGAAAACATAACCCATTACGTTGTCTTCCTTGTCCAACATCCACTCTTTAGCATGTCATACTTAATGAGTGCTCACAATCATAAAAGATGTCTAAGATAGTATATTTATATGTGAAATCTCTCTTCCTTCAATATTCTTTCATGAATTGTTCAAATGACCAATACAATGCTTGCTAACCTTCAATAAATTTACAACCTCTACTTCTTAGATGTGAAGTCATTACTCCCCATGGGATAAGCAAATGAAACATATATAATTTCAGATTTATGACATTCAACTCATTCAACCATTTACTCATATGATATAAGTGAAGCACACGAGTAAATGACAAAATACTCCAAAAAGATATAAGTGAAGATCAATGAGTAGCTAAATAATTATGTAACTATGTGAAGACTCTCTCTCATTAAAGAATTTCAGATCTTGGTATCTTATTAAAACAGCAAGCAAAACAAAATAAAATGACATTGCAAGGATAGCACAACTCAAGTGAAGAAGCAAAAACTTAGGCTCAACCGATACTAACCGATAGTTGTTGAAGAAGAAAGGTGGGATGCCTAACGGGGCATCCCCAAACTTAGATGCTTGAGACTTCCTAGAATATTATCTTGGGGTGCCTTGGGCATCCCCAAGCTTGAACTTTTATGTCTCCTTAATCCCTCTCATATCATGGTTTCTCTATTTCTCAAAAGTTTCATCCACAACAAACTCAACAAGAACTCGTGAGATAGGTTAGTATAAACCAATGCAAAGCCTTATCATTTTCTACTGTAACAAATCACTAAATTAGTATTCAATATTGCATACTAAATGCCTCTGCATATTTAATACTCTTATCCTCAAATAGAATCATTAAACAAGCAAACATATGCAAACAATGCAAACATAACAGCAATCTGTCAAAATAGTACAGTCTGTAATGAATGCAAGATTCATCATACTTCCCTAACTCCAACAATTATGAGAAAAATACTAAGCTGTAGAAGATTTATCAGAGCTCATTATGCAAAAAGTTTCAACATGATATCATTCTCTTACTTTTCTAGGGAATTTTTGCAACAGCGGTAAACTTTCTGTTTTCAAATAGCAACATGTATACTAGCAAAATAAGCATGGTAAAGGCTATCCTTGACATTTTTATTGAATATAAAGATGCAAAACATTATTATAAATAACAGCAAGCAAATTCTAACAAAATAAAATGACGCTCCAAGCAAAACACATATCATGTGGCGAATAAAAATATAGCTCCAAGTAAAGTTACCGATGAACAAAGACGAAAGAGGGGATGCCTTCCGGGGCATCCCCAAGGTTAGGCTCTTGGTTGTCCTTGAATATTACCTTGGGGTGCCTTGGGCATCCCCAAGATTAGGCTTTTTCCTCTCCTTATTCCATAGTCCATCAAATCTTTACCCAAAACTTGAAAACTCCACAACACAAAACTCAACAGAAAACTCATAAGCTCCGTTAGTATAAGAAAATAAAACCACCACTTAGGTACTGTAATGAACTCATTATAAATTTATATTGGTGTAATATCTAATGTATTCCAACTTCTCTATGGTTCATACCCTCCGATACTACTCATAGATTCATCAAAATAAGCAACAACACAAAGAAAACAAAATCTGTCAAAATAGAACAGTCTTTAGTAATCTGTATCAAACGTATACTTTTGGAACTCCAAAAATCCTACCAAATTAGGAAGTCTTAAGAAATTTGTGTACCAATCCATAGAAAAAATTATCGGATCAGAATCACGTTTCTGTGAATTAAATAAACTAATTTACTGGGTGCAAAAGTTTCTGATTTTCAGCAGGATCAACACAACTATCACCGTAAGCTATCCTAAAGGTCTTACTTGGCACTTTATTGAAACAAAAGCTATAAAACATGATTAATATAGTAGCATAATCATGTGAACACACAAAAACAGTAAGGTTAAATATTGGGTTGTCTCCCAACAAGCGCTTTTCTTTAATGCCTTTCTAGCTAGGCATGATGATGACAATGATGCTCACATAAAAGATAAGAATTGAAACATAACGGGAGAATCATGAAGCATATGACTAGCACATTTAAGTCTAACCCACTTCCTATGAATAGGGTTTTTGTGAGCAAACAACTTATGGGAACAATAATCAACTAGCATAAGAAGGTAAAAGAAGCATAGCTTCAAGATTTTCAACACATAGAGAGGGAACTTGATATTATTGCAATTCATACAAGCATATGTTCCTCCCTCATAATAATTTTCAGTAGCATCATGAATGAATTGAACAATATAATCAGCACCTAAAGCATTCTTTTCATGATCTACAAGCATAGAAAATTTACTACTCTCCACATAAGCAAAATTATTCTTATTCGGAATAGTGGGAGCAAACTCAACAAAATAATTATCATGTGAGGCATAATCCAATTGAAAACTAAAATCATGATGAAAAGTTTCATGGTTATCATTATTCCTAATAGCATACAAGTCATCACAATAATCATCATAGATAGGAACTTTGTTCTCATAATCAATTGGAACCTCTTCCGAAATAGTGGATTCATCACTAAATAAAGTCATGACCTCTCCAAATCCACTTTCATAAATATAATCATTATAAATAGGAGGCATGCTTTCATCATAATAAATATTCTCATCAAAACTTGGGGGACTAAACATATCATCTTCATCAAACATAGCTTCCCCAAGCTTGTGGCTTTGCATATCATTAGCATCATGGATATTCAAGGAATTCATACTAACAACATTGCAATCATGCTCATCATATAATCTAGTACCAAACATTTTATAGACTTCTTCTTCTAGCACTTGAGCACAATTTTCCTTTTCATCATACTCACGAAAGATATTAAAAAGATGAAGCGTATGAGACAAACTCAATTCCATTTTTTTGTAGTTTTCTTTTATAGACTAAACTAGTGATAAAACAAGAAACAAAAGATTCGATTGCAAGATCTAAAGATATACCTTCAAGCACTCACCTCCCCGACAACGGCGCCAGAAAAGAGCTTGATGTCTACTACACAACCTTCTTCTTGTAGACGTTGTTGGGCCTCCAAGTGCAGAGGTTTGTAGGACAGCAGCAAATTTCCCTCAAGTGGATGACCTAAGGTTTATCAATCCATGGGAGGCGTAGGATGAAGATGGTCTCTCTCAAGCAACCCTGCAACTAAATAACAAAGAGTCTCTTGTGTGCCCAACATACCCAATACAATGGTAAATTGTATAGGTGCACTAGTTCGGCGAAGAGATGGTGATACAAGTGCAATATGGATAGTAGATAAGGGTATTTGCAATCTGAAATTGTAAAAACACTAAGGTAACTAATGATAAAAGTGAGCACAAACGGTATTGCAATGGTAGGAAACACGACCTAAGGTTCATACTTTCACTAGTGCAAGTTCTCTCAACAATAATAACATAGATAGATCATATAAAAATCCCTCAACGTGCAACAAAGAGTCACTCCAAAGCCACTAATAGCGGAGAACAAACGAAGAGATTATGGTAGGGTACGAAACCACCTCAAAGTTATTCTTTCGGATTAATCTATTCAAGAGTTTGTACTAGAATAACACCTTAAGACACAAATCAACCAAAACCCTAATGTCACCTAGATACTCCATTGTCACCTCAAGTATCCGTGGGCATGATTATACGATATGCATCACACAATCTCAGATTCATCTATTCAACCAACACAAAGTACTTCAAAGAGTGCCCCAAAGTTTCTACCGGAGAGTCAAGACGAAAACGGGTGCCAACCCCTATGCATAGGTTCATGGGCAGAACCCGCAAGTTGATCACCAAAACATACATCAAGTGGATCACGTGATATCCCATTGTCACCACAGATAAGCACGGCAAGACATACATCAAGTGTTCTCAAATCGTTAAAGACTCAATCCGATAAGATTACTTCAAGAGGAAAACTCAATTCATCACAAGAGAGTAGAGGGGGAGAAGCATCATAAGATCCAACTATAATAGCAAAGCTCGTGATACATCAAGATCATGCCATAGAGAGAACACGAGAGAGAGAGATCAAACACATAGCTACTGGTATGTACCCTCAGCCCCGAGGGTGAACTACTCCCTCCTCGTCATGGAGAACGCCGGGATGATGAAGATGGCCACCGGTGAGGGATCCCCCCTCTGACAGGGTGCCGGAACGGGCTCCCGAGAGGTTTTTGGCGGCTACAGAGGCTTGCAGCGGCGGAACTCCTGATCTATACTCGTATTTGATGGTTTTAGGGTATAAGGGAATATATAGGCGAAAGAAGTCGGTCGGGGGAGCCTCGAGGGGCCCACGAGACAGGGGGCGCGCCCAGGGGGGTGGGCGCGCCCTCCTATCTCCTGGCCTCCTTGAAGCTTCCCTGACTTGTACTCCAAGTCTCCCGGATCGTGTTCGTTCCAAAAAATCACGCTCCCAAAGGTTTCATTCCGTTTGGACTCCGTTTGATATTCCTTTTCTTCGAAATACTGAAACAGGCAATAAAACAGCATATGGGTTGGGCCTCCGGTTAGTAGGTTAGTCCCAAAAGTAATATAAAAGTGTGTAATAAAGCCCGTAATCATTCAAAACAGATAATAAAATAGCATGAATGCTTCATAAATTATAGATACGTTGGAGACGTATCAGTGCCGGAACCGACGAGGTGGGAAGTTACAACGATGGCAGTCTGAAGCTTCTACGAGCACGTCTATGCTGCAACTAACACAGAGAATGCTAGAATCGGCGAAATAGGAATTGCGATGGTGGCGGCGGCACCATTTGTTGATGCAACCGGTCGTGGCGGAAGCTATAAGCTTTGTCGATGAAGCTGCACCCATCGTTAGTGGGTTGCAGCCATGGTCAGGGGGCATGCAACAGGCAAGCCAGGGGGTTGCTGGAACCAATGAGTCCCGGTGTTGCAACCAAAGATGGCGAGAGTTGCGACTGGCATTGGCAAATGCTGGAGGCCGGCATCAGCGATGGCCGGAGCTACGACGGTGCACGGTGACGAACCCCTAGGACTCCAGGAGAGCGCGGGAGGAATATGAGTTGGGGATGTGAGAGGGCGTGTAGGCTACGGCAACGTAGCGGCGGGACGCACCCAACTCTTGTCGTGAGGGTGGGGACAAAGACGAGGCAAGTTCAAAACATGATCTAACGGGGGAACGTGACCGGCCAAAATTTTAGGGCAGCCGGCCGGCACCTAGCACAACCCTTTTTATTGCTTGTCTCATTTTCCCTTTTGACATTCTTGGTATGTTTGTTTGGGCTCGGCTGTGTGCCTCTCGCTGTGATTCCTAGCATAGGGTCGCCTACAAAAGTTGTTCCTAGCCGGCCCAATAACCATGTGGCTGCGTCGCGCTTATTACACTCATATTCTTTTCTTTCTTTCCTTCTATTTTTTCTTCACATTTTTTTGTTTTAAATTTTATACTATCTTTTATATTTCAACATTATATATATATAGGGTGGGTCTATTATGATAACACCCCTTAAGACCTTATTCTGCACACCAAAACACCTTATTCTGCACACCACCCAGATCGCGCCGCCGCCCCTCCCCTCCCGGCCTTCTACCGCGGCAGCGGCCTGGGCGAGCCGCCGCCCCTCCCCTCCCGACCTTCTACCGCGGCAGCGGCCTGGGCTAGCCGCCGCCCTTCCCCTCCCGGCCTTCTTCCGCGGCGGCGGCCTGGGAGAGATGCCGCCCTTCCCCTCCCCGCTTTCTCCCGCGGCGGCGGCCTGGGAGCGCCGCCGCCCCTCCCCTCCCGGCCTTCTTCCGCGGCAGCGGCCAGCAGTGACGCCGCCCCTCCCCTCCCGGCCTTCTTCCGCGGCGGCGGCCAGGCAGTGACGCCGCCCGTCGCCTCTCGGCCTTCTTCCGTGGCAGGCACCGAGCAACACCAGCCTATCGGCCTTCTTCCACGGCAGCAGCTCAGTAGCGCCGCCACCGAACTCCTCAGGGCCTGCAATTAGCTGTAATTCATCAGATGTGGATTGGTGCTGCCTCGACATCAAACCAATTCGAGCAAGGAGGAGTGTGCGCAAGGTTGCTTCATCCACTGTAGCTTCTTGGAATAAGTCTGCATCAACCTTCAGAGCAAATCCTCCTTCCCCGTTCACATTGAGCAATGTCCAGACCGCCCATGAACTTCTGAAGGGCAAGTGGACTGCACGGGCGAACGTGAAAGTTGTGCAGGCGGACGAGAAGGGAACTTCCTCCTGTAAACGCAAGAAATCACTGCATCATGAGGTAAGCAGTACACTTCCTATACCATCTGAGTGTAGTTATCATAGACAAATCAGTACAAGCAGTACAACGCGTGATTATGCAGTACAAAACTTATGCAGTGCGGTTGCTTCAGTTCGTTGTGGGGGAAAATGCAGTACACTTGTATAGGTTCATTACGTATAACGATGCAGTGCGGTTGCTTCAGTTCACCTTGAGGGGTGATGCAGTCACCGTGCAATGCTTCGGCAGTACCATTTTGAACACATTGCAGTTCGCATGATTCAGTTCATTTAACCTGACAATGCAGCTCGGTCATTTTGTGTGCAGGAGATGACGTTTAGCAGATACAAAATGCCGCGCATAATTGACAGCACTGAGAACAACAACTTTCAGAAGAGTGGATATTCTTCTGACAGAGATACTGGCTGGGTTACCCCTGAGATTCCTCATGGATTCTTCACGACGACAAACAGGGTGCAGTACTCTCCACAAGAAGATTTTTCCCAGGAAGAAGATGTAGTTGAAGATGACGATGATGTCACATTCGTCTGGGAAGGCACTCACCAATGCGATGATGAAGACGATGACGATGAAGATGAGCCGATAACAGTTCTCAACCCAGAGTATAAGCACGAGTTCACTACGTTTGGACAGCATGTCCGAACAGATAATGATGACACAGTTGAACACGATGTTGCAGCAGATGATGATTATGTCTATGATGATGTGCCACTGCTCCAAAATTTTAAAACCAATCCACCGAGACATCGTCACAACACTGGATTACCACCACGTCCACCTGCCGCACCCCAAAACAGAGCTCAGCGTCCACCTGCTGCACCAAAATACAGAGCTCCAACCAAACCTGCTGCATCAACTTCGACGCTGCGACCACCAACGGTGCCTCGGTCAAAAGTAAACAGCAGGTACAAATCCTCCTCACTGTTACCGCCGCGAGATCCTCAACTACACACATCTGCTATAACCCCGCCATGTCCAATACAACCCGGCGAGCTGCAAACACCATCAGGCGAACGACTCTACACACATGTAAGTTTATGGTCTGAAAAATAAAATAGTTGCAGTCCATTCAGATAACATTGCAGTGCACACTGATATTTCTTGTGAGCTTTGGCTAGGAACATTGCAAATGCTTTATTAAACTCTTATGCACTCCTCGTATTCAAAAAATAGAACAGAACAAATTTTCTCATATAGCATTTCGATTAATGCAGGATAAAAACATGCCGCTCAACCTCGTACCTGCTGCTGGAATGAAGTTCACCACGTATGAAAAGGCATGGGACTTTTACAACAATTATGCAAGATGTGCAGGGTTTGGTATACGCAAGAGGGCAAAACACAGGACAAATGCCTACATTGTCTGCTCAAGAGAAGGGGTCCACAAGCAGGCTGTGTCAGATTATCACCGGGTACGTCAGAAGACATCAAAAAGGATTGGCTGCAATGTAAAGATTAGAGTCAAAAAAAGGAAGGATGGCAAATTTGTGATAGAAATGGTTCAACTCAACCACAATCACAAGATGCTGGAAAGCCCCGGGATGCTTTTGCACATGCGATCGCACAAAAAAGACGATCCTTTGATAGACCAGTTAGTGAAAGACATGCAACTGGACAACCACACACATGCTCAGATGATGTCGACGCTGTCGCGTATGTCCGGTGGTCTGCAGTACATGGGACATACTAGCCGCGACTGGGTAAACAGGTAAGCACGTAACAGAGCATACCTCTTGAGCATTCTATCTGTAATTATTCCCTGTTTTGGTGAGATAAGTATGAATTGTCTATGAAAATGCAGGAAACAGAAGTTTGCCAGAGAAGAGTCTGAAGATGATGTCAAGAAACTTCTGAATTTCTTCGAGAAAATGCAAAAGATAAACCCAGAGTTCTTCTATGATTATGACGTTGATGCAGATAACCGTGTAAGAAACGTCTTTTGGGCGAATGCAAGTTGCAGAGGATCGTATGAAGATTTTGGAGACTGCGTTACATTTGACACGACGTATAAAACTAACAAATTCCACATGCCCCTGGGAGTGTTTGTGGGGGTGAACCATCATCTACAAAGCACCATATTTGCTGTTGCACTCATGCGAGATGAAACAATACCATCATTTGAGTGGGTTTTCAAAACCTTTCTGAGGTGTATGAACAACAAGCCGCCAATCTGCATGCTCACAGGTACAAAAAATAAAAAAAACACCTACATACTTACGTTTTGTTTTGTTTTGTGCACTTATATTTCTTCCATCTATCTTGCAAACACACAAACAACTTAATAAAAAAACACTGTTTGTCTCTTCTCAGACCAGTGTTCTTCGATGAAGGCAGCATTAAAAACTATCCTCCCACAAACTCTGCATAAGCTGTGTCGGTGGCATATCATGAAGAAGTACAAGGACCACCTCGCCTTGCTGTATAAGGCGCACGAGAAGCTCAAGGACGAACTCAATGCAGTGCTGAACCACCCACAAATGTCGTCAGAATTTGAACGAGCATGGAAGAACCTCATTCAGAGGTACAACTTTCAAGACGACGAAGTGATGAATTCACTGTGGGATGACAGGCACGAGTGGATCTCAGCTTACTACAAGGAAATTTTCTGTGCTCGGATGACTTCCACACAGAGAAGCGAGAGCATGAACCGCATACTGAAGAAAAATTTTGTCAGGGAGAAGCATGATCTCCATCTGTTTGCTCAGCAGGTGGACAAGTTCATTCAGACCAAGAAGGCCGTCGAGCACGCAGAGGCAGTAGCAAATGAGTAAACAAAATGTCAATCAAAAATTGCTTAAAAATATGAATAAAAAACAAACAATTTTTTCATTTCTCTGGATCGTAACAGTGCATTTGTGATCATGCAGTCAGAGGTAAAAACAACAACAAAGTTTGGCTTCGAAGTTCAGCTATCAAAAGTGTATACAAGAGTAGTGTTTGCAGATTTCAAAGAAATGCTCTACCGTAGCACTGCATTCAGAGCAGAACGGTGCCCTGAGAACCCGACAAAGTATCTAGCACACCACTACAACAGATCGGATGCATTTGACTGGGCAAGGCATAATTTCCAAGTGGTCACTGATGAAGAGAAAGGTGTCTACGAATGTGAGTGCAAACTCTGGACACACACAGGTGAGACTCCTAACAAAAAAAATTCTAGATTCTCATAGTCATGCACGAAAGCTAACTTACTGAAATTTAAAAGTACATATGCATGTGTAATTCACGAAACCAAATGAAGTTCACTTCTTTAAAAAATGAACAAATAATGAAAAAAAAATATGTTTACTAATTTCATGCAGTTCACTTACAGAACACAAAAAAATGTGTTTGTCTGCAGGCCTCTTCTGCGTCCATGTCTTATGCATGCTTTCTCATTTGAGAGTACTCAACATTCCTGAGGTGTACATCATGAAGAGATACACCCGTAACGCAAGACCAGATGCAACGTTTGACAGAAGAGACTACGAACAAACAACACCAGATGGAACCTCGCTTTTTTGCCGTAGAAAATTGCTGACAGAAACAGCAATGGACCTTGCAAACAGAGCGACAAGGTCAGACACTGGGTGCCACAAAGCGTTGTCTGGTATGAGGGCACTGATAGAGGAAGTTGACGTGCTCAACGAAGAAGAAGAAGAAGAAGCAAAACTAAAGCAAGCAGAGAAATACCAACATGACAATAAAGACGAGCAAGAAGAAAAAACTGAACACATTGGAACTGGTGCTATCAAAAAAGAAACAATTCTTCCACCTCCTGTTTCAAACACAAGAGGAAGAAAGAAAGGGGGAGACGCAAACCAGAAAAAGGTGGCATCCAAGGAGAAAAATGATGACAAAAACAGTAAGCCACAGCCTGAGCTGGACAGTGATGGTCGCCCACTGGGAGTAAGAATGTGCAGAACATGTAATGAAGTCAGCGGCCACAATTCCAGGACGTGTAAAAAAAGAAATGAACAAGAAAAACGAGGACATGGAGATGCACAACAAAACAGAAATTCCACTCACAACACTAAGAAATGGACGAAACCGAGACGTTGTAGCATCTGCAAAAAGAGGAAGAGACACAATTCAAGAACCTGCCTCAAAAGAAAAAGAAAAAGATCAGAAAATGAGGAAGACGAAGAAGGTGAGATCAAAGAAGAATATGATGACACAACTGAAGAAGAAATGGCTTATGAAGAAGCAGATGGAGAAGAGGAGGAAGAAGAAGAGAGTGAAGAGGACGAAGAACGTGAAGAAACTAAAGAAACAGTGGCTTATGAAGAAACAGATGATGAAGATGATGAAGAGGAAGAAGAGAGTGAAGAGACTGAAGAGACTGAAGAGGACGAAGAACATGAAGAAACAATATCAACAAGACCACCACGAGGAAATGCTTCAACCAGCGCGCGGGGATCAAAGAAGGATGCAGTTTGCAGCACTGGAAAACGAAAACCACCATCAACCAGCACGCGAGGATCAAAGAAGGATGCAGTTCTCACCACTGGAAAACGAAAGCAGCCAACAACCAGCACGCGGGGAGCAAAGAAGGATGCAGTTCACAACACTAGAAAACAAAAGTAGACATCAACCAGCACGCGGGGAGCAAAGAAGGATGCAGTCCACATCGCTGAAAAACAAAAGCAGCCATCAACCAGCGCGCGGGGAGCAAAGAAGGATGCAGTTCACAGTGCTGAAAAACGAAAGCAGCCATCAACCAGCACGCGTGGGGCTACAAACACAAAGGTGCAGAGACAAGAACCAGCAACACCGCTATGGAAAACAAAACAAAGTGCAACATTAGACACGCTCCAGTCACCGCGCAGAAGCAGCAGGCTAACGACCAAATAGATGAACAAACAATAAATTTATCGTATGCATAGCAATTTGCTTAACTCTATGACTTATGTATCAGTTTAAATTTTGTGTAAACCATGTAGCGTGTCTAATGCTGTTAGCTCGTTGCAGTCTTGAGTAAAACATTGACACATTTTGATTCAAAAACCATGTAAAAAATATTGTTAGCTAGTTGCAGTCCTACAAGTAGTACATATAAAAAGCATTTCAATATGCAGTATGGAACTTGCAAAAATTGAGTACGCTTCGAACTATCATGCAGTACTATAGACTAACTACATGTAGTACACACCATGCAAATTGGGAAAAAATGTGGAAACATGTAATGCTCAGCTGACATATAAGCAGTTCACGTATTGTAACCATGCAAACACAAATTTACCGTTGAATAATAATTGAAGCGGTTCAGATCACAAAAATGCTTATTACAAAACACATCACAAAGATGAAAAGCGTTCAACACGCAGAAGTACTTATTACAAATCAACCTCATAACCTTAGCCAATCACGTCAAACGTGATTCTAACAGTACGATCCTCGAGTTCAAAGAAGTTGAGGACAACAACTTGCTCAGACTTCAGGCCGCTATCAATGACAAATTCCTTCCACCCTTTGTGCAGACACAGCCGCCCGTCAATGCTTACACTGTACTTGGCTGGTTTAAGGTATCCATTACCAAGAACAACTTCAAGAATTTCTTTCTTCTTGAGCCGCACATACCTAACAGCTCGCTGAGGAATTTTCTGTAAAAAATAATAAAACTGTTTGAGAATGAAACTAGCAGTACAATTCTCATGTTTTGAATAGAGATAGATGAAGTGCACAACAGTCCAACAAGTAGTACATATAAAAAGTTTTCAATATGCAGTATGGAACTTACAAATATGCAGTTCTCTTCGAACAATCATGCAGTGCTATAGACTAGCTACATGTAGTACACACCATACAAAATTGGAAAAAATGTAGAAATATGAAGTGCTCAGTTAATATATAAGCAGTTCACATATTCTAACCTGTAAACTAAAACATAAGCTACATGCACACGAGGAAGAAAAACAAGAAAATAAGAACACATTGCAGTACACTTCAAAAAACACAAAGAAAAAAGTGCGTTCCTAAAATACTACAAGTTCAGGATACAATGGAATTATACAAAAAACACTAAGAAAAAAAATCATATCTAACGAAACATACCATCTTGTAGTGAGTCTCCACATCTGTTGGCGTAAGCTGATGGACAAAAGGACTCGTGCAGCCAAGGCCACGGCGAAGCAGCGCAGAATAGAACGCAGATACGTTGATCTGGCCCATATCCAATCCTTCTGTGAATACTGTACCATATGCAAGCTGCTCGGCTCGCCCAGTTCGGCACAATACCTTCCCACCACGATGAGCACGACGGGCCTGCGAGCAAGCTAAACAATTGCAGTACGTCGGCACACCACAACCATGGCCACAGCAGAAGAGATACGCACAGGGGCCTGGAGCCATCGCAACAAAAACCTAGAGAAAGGAGAGAACTTGCGGCTAGAGGAGAAAAATGAAATGCAAATGAAGGGTATAAGTTAGCCTTCATTTATATAAGAGGAATGCAAAAAGGTCATAACTGAAAATTAAAGGGGACTTAATGGAAATTATGTTCCCAAGAATAAAGGACAATCAATGAAAGCTTATGTTACCAAAGAAAGAGGAACGGAAAAAGAAGGTGTACTTTGACTTCAGAAATTCCCACGAACAAAACCACAGATCATTAAAAAATAATACTCTGAAAAATTATAATCCACGGACCATTTTATGTGTGCAGTTCTCCAAATTCGTACCAGGTAGTTCACTATATGTGTGCATGAAGTGCAGTACGTGCTTTTTGGCACAAAGAAGGATGCACGCAGTGCAAGATGTGTACACCTGCAGCACAGAACTATGACGAATGCAGTGCACACCCGTACACTAAGAAAAAAGGATAAAAGATGAAAAACAATAAAGAAAAATGATACCAATGCAGTGCACAAAAATGTAGCCGAGAAAATGTGCAGTACGGTATGCGTGCACATGCAGTACTGAAACTAAATCAATGCAGTGCACGCATGATTTACTAAAAAAATTGACCACCCAGGTGCTACAGGCCCCAGCCAGTCTCGTAATAGGTCTGCACCCACAGAAGGGGAGTCATTTTGAGCCACAGTGCATGGGGCCGGTTGCACATGGGCCCACAGGTCATAGAGCATATAGCTACGAGCGCCGTGTATAAGCACCCAGATAAGTATACGGAGGAGTTCGACCAGTATGCCTCGCCAACGCTTATAAACAGGTCGGGCGCGCCTTCCGCTAGCGATGTGGGACTAAACATTAGGACACGCACACAGCGAAACGGGAACCAAGCCGTGCTCACAGGCCGACTTGGACCCAAATATGTATCTAAACTAGCCGAACAAAGGCCCAACAAGGCCGACTAAGAAAAAACAATAAGTTAAAAAAAGGCCCCCCCCCTTCCCTACGCATCCCGTACCAGCGATTGCAGCAGGTACAAGCAAAAAACAAGATGCAGTACGTAGCTGTAAACAATAAGTGCACTACGTTACACGATGCAGTGCACTCAAAAAACAGTGAAGTACGCACATGTATACACAAGTGCAGTACTAAATTCTAGATGATGTAGTGCAGGACTATATTATAATGCAGTTCATTATCGCACAGGATGCATCTACAAAACGTAACAAAACGCCCGTTCGAATAGAAAAAGGTGATGGTTAAAAAAAATGTGCTGATAAAAAAACCCACCTTAAAAAAAACCATGTTCGCATACATACACCCGATCGGAGCAGTTCCATCGCCACAAGCCCACGATCACAGATGCAAAACCAACCCACGATCCGCACAACCGCATCATCAGCGCGATCGTGCAGTTCATCCGACGAGGCCATCCCACCCCGCGCCCTCCCCTTAAATTCAGACCCCTGCCAAAGGCCTTCTCATCCACAACAACACAAGTATCCATTGTGCTCCCACCACCGGCGATGACGTTCACCCACGAGTACAAGGGCGACAACGCCGTGGAGGCGCACGGCAACACCAAGTTGCACGTCATCCACACCAACGACAAGAAGTAGATGGCGATCACCCTCACGCAGTATGAGTGCCACCTCAGCCTCCAGCGCCACAAGATCGTCGGCATTGATCTCGAGTACGACAACGACCCTGAAGCGACGCAGAAACCCGCTCTCTGCCAGCTCTCCATCGGCAAGAATCACCCGGTGCTGCTCTTCCAAATGAGCGACACTGAAAGGTGCACCGTCTTCGACAACTTCCTCGCCGACCCCAGGTACACCTTTGTAGGCTTCTCCATCGACGGCGACAAAACCAGGCTGGAGCGCGTCAAACTAGAGGTCGCCAACTTCGTCGACATCCAGAAGGAGTGGAGGGCGCCCGACGCCACCAAGCCGTTGGACTCCCTCGGAGACGTCTCCGGCGTGCTCATCGACGACTACTACAACAACATGAAGAAGAAGATCCCCGACGCCGAGCACCAGCGCTGGGCCATCCTGCCTCTGTCCAGGAGGCACATCGAGTACGCGGCAAAGGACGCCTACACAGCGTACGAGATATGGAACCGCATCACCCTCACCCAGGCCGGCCGTCGCCGTGCAAAGCTGGAGAAGGAGGAGCCACCCAACAAGCGTGCCAGGAGCAGCTGGGGATGGGGAGAGCCTGACTGGTGAAGAAGAAGATGGTGCCGGCCAGGAGCCAAGAATGCCAGCGTTTTTTTAGAATTATCATCAAATTTGCTTTGTGTTGTTTGCTTATGTATCGTTAGTTTGCTTGTGTGCTGAACCTAGTTTGCTTGCCATGCACAATCGCCTGTAATGATGAACTCTGATTATGTTAGTTTGCTTTCTGTTGAACTTAGCTTGCTGGTGATGAAATTGTCGTACAGAATGCAAACAGGACGCATGCGGTGCAAGTTGCGCACGAATGCAGTACACTTAATTTGTCGAATGAAGTCTTAACATACCCAACAAAGCAGTGCACGAACATAAATTTCAAAAAAGGAATACATAAGAGCAAAAACACAAATAGAAAAACACAAAACACGTAAAATAATTCAATACAGTCCGGAAGTACACGAAAGTACAGCACAGAACCATAATGAGTAAAGTACAGGTATGATTTACAAAGCACTGCACTCCCATACATTGGGAAAAAAGATTAACTGATAGCAAAAAGACGGAAACAAAAAAATGACAACTGTACATGCAGTACGCAATGCGTATACAATGTAGTACATAACCCTGATCAATGCAGTGCACACTCCAACATTGAAAAAAAACACACAGGGGAGAAATATAAAAAGAAAAAAAAACCACCTAGGTGGCACCGGCCCCAGCCAATCTCGTAATAGGTCTACGCCTACAGAAGGCGAGTCGTTCTGAGTCACAGTGCATGGGGCCGGTTGCACATGGGCCCACAGGTCATAGAGCATATAGCAGCGAGCGTCGTGTATAAGCGCCCAGATAAGTATACAGAGGAGTTAGACCAGTATGCCTCGCCAGCGCTTATAAACAAGTCGGGCGCGCCTTCCACGGGCGAGGTGGGACTAAACATTAGGACGCACACACAGCGAAACAGGAATCAAGCCGTGCTCACAGGCCGACTTGGGCCCAATTACATCTTCACTACCCGAACACACGGCCAACAAAGCCCACTAAGAAAAAGCAATATGTTCAAAAATAAAACATTAAAAAGAAAAATGACAAACATTTTTTAAATGAATAACAACAAACAAAATAAAATGTGCGTCAGCACTGTAAGAATATTAATAAATAAAACACAGGAAGCCCAATGTCAACGTACAGATGCAGTCAGCGACGTACAACAACGTAGTTCTCCAAGTGGAAGCACAAAATATATTTTTTCTGAATTGCAGTTATCTTCGCTCTGCAATGCAGTATGGCTGAAATAAGAATGCAGCCCTGTTACTTAAACAAAACACTCCGACAACCCCTAGCCACATTACCCTCCATCCGCACAAACGTTGTATTACCACAAAGATCAAGAAAAGAAAAGAAAGAACACCATCAAGAGAAGAAAAAAAAGTACATCTGTGTGAATCAAACTGTAGTACACTACTTGGACCTGAGCAGTTCGTTTCTGATAGAAAAGAAGTGCACTGACTTGGACAATTGACCGAAAACACAATCATCACATTTTCTGATAGTTGCGTCAATACATAGATCTAATCACGAAAAAAGAGGCGACGACGTTCCGGATTTCCAACGCACTAGCAAGAGCCTCCTCATAGCAGAACCTCTCAGCAGTTGCCACATAAACTTAAAACAGAGCCCCACCACGCTACCGCCCCGCTCCACCTCTCCCACGTCCTGTCAAGCAGAGCAGAGGAGAAAACACAACTGCTTCGTCCCCCCAAAAAAACCAATTGCATCTTCTTCTCCGCTCTTCCTTTCACTAACCTCTCTCTCTATAACAAACACCAGAGAACACACGAGAATCATGGCGGATGCACCTCTCTGCAACCAGCGCGGCAAGTACACCAGGGAGCTCCACGATGTCCACCTCCACGGCAATCACAAGCTCCACGTCCTTTGCACAAGCAAGGGCAAAGACGTGGACAAGATGCTGTCCACATTCAGGAGGAAGCTCGGCGGAATGCCCGTCAAACTAGTCGGCGTTGATGTCGAGTACACACACTACAAGAAGCCACAGCATGCAGCGGTACTACAACTATGCGTAGAAAAAGAATGCCTTGTCTACCACATATCTGCAGCTAAAGACAGGTAAGAATAACTGTTGCTTGCCAATATTGATTTTAAATTTTCTTCACTGCAATTGCCATAATATTTAACCTTTGGTTCTCATTCTTGAAAAAGCGTGGCATATGAATTTATTGACAGTTTTGATCTGGCTCCATGTATGTCACTCATGTGTTCAATTCTTGAATTATATTATCTAGCAATACACGCAGTTTAATTATAGTTTCTTCACTGCAACATTACCATACAAAACATGTATGAAATTAGGTTCAGGAATACAAGCATACACAAAACATGCATTGTTTATGCAATCTATTATCAGATTTAATAGTTATGCTGAACAAAGTATTAGCAACTGCTCAATGCAACAGATTCAGATATCCATATTGCAGTTCAGTTTCAGAAAAACACAAAAAAAACATTGCTAGTTCTAAAGAAATAAAATATATTCACTTTATACAAATATATTGCAGGCCAATGGAACTAGACAAATTCCTGATGAATGATGAGTACACCTTCGTCGGATTCGCTATTGAAGGAGACAAAAGCAAGCTGAAGGTATCTGGTTTGGAGATCAACTCCAACAACTACATTGATATTAAGGTGGAATGGAGAGACCCATACAATAAAAAGAAGTTTGACTCTTTGGCTGATGTTGCTGGCAGGATGATAGACATTCACTACAATGACATGAAGAAAAAAATTAATCGCAAGGAGGACCATACTCTCTGGGGATTTTGCCCACTGCCAAACAAGCTTATCAAGTATGTAGCAATAGATGCATTCGCAACATATGAGTCATGGAGAATCATCTACGATGTCATAATGGGACTGGACAGGGCAAAAAGAGACAAAGAACAAAAGAAGAAGAAGAACAAGGCTGTAATCCAATACAGCAACTAGAAAAAATCAGAGCTGTGTTTAGTCTCACTTTACTTTAAGCGTTGTGGTGTTCTTTGTTTCATGTATGCAAGATTTTGATAATGTTCGTTGCTTCATATCGAATATTTCTTTTATGAAAACAATGTAAGTTTCCTTGTTATCATTGCTTTCGCAGAAATTAGTTTGCATTAGAACAAGTATATACACAACTTTGAAAAATTTAATGAGTGACACCAAAACATAGTATGCACATACAAAACATAACAGTCCACAAAAAATAGTAATTATATAAAAATAAAAATTAATATTGATATATCTAAAAAAATATAATCCGTGTACATTTTTAAACAAACGTCAATACAGTTCATAGAACCAACATAAGGCAGTTCAACAAGTGTATCCGTGAAGTGCAGTAAATGCATAAATGAAGAACGACAAGGGCCCCAACACACACACTTGCTACAAGAAGTGCAGTACTCAATGTTGGTGAAAGCAGTACAAATGACAAGGGCCCCAACACATAAATGAAGGACGACAAGAACCCCACCCCCTGCTCGGCCTCGCGCTAACGCACGCACTGCGCTTGGTTGACAGGCGCAGTGCGGACATTCTGTTTTTTTCCATCAAAGGGGACATGTGCAAAACCACCACCCCCCCAAACCCTAAGATAGACAGGGGGCGACGGGGTATGACGGACTCGCCTACGCATGCGGCGCCGCGGCAAGCCGCAACGCCGCCTGCTTTGGCTCGTTCCAGGCTCGGCCTCGCAGGGGGATGTGGAGGAGGGGTCACGACCCCCCCCCCTCTCCACCCCCTGCCCGGCCTCGCGCTAACGCATGCAGTGCGCTTGGTTGACAGGCGTAGTGCGGACATTCTGTTTTTTCCATCAAAGGGAACGCGCGCAAAACCACCCCCCCAAACCCTAAGATAGACAGGGGGCGACGGGGTATGACGGACTCGCCTACGCATGCGGCGCCGCGGCAAGCCGCATAGCCGCCTGCTCCGGCTCGTTCCAGGCTCGGCCTCGCAGCGGGATGTGGAGGGGGGTCATGACCCCCCTCCCCACCCCCTGCTCGGCCTCGCACTAACGCACGCAGTGCGCTTGGTTGACAAGTGCAGTGCGGACATTCTATTTTTTCCATCAAAGGGGACGCGCGCAAAACCACCACACCCCCCCAAACCCTAAGATAGACAGGTGGGCGACGGGGTATGACGGACTCGTCTACGCATGCGGCGCCGCGGCAAGCCGCGTCGCCGCCTGCTCCGGCTTGTTCCAGGCTCGGCCTCGCAAGGGGATGTGGAGGGGGGGTCACGACCCCCCCTCCCCACCCCCTACTCAGCCTCGCGCTAACGCACGCAGTGCGCTTGGTTGACAGGCGCAGTGCGGACATTATGTTTTTTCCATCAAAGGGGACGCGCGCAAAACCACCCCCCCCCAACCCTAAGATAGACAGGGGGCGACGGGGTATGACGGACTCGCCTACGCATGCGGCACCGTGGCAAGCCGCGTCGCCGCCTGCTCTGGCTCGTTCCAGGCTTGGCCTCATAGGGGGATGTGGAGGGGGGGTCACGACCCCCATCCCCACCCCCTACTCGGCCTCGCGCTAACGCACACAGTGCGCTTGGTTGACAGGCACAGTGCGGACATTATGTTTTTTCCATCAAAGGGGACGCGCGCAAAACCACCACCCCCCAAACCCTAAGATAGACAGGGGGCGACGGCGTATTACGGACTCGCGTACGCATGGGGCGCCGCGGCAAGCCGCGTCGCCGCCTGCTCCGGCTCGTTCCAGGCTCGGCCTCGCAGGGGGATGTGGAGGGGGGGTCACGACCCCCCCTCCCCACCCCCTGCTCGGCCTCGTGCTAACGCACGCAGTGCGCTTGGTTGACAGGCGTAGTGCGGACATTCTGTTTTTTCCATCAAAGGGGACGCGCGCAAACCCCTCCCCCCCAAACCCTAAGATAGACAGGGGGCGACGGGGTATGAGGGACTCGCCTACGCATGCGGCGCCGCGGCAAGCCGCGTCGCCGCCTGCTCCGGCTCGTTCCAGGCTCAGCCTCGCAGGGGGATGTGGAGGGGGGTCACGACCCCCCCTCCCCACCCCCTGCTCGGCCTCGCACTAACGCATGCAGTGCGCTTGGTTGACAGCTGCAGTGCGAACATTCTGTTTTTTCCATCAAAGGGGACGCGCGAAAAACCACCACACCCTCCCAAACCCTAAGATAAACAGGTGGGCGACGGGGTATGACGGACTCGCCTACGCATGCGGCGCCGCGGCAAGCCGCGTCGCCGCCTGCTCCGGCTCGTTCCAGGCTCGGCCTCGTAGGGGGAGGTGCAGGGGGGTCACGACCCCCCCTCCCCACCCCCTACCCGGCCTCGCGCTAACGCATGCAGTGCGCTTGGTTGACAGGCGCAGTGCGGACAATATGTTTTTCCATCAAAGGGGACATGCGCAAAACCACCACCCCGCAACCCTAAGATAGACAGGGGGCGACGGGATATGACGGACTCGCCTACGCATGCGGCGCCGTGGCAAGCCGCGTCGCCGCCTGCTCCCGCTCGTTCCAGGCTTGGCCTCGCAGGGGGATGTGGAGGGGGGGTCACGACCCCCCTCCCCACCCCCTACTCGGCCTCGCGCTAACGCACACAGTGCGCTTGGTTGACAGGCGTAGTGCGGACATTCTGTTTTTTCCATCAAAGGAGACGTGCGCAAAACCACCCCCACCCCAAACCCTAAGATAGACAGGGGGGCGACGGGGGATGACAGACTCGCCTACGCATGGGGCGCCGCGGCAAGCCGCGTCGCCGCCTACTCCGGCTCGTTCCAGGCTCGGCCTCGCAGGGGGATGTGGAGGGGGGGTCATGACCCCCCCTCCCCACCCCCTGCTCGGCCTCATGCTAACGCACGCAGTGCGCTTTGTTGACAGGCGCAGTGCGGACATTCTGTTTTTTCCATCAAAGGGGACGCGCGCAACGCCCCCCCAAACCCTAAGATAGACAGGGGGCGACGGGGTATGACGGACTCACCTACGCATGCGGCGCCGCGGCAAGCCGCGTCGCCGCCTGCTCCGGCTCGTTCCAGGCTCAGCCTCGCAGGGGATGTGGAGGGGGGGTCACGACCCCCCCCTCCCCACCCCCTGCTCGGCCTCGCGCTAACGCACGCAGTGCGCTTGGTTGACAGGCGCAGTGCGGACATTCTGTTTTTTCCATCAAAGGGGACGCGCGCAAAACCACCACACCCCCCTCCCAAACCCTAAGATAGACAGGTGGGCGACGGGGTATGACGGACTCGCCTACGCATGCGGCGCCGCGGCAAGCCGCGTCGCCGCCTGCTCTGGCTCGTTCCAGGCTCGGCCTCGCAGGGGGATGTGGAGGGGGGTCACGACCCTCCCTCCCCACTCCAAGCTCGGCCTCGCGCTAACGCATGCAGTGCGCTTGGTTGACAGGCGTAATGCGGACATTCTGTTTTTTCCATCAAAGGGGACGCGCGCAAAACCCCCCACCCCAAACCCTAAGATAGACAGGAGGCGACGGGGTATGACGGACTCGCCTACGCATGCGGTGCCGTGGCAAGCGGCGTCGCCGCCTGCTCCGGCTTGTTCCAGGCTCGGCCTCGCAGGGGGGTGTGGAGGGGGGGTCACGACCCCCCCTCCCCACCCCCTACTCGGCCTCGCGCTAACGCACATAGTGCGCTTGGTTGACAGGCGCAGTGCGAACATTCTGTTTTTTCCATTAAAGGGGACGCGCGCAAAAGCACCACCCGCCAAACCCTAAGATAGACAGGGGGCGACGGGGTATGACGGACTCGCCTACGCATGGGGCGCCGCAGCAAGCCGCGTCGCCGCCTGCTCCGGCTCGTTCCAGGCTCGGCCTCGCAGGGGGATGTGGAGGGGGGTCACGACCCCCCCTCCCCACCCCCTGCTCGGCCTCGCGCTAATGCATGCAGTGCGCTTGGTTGACAGGCGCAGTGCGGACATTCTGTTTTTTCCGTCAAAGGGGACGCGTGCAAAACCACCCCTTCAAACCCTAAGATAGACAGGGGGCAACAGGGTATGACGGACTCGCCTACGCATGCGGCGAAGGGGCAAGCCGCGTCGCCGCCTGCTCCGGCTCGTTCCAGGCTCGGCCTCGCAGGGGGATATGGAGGGGGGGTCACGACCCCCCTCCCCACCCCCTGCTCGGCCTCGCGCTAACGCACGCAGTGCGCTTGGTTGACAGGCGCAGTGCAGACATTCTGTTTTTTCCATCAAAGGGGACACGCGCAAAACCACCACCCCCCAAACCCTAAGATAGACAGGGGGGCGACAGGGTATGATGGACTCTCCTACGCATGCGGCGCCGCGGCAAGCCGCGTCGCCGCCTGCTCCGGCTCGTTCCAGGCTCGGCCTCGCAGGGGGATGTGGAGGGGGGGTCACGACCCCCCCTCCCGACCCCCTGCTTGGCCTCGCGCTAACGCACGCAATGCGCTTGGTTGACAGGCGCAGTCCGGACATTCTGTTTTTTCCATCAAAAGGGACGCGCAAAACCACCAGACCCCCCCAAACCCTAAGATAGACAGGGGGCGACGGGGTATGACGGACTCGCCTACGCATGCGGCGCCGCGGCAAGCCGCGTCGCCGCCTGCTCCGGCTCGTTCCAGGCTTGGCCTCGCAGGGGGATGTGGAGGGGGGTCACGATCCCCCCTCCCCACCCCCTGCTCGGCCTCGCGCTAACGCACGCAGTGCGCTTGGTTGACAGGCGCAGTGCGGACATTCTGTTTTTTCCATCAAAGGGGACGCGCGCAAAACCACCACCCCCCAAACCCTAAGATAGACTGGGGGCGACGGGGTATGACGGACTCGCCTACGCATGCGGCGCCGCGGCAAGCCATGTCGCCGCCTGCTCCGGCTCGTTCCAGGCTCGGCCTCGCAGGGGGATGTGGAGGGGGGGTCACGACCCCCCCTCCCCACCCCCTACTCGGCCTCGCGCTAACGCATGCAGTGCGCTTGGTTGACAGGCGCAGTGCGGACATTCTGTTTTTTCCATCAAAGGGGACGCGTGCAAAACCACCCCCCCCCCCAAACCCTAAGATAGACAGGGAGGCGACAGGGTATGACGGACTCGCCTACGCATGCGGCGCCGCGGCAAGCCGCGTTGCCGCCTGCTCCAGCTTGTTCCAGGCTCGGCCTCGCAGGGGGATGTGGTGGGGGGTCACGACCCCCCCTCCCCACCCCCTGCTCGGCCTCACACTAACGCACGCAGTGCGCTTGGTTGACAGGCGCAGTGCGGACATTCTGTTTTTTCCATCAAAGGGGACGCGCGCAAAACCACCCCCCCAAACCCTAAGATAGACAGGGGGGCGACGGGGTATGGCAGACTCGCCTACGCATGCGGCGCCGCGGCAAGCTGCGTCGCCACCTGCTCCGGCTCGTTCCAGGCTCGGCCTCGCAGGGGGATGTGAAGGGGGGGTCACGACCCCCCTCCCCACACCCTGCTCGGCCTCGCGCTAACGCACGCAGTGCGCTTGGTTGACAGGCGCAGTACAGACATTCTGTTTTTTCATTAAAGGTGACGCGCGCAAAACCACCACCCCCCCCAAACCCTAAGATAGACAGGGGGCGACGGGGTATGACGGACTCGCCTACGCATGCGGCGCCGCGGCAAGCCGCGTCGCCGCCTGCTCCAGCTCGTTTCAGGCTCGGCCTCGCAGGGGGATGTGGAGGGGTGGTCACGACCCCCCTCCCCAACCCCTGCTCGGCCTCGCGCTAACGCACGCAGTGCGCTTTGTTGACAGGCGCAGTGCGGACATTCTGTTTTTTCCATCAAAGGGGACGCGCGCAAAACCACCACCCCCCAAACCCTAAGATAGACAGGGGGGCGACGGGGTATGACGGACTTGCCTACACATGCGGCGCCGCGGCAAGCCGCGTCGCCGCCTGCTCCGGCTCGTTCTAGGCTCGGCCTCGCAGGGGAATGTGGAGGGGGTCACGACCCCCCTCCCCACCCCCTGCTCGGCCTCGCGCTAACGCACGCAATGCACTTGGTTGACAGGCGCAGTGCGGACATTCTGTTATTTCTATCAAAGGGGACGCGCGCAAAACCACCACCCCCCAAACCCTAATATAAACAGGGGGCCACAGGGTATGACGGACTCGCCTACGCATGCAGCGCCGCGGCAAGCCGCGTCGCCGCTTGCTCCGGCTCGTTCCAGGCTCGGCCTCGTAGGGGGATGTGGTGGGGCGTCACGACCCCCCTCTCCACCCCCTACTCGGCCTCGCGCTAACGCACGCAGTGCGTTTGGTTGACAGGCACAGTGCGGACATTCTGTTTTTTCCATCAAAGGGGACGCGCGCAAAACCACCACCCCCAAACCCTAAGATAGACAGGGGGCGACGAGGTATGACGGACTCGCCTACGCATGCGGCGCCGCGGCAAGCCACGTCGCCGCCTGCTCTGGCTCGTTCCAGGCTCGGCCTTGCAGGGGGATGTGGAGGGGGGTCACAACCTCCCTCCCCACCCCCTGCTCGGCCTTGCGCTAACGCATGCAGTGCGCTTGGTTGAGAGGTGCAGTGCGGACATTCTGTTTTTTCCATCAAAGGGGACGCGCGCAAAACCACCACCCCCCAAACCCTAAGATAGACAGGGGGCGACGGGGTATGACGGACTCGCCTACGCATGCGGCGCCGCGGCAAGCCGCGTCGCCGCCTGCTCCGGCTCGTTCCAGGCTCGGCCTCGCAGGGGGATGTGGAGGGGGGGTCACGACCCCCCCTCCCCACCCCCTGCTCGGCCTCGCGCTAATACACGCAGTGCGCTTGGTTGACAGGCACAGTGCAGACATTTTGTTTTTTCCATCAAAGGGGATGTGCGCAAAACCACCCCCACCCCAAATCCTAAGATAGACTGGGGGCGACGGGGTATGACGGACTCACCTACGCATGCGGCACCGCGGCAAGCCGCGTCGCCGCCTGCTCCGGCTCGTTCCAGGCTCGGCCTCGCAGGGGTATGTGGAGGGGGGTCACGACCCCCCTCCCCACCCCCTGCTCGGCCTCGCGCTAATGCATGCAGTGCGCTTGGTTGACAGGCGCAGTGCGGACATTCTGTTTTTTCCATCAAAGGGGACGCGCGCAAAACCACCACCCCCCTAACCCTAAGATAGACAGGGGGCGACGGGGTATGACGGACTCGCCTACCCATGCGGCGCCGCGGCAAGCCGCGTTGGCGCCTGCTCCGGCTCGTTCCAGGCTCGGCCTCGCAGGGGGATGTGGAGGGACACCCCCCTCCCCACCCCCTGCTCGGCCTCGCGCTAACGCATGCAGTGCGCTTGGTTGACAGGCGCAGTGCGGACATTCTGTTTTTTCCATCAAAGGGGACGCGCGCAAAACCACCCCCCACAAACCCTAGTATAGATAGGGGGCAACAGGGTATGACGGACTCGCCTACGCATGTGGCGCCGCGGCAAGCCGCGGCGCCGCTTGCTCCGGCTCGTTCCTGGCTCGGCCTCGCAGGGGGATGTGGTGGGGGGTCATGACCCCCCTCCCCACCCCCTACTCGGCCTCGCGCTAACGCACGCAGTGCGCTTGGTTGACAGGCGCAGTGCGGACATTCTGTTTTTTCCATCAAAGGGGACGCACGCAAAACCACCACCCCCCAAACCCTAAGATAGACAGGGTGCGACGGGGTATGACGGACTCGCCTACGCATGCGGCAGCGTGGCAAGCCGTGTCGCCGCCTGCTCCGGCTCGTTCCAGGCTCGGCCTCGCAAGGGGATGTGGAGGGGGGTCACGACCCCCCCTCCCCACCCCCTGCCCGGCCTCGCGCTAACGCACGGAGTGCGCTTGGTTGACAGGCGCAATGCAGACATTCTGTTTTTTCCATCAAAGGGGACGCGCGCAAAACCACCACCCCCCCAAACCCTAAGATAGACAGGGGGCGACGGGGTATGACGGACTCGCCTACGCATGCGGCGCCGCGGCAAGCCGCGTCGCCGCCTGCTCCGGCTCGTTCGAGGCTCGGCCTCGCAGGGGGATGTGGAGGGGGGTCACGACCCCCCCTCCCCACCCCCTGCTCGGCCTCGCGCTAACGCACGCAGTGCATACAAGAACAATACAAAAAAATATAGACAACTAAAAAAATTTGGGGGGGGGACCCCCCCCCCCCAAACCTCCCCCCACCATGTACCTTAACGTACAAACAAATAAAAAAACCAACTACAAAACGCAACTATAGGCAAAAAGTAATGTGTTTTTTGTTCTGACAAAAAAAAGCAGTTCGGTGTCATAAAGCAATGCAGTTTCGGCATGCACACACGTGCAGCACTTTGCTTGAATGCCAAAAAATAAATGCAGTTCTCTTATATTGGACAAAGAAGTTCGGCATCAAATGCGATGCTGTTCATCAAACACGTATCATACATATAAGCGTGACAAAATGCCAGTTCGCATAGACCGTGGTCGTCAACAAAAAATAAAATTATACACTTATATATATTGTATCAGTTATTGATATAAAATACACATTCATATACAAATTCATCCACATGCGCTGCCGCGTAAACGAACAAGAAGAAACACAACGACAAAAAAAGTCTTTTTCATACATAGTCAGCACACACAAACACAACATCAAAACCTAGCTACTGTCCACGCACAGCCTTTTGCACCCAGTAGAAAAACAATGCCCCAAATGACTATTACTGCGTCTGCGACTGCGTCCGCGATTGCGACGGGGAAGTGAGCCCGAGGTCCGCAATCAGTTCACGTAACTCAAGAGGCATGTCTTCATAACACAACATGTTCAAAGGATTGAACAGCAGCTGGAACATGTACTCCGCCTTCCAATCTTCAGCAGCAGGCTGAAAAAAAGAAAACAAATGCAAACAAGTGATTATAAAAAAAATGTTGTCATAAAGAACAAAAAAGTAAAAAGAAAACAGATAAGCTGTTACGTTGGATTTCAAAATTTTCTCAACTAGACGTTGGCCGTCATACAACTGCGCCATCCTGAGAACATAGATTCCACACTCATTTGCTCCCTGCGCTGGCACGACCGGGTAAGATGGCTTCTCTGCCAATTTAACCCAGTCAGGAAGGTTCGATTTATATATTTTTTCACCATAAATCGCCTTCAACAGCTGAGTCATCCTCCTCATCTGGCAAAAAAAAAGAAGCACAAGGTAAGAATAACACACATCACAGATCAAAAAGTTCATATTCAAACGAACCCAAAAAAAGTTGTTCTCAAACATCTAAACAATCCCTCTTTTAAGTGCACGTGAGAAAAATGCAGTTCTGTCGCGCATATGTTGAAGTTCACTACATAAACAATTGCAGTTTATAAAAAAATACAGTGGGAGAAACACAAAGAAAGCTTTACGGTTGGCAAAGAAAAAAATAACATACCACTTCAGTGCAATCTGCGTGGTAGTCAGTCCTGCGCCACCTTGTCGTGACATCAGGATGGCCAGTGTACTTCCTACTGTCATGGATATCAAGGGTCTGGCGATGCTGGTTCATCGTGTATAAGGAATAATGACCCTCCTTTAATCGCGGCATCATAATCTGTTCGCATAGAAAAATGAAATCAAAAGTTCTTTCGACACGTACCACCAGGACCACTGTTCCAAAAATAACTATAAAAAGAAATGCAACAAACCAGGAAAAATAAATGACAAAAAACAATGAATTTACCAGTTTTGCATCCAACAGGTTCGCACCGTCGTTCACAAAAAAATTGAACTGACTAACTGCATCTTCTAAAACAAAAGAGCTATGCACAACTGGCAACACAGGATTTCCGTCATTATCTCTCGCCACAGAGGTTTCCATTTGAAGAACGTACTGTACACAAAAAAGAACAAAAAAAGGACATTAAAAAGAAAGAGTAAATAATGCAAGCAGGCATGGACATGAAAAAGCCAGTGCAGTAGGAAAGAATGATAGCAAACGTTTACCGTGATAAATAAAGGTGAAAGTAGCAAACGTTCACCGGATTGATAAGCTAAACCCAATTCAGGGTCTTGCTTCCAGTACTTGATAACAAAATCCATGATATACGAATCCATTAAAGCTCCTTTGCCAAATGTATCATAGATATAGTCGAAATTGTAAGTATCGACATCATCACCAAAAGGACCATGCACCATAAAGAACGCGTTCCTGCAGTAAACATACACAGATGGGATCAATAAAATTAGAACTAAAATCAAAACACACAAAAAGCATGAAAGGGCACACGCATCACATAAAAAACTTACTCGCGGTGTTTGGTTACAAAATCTTTGCTGAGAACAAGATCCTTTATTTTAATCGCCTCATCCATATATCTGAACCTCGGAGGCTTCAATTTCTCTATAGAGCATCTCAACTTAAAAGCCCTCTCACCTGCCCTCTTGTTCGAAAATACTTCAACCTCATCCAAATGAGGACAATTAATTGCTGCACTCCTAGTCCTAGTTACACGTGCACACAGTGTAACAAAATCATCATCATCAACATCATATACATCATGTGGAGAGCTAGGTCGAGAGACACTTCCACCATCAGGTCCAGACGCCACATTTGTGTTCAAACCAGAATTATCTGGAGAGATTTCAATGACACAATCCTCCATAACCACATCAGAACCCTGGGACTCAAACAGTGACGTACAGCCTTCATGAAGCCCCCAATCAAAACCTAAAAACATGGAGAAAAAACATGGAAGCACTCAGTACAAAACACAAGAACCTGAAAACATGTATAGAGAAAAAATAGAATGCAGCCCATTGTTGTATACATCAATGCAGCCCACATATCTACAACAATGCAGCCCACATATAAAAATAAGAATGCAGCCCACTTCTCTACATCAATGCAGCCCACACTTGTATAAAACAATGCAGCCCACATATAAAAATAACAATGCAGCCCACTTCTCTACATCAATGCAGCCCACACTTGTATAAAACAATGCAGCCCACATATAAATAACAATGCAGCCCACTTCTCTACATCAATGCAGCCCACACTTGTATAAAACAATGCAGCCCACATATAAATAACAATGCAGCCCACTTCTCTACATCAATGCAGCCCACACTTGTATAAAACAATGCAGCCCACATATAAAAATAACAATGCAGCCCACTTCTCTACATCAATGCAGCCCACACTTGTATAAAACAATGCAACCCACATATAAATAACAATGCAGCCCACTTCTCTACATCAATGCAGCCCACATATAAAAATAACAATGCAGCCCACTTCTCTACAGCAATGCAGCCCGCACTTGTATACAGCAATGCAGCCCGCATATAAAAATAACAATGCAGCCCACTTGCCCATAAAGAAGCGGAACCAAGTAGTAGTAAAAAATAAAATAAAGCGAGGATGAAGAAGTTCAATAAAACAACCTTTATCTGCAAAAATTAGAAGTGATGTTAAATCAAGGCAACACTTCCTCGATGTTAGCCAGCTATAGAGTATGGCCTTTCTGATGTAGCCAATGTGCTCCACCCCAAACTTAGCAACTCGAACACCATCCCATGTCTACAAGAATTGAAACATATACAATCCACAATCATGCCTGCAATAAAAAGAATAAAAAACATCAGTTTCACAAAAATTAAGTGAAAAAAAAACTTGAACAGTATGACACAGAAGGGCTGTAAAGAACGCACCCATTTGGCTACAATGGGACAATGACATGTCTCAACACAAATCCATCAAGTGTGGGAGGATTTAGCGGCTCATCATAACTCAAGCTACCTTCTTTCCATGCACGCTTGATATTTTTAACCATCCTCCTAAAAACCCTGACAGCATCAGGGCTGCCAGGTTTGTTGAGCAAGTCAAGGAATTCAAACCGCCTTTCTTTCACATTTAACGCAACTACACAATAATGACCAACACCATCCCTCGTATCTGGCGGATCAAAAGTTGCAAAAAGGACCCGTTGGAAGCATGAAAAAATAAATAAAATTATTATAACAAGAAAAAACAGAACGATATAAAAACAAAACAGGCAAAATACACATAAAAAAGTCTCTCACCATATCCTTTTTATCAACACGCTCCTCGGCTTTTGAAGAGAACATCATTTTAACACTCCTGCCTATAGTACCACCATTCCAAATATTTGTCTGCCAAATCAAAACCAAAAATCAAATAAGCAAAACAAGTCGTCGCACGAAATCAGAAAAGAAAATGAAAAAAATAAAACAAAAATTTCTGCATTCTTACACAAATATGGTACGGGACAACCATTGTCAGAGATCTCTTAAACTTATCTACCAGCAAAGAAACCCCAAGATCTATAAGCCTTGTAGTGAGCATCCCTTTATCCCAAAAGGATTGACCAACTTCGCCAATGCTAATATCACCCATCTCAGTTTTAAAAGCAATCATGTCCCTGAATTTTTCATGAAAAACTCAAACATAAGATACTAAAAAAATAACAACAAATAAAAACGGGTAAATACAAAAATTAGATAATACATATGAACAAAACAATTTCTAAAAAACCATACTTCTTCTTCTTGTCCTTTCGAGCCCTTGCAACAGCAGCATACAACTCATTGTATCTTTTCAGAAGAGCTGGATCAATGCTCGACGGTGTCACAACAGGGAGTTCATCATCTGCAATAAAAAAGATGAAGTTCACTTATCCAAACAATGAAGTTTAAATATTAAGATAAGGGAATTCTGCTAGCTATTTTGAAAATCATAGACAAAAGATCAAAAATTTCACTTATCATTTAACATCTAATACAGATACCATAGTAATTAAACAACATGAATGAGAAAAACATCAAACTGCACCGTTTAAAAAAGAAATCTCTTGCCTTCAGTGTCAGAGTCTTCAGGCTGCTGTTCTTCAGAACTGAGCAAAATATTTTCTTGCATAGGTTGCGACGAATCCACCACAACCTAACTGGACTTTCCTTCTGCAGCAACATCAGCATTCTCTCGATTTACAACAGTCTGGTCAACAACAGCTTCCTTAGATACTTCAACTACATGAGGCTCCACTATCAATACTTCCGGAACATCATTGGACACCAGAGACACAGGGGAAGAAACAACACTAGCAGCAGGGGCAACATTCTCCAGTGGCTTTTCAATGCCAACATCAGAATCTTCATGCCGACTGGTGGGAACAGCATCATGGGATCCTTGAGCTACAGAAGGATCTGCACACTCAACGGCAACCGATACAGAAGCATCAACACTGGCACGGTCATCAACAGCACAACTGCCCTGATTCAGATCAACGTGGACCTCCACATTTGGTTCTCCAACCTGTGGAAAGTTTAAAAAACACCCAGTAACACAAAAATAAGCATGGGGATAACTAACACAACAACACACAGCACACTTATGTCAAAAGGACTGCTGGCAACATACACATAACAACTACAGTCCACATATACAAAACAACACCAACACACGTGTGTCAAACACAACTACAACTGCAACCCACATATACATAAAAAAAGAAATGCAGTTCGATTTGACAAACGCTGCAGTTCAGTTATGTTAAATACTGAAGGTCACTTATGTAAATAAGTATGGATCACGCATGCCAAAAAGAACTGCAGTTCACTTATGTCAAACAGTGAAGATCACACATGTAAAACTATTGCAGCTAACATACGCAAATGAAAATGCATATGGATGAACATAACAGCGTACATCAAGTTTATAACAGACAACAAAAAATTAGATTACAACCCACTAACAGAACAAGTAATACAACTATACCTTATCAGCTACAACATCAAGAGGGGACGCTGCATCACCCAAGACCTCATCCTTCCTAGAGCCATCGTAAGTCTCTTTGTGCACATCATGAGCAGCGACACCAGTCTACGGCCATAGAACAAACCAAAAAAGAGAAATAAGATGGTACCGACCGAAAAAGATAAAACTCCAACCATGCACAAGCAGTACACACTTCACAACAGAGAAGTACACAAGAAAAATATGGGAACCAAACAAATGTAAGTTCAAAGAAAAAGGGAAGCATGGCAGAACAGACATGGCAGGAGTATTTATACCTGACCAACTCCATCGTCTCTAGTTCCATCGACACCAGAAGATTCCACTCCAGCCTATAACCAAAAAAATAGTGAGGAGCAGTCAACATAATACACAAAAAAGAGGTCCAAAGCCACAAAAAACATAGAACATACATTATCAGCACCAACGCCAGCGTCCTGACGGATCATTTCATCCACAATATGCCCAGCATCCTTCTCATACCGACCGCATTTTTCTTCTTGTGAATGTCTCAATTAAGCATACGAAGAACGAACATTTGTCACTGCAATCTTCAGGCTTTCAATCACACCACAATCAAAATTGTGAGCAGCAACAATATCTTCATCTCGTGGGCCATGGCTAACAGGGAAAAAACCAGCAACTGTCCTCAACCTGTCACCAGAGGTTGGCAAATCTTCAGTCAGCTTCAAAACCTTCAGAAGAAGCTCATCAATCTCATCATGCTTTTTGCCGCCAACAAATGTCTGTTTATAAGAGCTTGTATTATCAAACATCTGTCGAGGCATGAAACCACGAGTATGCGGCACCTCATCATCACAACCAGGAAGCTGACTACAGATAGGCTCATAAAACCTATCATGAGTGCTAGGCCCCACATCAGAGCTGCCGTGTACAACTGCAACAGGACGGTTGTACACAATATCACCTGACGCCTTCCACTGCAAAAAAGAGAGCACGCAAAGAGAAGTACACATGTGAGTACTAGAATAGTTCACATTTATAATGACTGCACATTTTTTTTAAAAAAATCTGATATTAAAAAATCAGGTGCACTAACCGGCAGCTTCCCAAATTTGTAACTTTCCAAGTAAATATTTCCCTTCACAAGCACATCCTCATTGTACAACTTCATCAGGTCCTTGGTCATCAGGTATGACGCACGTGGCGTCAATGTGTGCATGACTGAAAATTTGTGAAGCTTCAGGCAGTCAAGATACATAATCAGGGGGACAATGGCACAACCCTCTGCACAATTCTGCTTGCTGCCTTCTGATTGCCACCTAACCACAGCTGCCTGCAACTCATCAACAACAAGCTGACAAAAGTCCATCTGAGCCATAGCCGCATAATCCATGTTCTCTACCATCGCAGCAACTCTACCCAAACGAACTGTAGGCCCCGGGCACAGCAAATTCTGGTAAAGTATAAGGAATAACACCTTCACAGCAAGGTCAACACTCACATAATCATCTTCCTCCACCAACACCTTCAACTTCTCAAGCAAGTCCTTGACACCTATACTTTTTGAACGGTCAAAGCCAAGCTCATCCTTGAGGGCAGTCAACGATTCATCATGACCGCTGGAAGCAGGCATGGGTGCAGTGTGACTTCCCATAGGTAAATCAAAAATGTGATGAACTGCATCACGATTGATTCGAAGAACCCTGCCATTCCCAAAGTCCATTAACATAGTGGCAGGGTCAATCACTCCCATCAAATAGCACATAAAAATGCGCGACACATTTTTCTTTACTGTCAGATCAAACACAACACCAAATCCAGCATCCCTAACACGGCTGCAATGCACCTCTTTCAACAAAGAAGCAGCCTGCAAACAGTGAGAAGCGACAAACGCACGGTCTTGTTAAATCGAGAATCATCTCCCTCACCATCATCTTCAGTTGCATTGCTCTTACTAGACTTCTTCCTCTGTGTAAAGGGAAATGCAGTCCACATTAGAAGATTAGGCATAAAAAAAAGAAAATACAGAAAGAATAACAAAATGAAGGAAACAAATGCAGTGCACTTCAACAAACCTTTGGAGCAGCATCCACCTCCTCGCCAGAATCACCACCAACATCTTCGTCGACATCATCATGGGCACGCTTGGGTACAGTCTTAGATGAACCACAGTCTTTGCGTCTAGAAGGATGAACACCCTTCACATAATTAGCAAGCACAAAGTCATCGTCATCAGAATTGGGACCTTCAGTGACATGTAGTCGTTTGCGCTGAGGATCATCACTTCCACCAACTTCAGCGGTTCTCTTTCCAATATTCTTCTTCATTCCAGCAACACGTGGACTCCGCCGAGGTGTACCACCTTCCTCAGCAACAGTACTCAACCTCTTCTTCACCTTGCCAAATTTACCACCCTTGGCACCATCTGCAGATCTCCTCTGCTTCTCCTTTTCAGCAAACTCTTTTGACTCAATTTCAAACCTCAACTTCTTCTTGCTTTGCTTCAACTCATATTGACGAACCTGTTCCGGGACCATCCAATCCTATGTAACTTCCTCTGTACCATCAACAGACTGCGACTGTGTTTCAGACAAGACAGGATGTCTCTGATCAAAGCTCACACCAACATTACCCTCTGCAAAATAATGGTCAATCAATTGAGTAACCTCCTCAAACCCAGGCGCCCCAGCATGGAAAACAGACACTGTGTCAAAATAAAGTTTGTCTATGCTCGTTAAAAATTGCACAAAAAGAACAAATGCAGTACAGTTAGACATATAAATGTAGTGCTCAACCATAAACTCAAATTAAAAAATAATGCATTGTACAAAAAAACTTGAATAAAACGACAGTGCAGTTGACAAGTACATACTCTGGAGTTCACATACAAAAATAAAATGCAGTGCTGCATATAGTAAAATCACGGATATTCGCAACAAAAATGTCGAACTAGATAAAACAAAGCATACACAAAAATAAACAAATTAATCACATACCAGAAGGAGGGGCCACACTTATAGGAGAAGATTCAGTCGGCGAATTCACTTGATGTCCTCCCTCGACACCATGATCCTTACCACCAGGACAAGGAGAGACAATTGGTGTATCATTATGAGCACTGCAATCACCTGCTGGATTCAAAAAAACAAGAAAAAAGAAATTACAAAAACATCACATGACAAAATAATGCAAACGAACGCTGACAACTGACAGAGCATAACCCAATATGCAGGATGAATTAGGAAACTAGATAAACACCAAACAAAATAAACAAAGCCTAAGGAACAATCACTCCACATACCCTGAACTCCTTCTCCCTGCCTGCTCGGCGAAGACATAGTGTTTCCCTGCAACACAAAGGACGAAGTGACAGACATAAGCAACAAAATCGGCGAAAATCTCATGAAACCCTAGATCCGCATTGCTACACACAACTATCGACTTCAAAACGAGATAAAATCGACTGCCTACGAAAAATTACACAAGCAAAAAGAGCTATAGCAACTACAAGAATCACAAAAACAAGGCGAGGGGACAATCAACACCGAGCCAAGCAGAACGTACCAAAGAAAAGTGTACGGCGACGACGGCGGGAAGGGGGAAGGCGGGGCGGGGACGGGTGTCGGTGTCAAAACCGGCGGATCTCGGGTAGGGGGTCCCGAACTATGCGTCTAGGCGGATGGTAACAGGAGACGAGGGACACGATGTTTTACCCAGGTTCGGGCCCTCTCGATGGAGGTAAAACCCTACGTCCTGCTTGATTAATATTGATGATATGGGTAGTACAAGAGTAGATCTACCACGAGATCAAGGAGGCTAAACCCTAAAGCTAGCCTATGGTATGATTGTTGTAATGTATGTTGTGTCCTACGGACTAATGCCCTCCGGTTTATATAGACACCGGAGGAGGCTAGGGTTACACAGAGTCGGTTACAATGGTAGGAGATCTACATATCCGTATCGCCAAGCTTGCCTTCCACGCCAAGGAAAGTCCCATCCGGACACGGGACGGAGTCTTCAATCTTGTATCTTCGTAGTCTTGGAGTCTGGCGGACGATGATAGTCCGGCTGTCCGGACACCCCCTAGTCCAGGACTCCCTCAGTAGCCCCTGAACCAGGCTTCAATGACGATAAGTCCGGCGCGCATAATGTTCGGCATTGCAAGGCGGGTTCCTCGCTTGAATAATCCAGAGAAGATCATGAACACCAGGATAGTGTCCGGCTTTGCAAAATAAATTCCACATTCCACCGTAGAGAGAATAAAATGTACACCAGTCCAATCTGCTGACGTATTATGCGGCGTGACATCACACCGCTACCAAGCCTTTGTTTGAATCGTTTTTTACTATACCACCTCAGCACGTTTAGCGAAGCGGTTTCCTTGGCACGTCTTGTCGAAGCAGAGATCGTGTTCCCCTTATTCCGGGATTCTCATCAATACAGACGTGGGTAACCCAACCATGCCCGTCGCCACGCCTCCTCCATCGAAGGTGAATCCCGAACGGTCACGGAGACGACCCTTGGTATTTTTCCCCTTTATAAGAGGACCAAGGACCGTTCCTTTTCTTCAATCTCGCATCGAATCTCCTTCTTGCTCCTAGCTCCAACACCCAGAGCCCCAGATTCGAGCGCTTCGAATTCTCAATCATGTCCGGCTCCGACCTTCAGGGCCGGTGGATGCCTTCCTTCGTCACGGAGGAGGACATATTGAAGTTACATGAGGCCAAGTACCTGACCTACGAGATTTCGCACAGGTTGCCTGCCCAAGGGCAGGCCGTGCCCGCCCCCGAGCCCGGCGAATACGTCGTCTTCGTATCCCACCTTCGTCGGGGTTTAGGCTTCCCGACGGACCCCTTCGTGAGAGGGCTCATGTTCTACTACAGGCTGGATTTTCACGATTTGGCTCTGGAGTCCATCGTCCATATCTCCGCATTCATTATCGTCTGCGAAGCCTTCCTCCGCGTCACTCCCCACTTCGGCCTGTGGCTGAAGACCTTAAATGTGAAGCCGAAGATGATCGGGGGGCGTCAAGCGGAGTGCGGCGGGGCGGCCATAAGCAAAAAGGCCGATGCCCCGTGGCCCGAGGGTTCCTTCCAAGAGGAACTCGGACTGTGGCAGCAGGAGTGGTTCTATATCACCGCTCCGAAGGGCAGCAAGCAAAAGCCGCCGCCTTCATTCCGCCCGGGACCTCCATGCCAACTGATGTCATGGGTCAACCAAGGGCTCAATTTGGGGGCCGTCCGAACACGTGCCCTCACTGTAGGGCCGGATTCGAGACCTCCAAGCAAGGGAGATCAATCTAGTCATGGTGATGCAGGTTATGCTAATCAGGCATCTTCTGCCCTGCAAATGCCGTCCTCTCCGTCTATGGGAGTTCAACCCGGAGGGACCTCGGATTCTCCAACACTTCATGGGTGTGACACCCGTGGAGATGTACAAGTTGTTCTTCGGACCGCAGGTGGCGTGTCCGGAATTAGCCGAGGATGCAGGCCTAAGCCGCAATCGCCCGGATACTCAGGTAAGTAGCTCAGAGTCCAGACATTCTGTTTATCTGCCTTTCTAGAGTTCACCTCCTGACCCATTACCCTTCACAGGAGTGGGTGGCGCGATCAAGGCTGATAAGGTGTCCGGCCCCCCTCCCAGAGACCGCACTGGAGCCCGTGCTGGTCAGAATGTTGGAGGTCGCGCCCACAGAAGGGAGCGATGGGGAAAATAGAGGAGCTAATATTTCTCCCAAAGGGGCGTCTGAAGAGGGGGGAATCAAGAACCCCTCCTTCCAGGGGGAGAACAGGACCGCCTCCGAGGATCCGGAGGCCAAAGCCCCTAAACGGGGGAAGAGATCTTCCCCGGGGGATCCGGCGTCCGGGGAGAATCCGGACGCACAACCCATCGCCAAAGAATCAGCCCTCCAGCGAGCCGTGAGTATGAAAAGGGAATTTCATCAGTAAGAAAATACCTCCATTTGTGCTTCTGTGGGTGACCAAAATTTTTATTTTGCAGTTCGGATTTGCAGCCTTCATAGATGAGTTCGTCTTCGGGGGACCTTCTTCCGGAGATGATGGAGAGCGAAACGCCCCCGTCTGCTGCGCCATCAGATAAGGCAGACGAGCCTGAAGTATCGTCACGGAGGGTATCCCCAAGTCCGGAGGGGCCGGAGAGTTCGGCGCCCGCTAGTATCCGGCCGGGAGGACTGAAGAATCTGCTTGAGAGGGCGTCCATCTCAGAAGATCATCGTGCGCTAATGCACATGGTGATTGGAAGGATTTCGTCCGCCGAGAGCGGATTGCGTAACGCCGCTATGAGTTTGCTGGCGGGATTTGAGGTACGCGAAAATGACGCACCTTTCATTTTTGACAGTTTTGCACATAAAAGTGTGCCCTGTATAGATAGTAGCCCCTGAGGCTCGGTAGGTTGTCGAAGACGACAGCGTGCCGAGGATCGAAATCGCGAGTAATGAATGTCGCCGTTCCTATGCAGGTGGCGGATAGTCTGAGGGATAGCCGGACTAGTGGGGTTGCCGAGTTAATGCGGCAACTTGACGCGGAGGATGCGGACATCGCACTTGTCAATCGGCGACTTGACGAGTCGCAAGGTAAATGAGTTCTCCACGGTTGCTTTATTAATGGGGTCAAAGCCCTCCTCTGATAAATTATATGCTGTTATACAGAGAGAGCTGCTGCTGTGGAGAGCCTTCGGGCCGAACTTGCTCAAGCTAAGGAGCAAGCCCGAAGGAGTGACGCGGCTGCCTCGAGGGCGGCCGAGGAGTTGAAAACCGAAAAGGCTGCTCACTGCCTAAGCAGGGAAGAGGTGGCCGAATTGGCCGTAAAAGTGAAAGATGCTGCCGACCGCAATGAGGCTCTTGAAAAGGAGTGCTTATCAGAGCGGGAAGACCTGAAGAAGGCCACCGCCGAGGCCAAGGATGCCCGCTCTGCAATGCGGGCCATGAGGGAGGAGCTGCGCCAGGCGGGAGATATCGTGGCTGGCAAGCCTTATCTGCTGCGTCGCCGGTTTATGGATCAAAAGTATGCTCAATTTGATCGGCTGTGGAGTCCGGAGGATCCGTATATGGACTTAGCGGCAAGTGCGGCTGATGTCGTTGAGCACTTCCGGAGCCAGAAGGATCACAAGACGGAAGAGCTATTTTGGTCTCAATTCCATAGTCCGGATCGCTCACTTCCGTTGACCGACCGGTTGACCGAATGGGCCGAGCTAAATAGATTATCCGGACTTGCCATGACTGACATCGTGGCTCATGTCTGGCCAGAGAGGCCCAAGGCGACGAGCTACTTCGGCTTACTGCAGCAATTCCTTGGAGCGGTGCCGCATATCAAGGAGATGAAACGGTCGGCCTGCATCGAAGGCGCGCGGATGGCACTTGCCCGCGTAAAGGCGCATTGGACAAAGATGGATGCCACCGCTGTTGCCGCCCAGGGTTCGGATGAAAGCCGGCTCCCCGCCGAGCACTATTTTAGGGAAGTTATGCGTGGTGCTCGTGTAATAGAGTCACAGTGCTCAAAAAATGTCACGTTCAAATGAACGTTTTAGCTTGTAAAACAATGATTATGCAATAACTGCTTTTTATACTTGTTCGTCCCAAGTGGTAAAACTGCTCCTAAGCGGCCGTTTTCGTATACATTTGTATAACCTGAAAGATTGCAGTCTTCGGCTTCAGCCCCCACGCACAAGGTGCGGGGTGTTCGCAAAAATAGCGCGTGTTCACACTTAATCCGACATCTCGGTCATGTTTAGGAGGTGGTAGCGTAGCAAACGAGGCAATCCGGACTATAATGCTTTATCACTTTCACTTAGCCAGTGGAGCTCGAGGGTGGGGCTACGATATAGCCCCTGGGGGCACCGCACTTCTCCGATTGCGGGGCGCGTGTGTGCCTGACCGGGAAACGGTCCTTCGTCAAAGTGGGGAATTCTAAAAATTCCGGTAGTCGATCAAGTGGTTGACCAGTCTCTCGCTATATCATGACAGTCAGTTTTCGGCTTTCTCTACTGAGGTGCTCGCCCAGCTGAACTGGGGCACAATCGCAGTAGTTCTCCTGGTGCCGCATTAGCCGATGATACGGAACGTAAGGCAGCAAAACACAGGAGCCGGGAAAACCCAACATTTGACCAAAGACATGATTTGGAGCTGATGCATATAATGCCTAACTCGAGACGCCAAACACTCCCTAAGGTGTTCGGTCTTTATGATAATGGGCAGAATAATGCCCTAAGCCCCTAGTGTCCAAGTACGGGCATGGTCTTCTGACGCGGCCAATGCCAAAACGTCAGGCTCCGCTTTGGTTATAGGAAGAAACCAAGGGAGAATAACAACAAGAGACAGTAAAAAAAGGTTTACGCAGGGTCTTAATCTGAAAAGAATCCTTGCAACGGGTCCCTACTGCACGTCTGCGCCTGTGTCTCCATTGTGCCGTTATCCTGGACGGGTATGCACGTTGTTCATCTGTAAAAAGAGAGGAACGCTTAGTTTGGAAACAATTCGTGCGAAAGAAAGGAGAAGAAGAAACATAAATAAGTAAAGCGGGATTCGTATGAACTCGCGATTCTTTGTGCGTGCAACCCCTTGTCAAGGGTTGTGCGGCTAGGGAGCCCCTAGCCAACCAATTCCGGACTCGTCTATCCGTGTCCGGGGTCTTCAGGTGACCCTCGCGTTGAAATGATGCCTCGAGGACCGGGCATCTTGACTGTAAGAGACGCGTAATGCGGTATGGCGTTAAAACGGACGAAAGCCTTTCGTCCCAAGAGTGCTTGATATTCACTTTTAATTGGGACGATATGAAAAATTAGTTTTTCGCGCCGAAAATTGTTTGGTGATCCGAACACGACTTCTAGTAATAGGGAGCCTGTGCACTTGGCATAAGGGCCTGGCGTCACTCCTTTGAAGGAAGTGCGGCTGTGTCGAATTTTGGTAGGGTCTATCCCCATCTTGCGGATTGTGTTTGAATACAGCAGGTTTCAGTCGCTGCCTCCGTCCATTAGGACTTTAGTAAATTGTAATCCGTCGATTATGGGATTCAATATCAGGGCAGTCCGTCCCGCGCTTCGAACGCTTCTGGAATAGTCCAGGTGGTTGAAAGTGATTGGTTTTGATATCCAATCTCTATGGTCTGCTGGGTTGGACCGTGCGAGGCTCTTTTTAGGAAGTGCCGCACTATTTTTCCGTATTATCACATGAAGTGAGTTTACTGCTTTGACCTCTTGTGGGAAAGTCTTATGTTTTTCGGTGCTCTGCTGGTGGGGTTTATCTTCTTCGCTTGACGCGTCGAGCCCCTTGTGTTCGGCGTTTAGTCGGCCGGACTGTTTAAAAACCCAACAATCCCTGTGGGTGTGATTTGCAGGCCTTCCGGGGGTACTGTGGATTTGACATATCCGACCCAAAATCTTGTTTAAGTTGGACAACTCATCGCTGTCATCCTTAAGAGGCAGTGTTTTGTTGTTTGGCCGCGAGCTTTTGAATCCGGCGTTGACTGCCGTGCTCTTTGGGCTTTTCTCTTTATTCCGGCGCTGCTCTTTTCTGCGCCGTGATTTTCCGTTTCCATCTCTTATCTCGGATGTACTTGGGTCGCTGGTGCTGCATCTTGCTAGCCAGCTATCCTCTCCCACACAGAAGCGGGTCATGAGGCTTGTTAGTGCGGACATTGTCCTCGGTTTCTCTTGGCCGAGGTGCCTGGTAAGCCATTCGTCTCGGACATTGTGTTTGAAAGCTGCTAAGGCTTCGGCGTCCGGAAAGTCAACTATTTGGTTCTTTTTGGTGAGAAACCTGTTCCAGAATTTCCGCGCTGACTCTCCGGGCTGTTGAGTTATATGACTTAGATCATCTGCATCTGGAGGGCGGACATAAGTCCCTTGAAAATTTGCTCTAAACGCGTCCTCGAGCTCTTCCCAACTTCCAACAGTGTTTTCTGGGAGGCTTTTAAGCCAATGACGGGCTGGCCCTTTAAGCTTGAGGGGTAGGTATTTTATGGCGTGGAGATCATCTCCTCTGGCCATGTGTATATGCAGTATATAATCTTCTATCCAGACTCCAGGGTATGTTGTTCCATCATAGGCCTCTATGTTTATGGGTTTAAATCCTGCTGGGAATTCATGGTCTAGCACCTCATCGGTGAAACATAGTGGGTGTGCGGCGCCCCTGTATTTGTGTGTGCCGCTATCTTCGGACACTTGACGTGTTGCCTTGCTTCTTGGGGCCTTCTTCTTTGGCCCGTAGATGGACCTGGCTGGGCCATCTGTCCTTCCAAGTTCGCTGGTTGGTTTATGTGTGGCGCCGCTTTCCGAATTTGGCCTGTCATCCGGCCGTCTATCCAACCAGGCTGCCTCTTTATTTTTTGACTGTGGGGGCTCTATGGCCTCGTCGTCGAATTCTGGTAGTAGCTTGCGCTTCGGGTAGCTCTTTGATTGATGGCCATTGCCGTATTTATCCGCGGTTTTGAGTACTTTGCTCCACCTCATTCTGAGTGTGTCTTCCGCTGTTTTGAGCTTCCGTTTTTCTTTCTTCAAGCTTCTTGCAGTGTTGACGAGTCTTTTCCGAAGGTTTTTACCTTCCGGCGGCGTGTCCGGCGTGAGATCGTCCAAACCGTCGTTTTCGCCGGGCCTGGACTGATTATCTGACTCGTCCTGTTCGGACGGTTGCTTATCCACATGCTCGTCGTCCACTTCTGTGCCCTGCTGTAATGCGGGATCCTTAGGAGCGTTGTTGTTGTCGAGGCGGGGCTTAGGGCGGCGTCTGCGCCGCTGTTTTGGTTGTTTATCCTCTGCCGCGACCCGTTGGTCCTCGTTATCGCTCTCTTTTGGGGTATCCACCATGTATATGTCGTACGACGAGGTGGTCCTCGCGTGCCCTATAGGCGCTGTTTCTTGTTCGTCTCCGTCGTCGTCGTCTATAGCGTCGATGTCTTCGGAGTCGTAGTCTAGCATGTCGGTTAAGTCGTCGACAGTGGCTACAAAGTGGGTGGTGGGTGGGCTCTGGATTTCTTCGTCGCCCGAATCCCAACCAACCTGGCCATAGTCCGGCCAGGGCTCTCCTGATAACGAGAGATGCTCTAGTGAATTCAGGATGTCGCCAAAAGGCGAGTATTGGAAGATGTCCGTGGCGGTGAATTCCATAACCGGCGCCCGATCCGATTTGATTGGTAGGGGCGCAGGAGGTTCGGAGTCCGGCAAGGAGTCCGGCACCTTGGAATCACGGGTTTTGCGAGGGACAAGATTAGTGTTTGGCTCCATCGCCGTAGCAGTTGAAGCCCCCGAGGCGGCGTCCATGCACCGATCCCCTATCTGGGCAGTCTGCTCCGGACCAGTGGCTGGAGCAGATTCGTGTGCGGCCACCAAGGCACTGTTCAGCGGCAGAGCTAGATCATGCCCATCGCAGCAGTGCGGCGCGCTCGGCTGTGGCTCGGGTCCGTCGAAGATCAAGTCTCCGTGGACATCGGCCGTGAAGTTTAGGCTTCCGAATCTGACCCGACGGCCAGGGGCGTAGCTTTCGATCTGCTCCAGATGGCCAAGCGAATTAGCCCGCAGTGTGAAGCCGCCGAATATGAAGATCTGTCCGGGGAGAAAGATCTCACCCTGGACAGCGTCATTAGTTGCAGATGCCATCAAGCCTATCGGTGACGACACAGAGGAACTCTCAATGAAAGCACCAATGTCGGTGTCAAAACCTGCGGATCTCGGGTAGGGGGTCTCGAACTGTGCGTCTAGGCGGATGGTAACAGGAGACGAGGGACACGATGTTTTACCCAGGTTCGGGCCCTCTCGATGGAGGTAAAACCCTACGTCCTGCTTGATTAATATTGATGATATGGGTAGTACAAGAGTAGATCTACCATGAGATCAAGGAGGCTAAACCCTAAAGCTAGCCTATGGTATGATTGTTGTAATGTATGTTGTGTCCTACGGACTAATGCCCTCCGGTTTATTTAGACACCGGAGGAGGCTAGGGTTACACAGAGTCGGTTACAATGGTAGGAGATCTACATATCCGTATCGCCAAGCTTGCCTTCCACGCCAAGGAAAGTCCCATCCGGACACGGGACGGAGTCTTCAATCTTGTATCTTCGTAGTCTTGGAGTCCGGCGGACGATGATAGTCCGGCTGTCCGAACACCCCCTAGTCCAGGACTCCCTCAACGGGAAAGGGCTGCGGGAGCGCGGCGGCAAAGGCTCACGGAGCGGACAGCGACGCCGAATGCAGGAATAAGGACCTCTTGAGGGCGGCGGTTCTCCGGGCGACGACGGTTGCTGCGCGCGACAGCGGTTTTGCTCGAGGGAGAGATGCCTCGGGAGAAACTGCAAGAGAGGAGAGGGGATTGTTCTCGGTCTCTTTCTCTGACAGCGGAGCGGTGGAATAGCATGGAAACGACACGCAGGAGGCCCGCGTTTCGCAAAAAGGGTAACAAATAATGGGCCGGCCCAAAAACAACCCGGACAAAATAAGCCAATCTACATCAAAACGCACATATTACTAAAAACAACAAAAAAAACACATGATGCAGTTCGTAAAGAATCATGAAATTTAAAAATGGTAAAACAACAAACAAAATACATACAGTTCATAAAAAAAGTTAAAATCGAAAACAAAACGCATGTTAAAATAACACATCCAGAAAAAAAAGTCTACCTTCAATTAAGTGCCACACAAAAAAAATGTGCCCCCCCCCCCATCCGCTCTCCCCTTAAACCTCCCGTACAGTGAAGTAAGCACAGGCAAAAAAAACAAATGCAGTACGCACTGCTGGAAAAATGCAGTGCATTTCTATACGGGATGCAGTACGCCATTATGCATTTCTTTTCGGGATGAAGAAAAACGCAAACGCGGAATAAGTTAACGCAGTGCGGAAGTACACGAACTTGCAGTACAGTATCATAAACAATGTAGTACAGTCGTAATTTGCTAAGCAGTGCAGTCCCATACATTCGAAAAAAAGATTACAAAAAAAGTAAAAACACGGGATAAAAAATGAGAACTGTACATGCAGTAAGTAATGAAGTTCACATCTAGCACATAACCATGATCAATGCACTGCACCGATGATTTACCAAAAAGCAGTGCACTCCACGTCATTAAAAAGCATACAAAGAATAAAACTGATCACCCAAATGATACCGGCACCATCCACCCAAAAATTGACAACGTACATGCGTCTCTGAAATACCCGAACACAGGCCCAACAATAAGTTCGAAAAAAGTGGGGGGGGGGGGCACCCCCCTCCCATTTCCTATCCGTCCCGTGCCAGGGACTGCAATAAGTACCGGCAAAAACAAGATGCAGTACGGGTCGGTAGAAGTATGCAGTGCATTCTGGTGCGCAATGCAGACCGCCGAAGCATATAGCAAAGACACGCAAAAAACAATGAAGTACACACATGTATACAATGTTGCGGTTCTGATTTGTACGCGATGCAGTGCGTAATTGTAAGCAATGCAGTTATGTTGTCACCCAGTATACATCTATAAAACATGACAAAATGCCCGTTCGAATAGAAAAAGGTGATGGTTAAAAAAATGTGTTGATAAAAAAACTCACCTTAAAAAAACCCACGTTCGCATACATACACCCGATCGGAGCAGTTCCATCGCCACAAGCCCACGATCACAGATGCAAAACCAACCCACGATCCACACAACCGCATCATCAGTGCGATTGTGCAGTTCATCCGACGAGGCCATCCCACCCCGCCCTCCCCTTAAATTCAGACCCCTGCCAAAGGCCTTCTCATCCACAACAACACAAGTATCCATTGCGCTCCCACCACCGGTGATGACGTTCACCGACGAGTACAAGGGCGACAACGCTGTGGAGGCGCACGGCAACACCAAGTTGCTCGTCATCCACACCAACGACAAGAAGCAGATGGCGATCACCCTCGCGCAGTACGAGCGCCACCTCAGCCTCCAGCGCCACAAGATCGTCGGCATTGATCTCGAGTACGACAACGACCCTGAAGCGACGCAGAAACCCGCCCTCTGCCAGCTCTCCATCGGCAAGAATCACCCGGTGCTGCTCTTCCAAATGAGCGACACTGAAAGGTGCACCGTCTTCGACAACTTCCTCGCCGACCCCAGGTACACCTTTGCAGGCTTCTCCATCAACGACGACAAAACCAGGCTGGAGCGCGTCAAACTGGAGGTCGCCAACTTTGTCGACATCCAGAAGGAGTGGAGGGTGCCCGACGCAACCAAGCCGTTGGACTCCCTCGGAGACGTCTCCACGTGCTCATCGACGACTACTACAACAACATGAAGAAGAAGATCACTAACGCCGAGCACCAGCGCTGGGCCATCCTGCCTCTATCTAGGAGGCACATCGAGTACGCGGCAAAGGACGCCTACGCAGCGTACGAGATATGGAACCGCATCACCCTCACCCAGGACGGCCTTCGTCGTGCAAAGCTGGAGAAGGAGGAGCCACCCAACAAGCGCGCCAGGAGCAGCTGGGGATGGGGAGAGCCTGACTGGTGAAGAAGAAGATGGTGCTGGCCAGGAGCCAAGAATGCCAGCGTTCTTTTAGAATTATCATCAAATTTGCTTTGTGTTGTTTGCTTATGTATGTTTAGTTTGCTTGTGTGCTGAACCTAGTTTGCTTGCCATGCACAATCGCTTTGTAATGATGAACTCTGATTATGTTAGTTTGCTTTCTGCTCAACTTAGTTTGCTGGTGATGAAATTGTCGTACAGAATATCTGTGATAATTTGTTTTCTGTTGTCTGCTAATGTATCACTAGATTCGAGTAATGCAGAAAACAAAAAATGAGTTGCAGTCTGCAAACAGGACGCATGCAGTGCAAGTTGTGTATGAATGCAGTATAGAATCTATCCAACGAAGCATTAACATACCCAACAAAGCGGTGCACGAACCTAAATTTGAAAAAGAATACATAAGAGCAAAACCAAAAAATGAAAAACGCAAACACGTAAATAATCAATGCAGTACAGAAATATATGAACGTACAGTACAGAACCATAATCAACACATTAGGCATATGATTTACAAAGCAGTGCACTCCCATACATTGGGAAAAAAGATTAACTGGTAGCAAAAAGACGGAAACAAAAAAATGACAACTGTACATGTATACGCAATGCGTATACAATGCAGTACAGAACCCTTATCAATGCAGTGCACACTCCAACATTGAAAAAAAAACACAGGGCAGAAATATTAAAAGAAAAAAAATTGACCACCCAGGTGGCACCGGCCCCAGCCAGTCTCGTAATAGGTCTACGCCCATAGAAGGCGAGTCGTTCTGAGTCACAGTGCATGGGGCCGGTTGCACATGGGCCCATAGGTCATAGAGCATACAGCTACGAGCGCCGTGTATAAGCGCCCAGATAAGTATACAGAGGAGTTCGACCAGTATGCCTCGCCAGCGCTTATAAACAAGTCGGGCGCACCTTCCGCGGGCGAGGTGGGACTAAACATTAGGACGCACACACAGCGCACTGGGAACCAGCCGTGTGCTCACAGGCCGACCTGGGCCCAATTCCGTCTTCACTACCAGAACACAGGGCCAAACAAAAAAAAGAGAGGCCACTGAAAATTAAAAAAAATGCTACATACCATACACAAACACAGGCCCAACCACACGTTCGCAGTCCGTCGTGATATGACAATGCAGTTCGCTATTCTCAAGTAAGCAGTACTGTTCCTTCTTGAATGCGTTCGTGTTCACTGAATCAGACCCAATCCACCACCTAACGCCAACCACAATATTTATTACTTCCATTGCTCGATTGGTTGCATAAAAACTTATCCATTCGTGCTACAGAATAACACAACTCCTCCCCCCGTTCCTCATTTTCCTCAAAACGTAGATCTAGGGTTCATCACATCCACAACTCTTCTCTGAAATTCCACTGAACCCGCCATGGACTGCAAGTGCGGGTGCTTGGCAAGGATGGCGCCGGTAGCGGACACATGCGTCTTCGCAGAAGGCCTACAGCTCACCAACACCGAGTGGCGCAGCATGCTCGGCTGCCTGATGATACCCAACAGGGGGTTTCCTGCGCCATTTCTTCATCGCCTCACAACCACAGATCTACAGGAAAGTTGGGTATGTTTTCCACTCACAATTTTTGGACATAATCTAGACTGCAAATACACATCTGAATATATAGTTCAATCAATTTGTTCAGTAATATCAACAAAAATATAAAACAGAATTTGTATTGTTGTTCAGATATGTTAGCTATTAAGACTAGATGCTTCCACCTATCTTTCTTCAGTACCACACCATGTATCGACATATGTACAAAAAAAAGGGTCAGTAGATAAGCGTTGCAGTTATATTAATATGCTGAAGAAGTACACTGTTACTGACATTGCAGTGCACACATGTTGCAGTATAATATATATCCCAGTAAAACTAGGAGTCAATTGCGTATATAAGTTTGTTCATACATTGCAACTACTTTACAAAATACAATCATATGTATGTAACTATTTAAGTAAACATAAACAAATCATGCTAAGTATAAAACAAAAACATTTGCTGTTTACTTATAAATTCTTTATCCACCCATTACAATATGCAGAAACTGCCATCCGCAATAAAAATTCATGCTCCGAGTTCAGGGAAGCTTACTTTGGAGACAGAACACAAAAATGGTTATGGAGACATGGAAGCTGACTACCACATCGACTCTGAAGACTGCATCAACATAACTACTGGTTGGAAAGATTTTGTCTCCACAATGGCTTTGAGGCCGGAGAAGTGGCCATGGTCTTTTTCTACAGAGCAACCAATATTTCTAATGCTTTGTTTATGCTGTATGCTTTTAAAATTATGTCCATCAGACAATTTAAACAATGCCTATTTAAAGTATGCAACCTCAACTACGTTATTTTATCATCCCTTTTAGACAAAGTTGCTGTTGGCAGTAATGCAGTTCTCTCGAACACATAGTGTGGTACTAATAATAACGAAAGGCAGCCCTCCGAACAGTAACAAGGAAATGCAAATGGTCGAAACTTTGCAGTTAACAAATGATGTTCAAAAACAATTCTCATAGTATGCAGTTCAAAAAAATTCTTATAATAACTATTCAGCTAACACAAGCGCATCATGGACCATCCCTTCTAATAACAGAATAGATCATTAACAACACTGCTAATGCAGTACAGAAATGCATATTATGCAGTCATCTAGAACACAGAATGTAGTAAACACAGAATGTAGTTTACGAAAAAGAGAAATCTCATAAACAGCCATAACCACTGTAATAAAGCTACAACGAAGTACACTACCAAAGAAAATGCAGTGCACTACAACGTATGCCGCGACTACAACAAATAAAATTAAAGCAGTAAAACTACAGACAACGTGATAGACTGATAGAGGTGTCAATTTCACTCGCACTTCCATAACTCGCCTAAAAATTCTACAGCCACTAAACCATCGAACAATACACCCGCAAAAATTTACATGGAAGATATGGCAACTTGACGAACAACATCACCTTTCATTTTAAAAACGTGATTCAAAAAATGACAATTATACCCGCAATATAATGAATTCAAACCTACAGCAACAGTAATTACAATATTCAAACACGCGTGGACGGGCAAAAATCAAAAAAATCAACAAGAACAGAGGAGCGGACGAAGCTCACCCGCCCACACAACCAACATACCAAGAATTGAAAACTAACTCCTAAAAATTAACAAATTATAGAGTGAACGGACCGATTAAAACGAACGCAATCAAAGAATTCCTACTAAATAACAACATCCGAGCACAAAAAAATCGCATATGACGCGAACACGAACGAACAGAGAAAGCTCGTCCGCCAAATCCGTCGATTTGCAAGCACTATAGTATATTTTCTGTAAATCAGAAAGAATAAAGCTAAAATGAGATGCAGACACAAACTGAATCATCCCGCGACACCCGATTCCACATAGAACGCGCGGGCGGAACACCGGAAAATGAAGCAGTTCTCCCGTGAAGCATTGCAGTGCTCGTCGTCAAGAAGATGCAGTGCACTTGCGTTCCGCGTGCAGTGCGGACATGGTGTGCAGAATAGTTATTCTGCTAATATTAGCAGAATAGACCGTATATATACAATAAAAACTTTACATAAATTTACAAAAAAAATGGGTACAAAAAATGTTTGTGACATCAAAAAAAATGTCACACGTTTAAACAATGTACGTGACATTTTCAAAAATATTTATATAATTTAAATAATTTTTGCATAATAAAAATGTTTCATACATTAAAAAAATGTACAATGCATTTAAAAAACATTCAAAGTTTCAAATTTTTATTTCTGACATTTCAAAACATAGTATAGAAAAAATAAAAAAATTGCTTAATATACACAAGTGTTTGGTACCATTAAAAAAGTTTACGTGGCACTTCAAACAAAAAATCCAGCAATTCAATAAAATATTTTTCATATATGAAAAATATTTATAAAATGCATAAAAATGTTCCTATATGTTCAAAAATGTTTAATTGCATTAAAAATGTATGTGGCATATTAAAGAAATATTCACATGTGTCCTAAAATTGTCCTTATTTTTTAAATGTCCGTGTAGTTTAGAAAATGTCTATTGTTATTCAGAAAATGTATAGCGTGTATTTGGAGAATTTTAGCCTGTACTAAAAAAAAGTTCAAAACATGTGACGTATTTGAAAAATATCCTAATTTTATCAAAAAATGTTTCAAGAAAAGTATATATATGTTAAAGACAGTTTAAATCCTACAAAGAAACAAAAAAAAGAACAATATGAAGACACCCAAACAAGAAACAAAAACACCAAATATAACGAACAAAACAAAACTAATGAAAACCAGTGTAAATACAAAGTGTAATGAAGAACAAAGCTAAAAACCAAAGAAACCAGTGAGATAGATCATCCAAAAAGAAAAGAACAAAGAAAACTGGAGCAAAAATAGCTAACCTCCAGCTATGCACGAGCGGCTGCCCTAGTGGTCGGTAGAGGAGATATGCTCTCCACTGACGGTCACGTGGCTGGCCCGTTAGCAAGATGCGGCCTAGGAAGGTTGATCGGCGACTTGTCATGCTAGCGATCGGTACCATCACTCGCCCTGCTTGCTTGATTTCCCGTGATTTGTAGCGAAAATCGCTTCTTTTCTTGACCGTTTTTCCTAATTTGCTGGTCATCATCTGATATGAGCCTCGAACCCTAGCATAAGCTCATTCATAGTCGGTAAGCACATGATTTCTTATCTATTTCCGTATTTATTTTTTGATGATGTTGCTTGTTCACTATTGACTTCAATCTCTCTCATATACTCCATGCTTAAGAAATTTTATGAAAATGTCATGAACGCATTTTGAAACTTTTGAACTTTTTTTAAATGTAATGTACATTTTTTTAACATATAAAACAGTTTCTGTTATGCAAATACTTTTTACATTGTATATATTATTTTCAATGTAACGTACATTTTTAAATGTGTAACATTTTTTATGTCGTAAAAAAAAATTGTACGCATGATTAACATTTCCTATACGCATTTAGCATTTTTCAAATGCATGATCAACATTTCCTATGCTTCAATATATATATTATGTCGAAATATGAAAAAACAAAGTTAAAACAAAAAAGCGAAAAAATGTGAAGAAAAAAGGAAGGAAAAAAGGGAAAAAACGTGAGTGTAGTCAGCGCGACGCGGCGACATGGTTATTTGGCCAGGCAGGAACAACTTCTGTATAGGAATCACAACGGGTGGCACATTGCTTCATCCAAAGAAACATACCAGAACTACCAAATAGAAGGAAAAAAAGAGGGAAATGGGCAATAATTAGGGCCGTGCTTGGTGCCGGTCCGCCGGCCGAAAATTTCGGCCGGTCACCTCACCCCCGTTAGATCATGTTTTGAACTTGCCTCATCTTTATCCCCACCGACACGACGAGAGGTGGGTGCGCCACGCTGTTGTGTTGCCGCAGCCTACACGCCCTCTCACACCCCAACTCGTAGCCCTCCCACGCCCTCTTACTACCAAGTGTATAGTGCAGTGAGTTCGGGAAGGTACATCGTTGGATTGGTACGGGCGAGACATAACCCTGAGGCGTTTCTTTAGTGTCATTCTTGTAGATTTGTAAACCTGATCTTGTTTTTTCGTGCTTGTTTGTTTGGGCTAGACCTATTCCGTTGGACTCTTTTGTCGCACGGAATCCGTGTCTTGCTTCTCAACCCAAAACTAAGAAAACCCCACAAAGGTTATTTTTTATTGTCTTCTTTTGTTGTTGGACTACTTTGTTTTCCATTGTTTTTTAAAATTGATGAAATAAAAATATTCATGGATCTTAAAATATATTCACAAATTTAAGAAGATATTCATGCATTTTAAAATGTTTGTGAATATGAAAAACTTGAGTGGCTTGGAAAAAGATTTGCGAATTTGAAACATGTCGTGAGCTTTAAAAAAGATCACAATATTTAAAAAAATCATGTTTTATTTTTTTAAACAGAACATAAAAAATATCATGAATAATTTTCTAAAATTCGGGACATGCAACTGGCTCACATCTAGCTATCGCTTGGAATGACTCAATCTCTATGCAAGCCAGCTCGGGCTCCAGTTCTGATTCAGATGGATATGTTTTTGTGCCAGTTAACTTGCTCGATGCTCTATGAGAGGAGAGAGCATAAATGCTCGTTCAACTAGGCAATTGCAGCAACCTGAACAAACTATGAATATCTTCAACTCTATTAGTAATGCAAGCCTGCACTTTGCTATGACGGATCAAGGTGATATGGTGGCCTCTCTGTTACCCAACAACTCCATTTCAGTCATGCAGATCAAGAATATCATGCAAGACATCAGGCCTATGGCTACCTCTTATGGACCCTAGAGCTCTGGAATGTGATTCGGGCCTAGAAATTTGGGAGTCCAAGTTTCAGTTGCTCTAGTCAATGATGCTTTTGTTATTACTGTTGGTTGCCAAATGATAATGAGGGATCCATCATTATCAAGTGGGAAAACCTATAGAACGCTCTAGCGGTGACAAGTAGGGTGCATGTGGCGCTCCACTTATCGCTAATAGAGGAATTTCAAAATAACATTTGAAGGGATATCTTAGCAAATAACTTAAATCATTTCTATTTTTGGGGAGAGAGTGATCTATGGCTTTTCAAACTAAAAATAAATAAATACAACATCTCTATATCTCAAAACTATTGCAAGGAATCAAACTTATCACATTCACTGATCTACATGAAAGTTTTTATTATATCCCTCTTGAATACCTATCATATTAGGACCAATTTTATAGCCTATTCATATTGCCATTACAATTTGTTAAACTCTCAAAAAGATATAAGTTAAGCATGAGAGTGCAACGTAACACTTCAAAAAAAATCTAGCAACTCAAAAAAATGTTCGCTGTATTTTAAAAAATATTTATAAAATGTGTAAAAATGTTCCCATATGTTCGAAAATGTTTAGTTGCATTACAAAAATGCATGTGGCATTTTATAGAAATATTCATGTGTGTCCTAAAATTGTTCTCAAACTTTTTAAATAACATTTTAAAAGAAATGTTCATGTAGTTTAAAAAATGTCTATTCAAAAATGTGCAATGTGTATTTGGCGAATGTTGCCGTGTATTCGAAAAAGTGTTCAAAACGTGTGACGTATTTGAAGAATATCATAATTTCATCAAAAAATGTTTGACAAAAAGTATAGATATGTTAGAAACCATTTAAATCCTAAAAAGAAAAACATGAAGAAACCCACAAAAGAAAGAAAGCCAAAATATAACGAAGAAAGAGAAAACTAAAGAAAACCAGTGTAAAAACAAAGTATAATGAAGAAAAAACTAAAAACCAAAGAAACCAGTGAGAAACAAAGTATAATGAAGAAAAAACTAAAAACCAAAGAAACCAGTGAGAAGCAAAGAAAGACCAAAGATTGAACGTCGAAAAAGAAAAAAACAAAGAAAAACCGGCGCAAAGCGAGTGAACCTACAACTATGCACGAGCGGCTGCCTAATAGGCGGCTAGAGAAGATATGGTCTTCACTGACGGTCACATAGCTGGCCCATTAGTGAGATAAAGCCTAGGAAAGTCGATCGATGACTTGTCATGCTGGCGATCGGCACCATCACCCGCCCTACTTGCTAGATTTCTCATGATTTTAGCGAAAATCGCTTCTTTTCTTGACCGTTTTCCCTAATTGGCTGGTCATCATCTGATATGTGCCTCAAACCCTAACTTACGCTCATCCATGGTCTGTAAGCACATGATTTCTTATCTACTTTTCGTATTTATCTTTTGATGATGTTGCTTGTTCACTATTTTGAAACATGAATAACTTCTTATTGACTTCGATCTCTCCCATATACTCCATGCTTCAGCTTCACATTTTTCTTTATACTATCTTGTGAAAATGTCACGAACGCATTTTTGAAACTTTTTAACATTTTTCAAACTGTAACGTACATTTTTTAACATATAAAACTATTTCTATTATGCAAATATTTATATATATATATATATATATATATATATATATATATATATATATATAATTTTCAATGTCATACATTTTTAAACGAGTGACATTTTCTATGTCATCAAAAAATTGTTCGCATGATTAACATTCTCCTATATGCGTTTAGAATTTTTCAAATGCATGGTCCACATTTTTCCAAATTTATGTAACGTCCTTCTTGTAATATACATAATTATATTATATTGAAATATAAAAATTTGTGAAAGTTAAAATAAAAAAGGTAAACATAAAGGTGAATAAAAAAAGAAGGAAAAAACGTGAGGGTCCAACGCGACCACATGGTTATTGGGCCGGCCAGGCACAACTTCTGTATAGGAGTCACAACTGGCGGCACATAGCCGCGCCCAAAGAAACATATACAAAAACTGCCAAATAGAAGAAAACAAAAGAGAGAAACGGGCAACAACCTAAAGGAACTCTGAATGTCTTCATCTCTGTTAGTAGTGCAGGCTTGCACTTTGCTATGACGGATCAAGGTGATATGGTGGCCTCTATGTTACTCAACAACTCTATTCCAGTCATGCACATAAGAACTATCTCATGCAAGACATGAGGCCTATGGCTACCTCTTATGGACCCTAGAGCTCTGGAATATGATTCAGGCCTAGAAATTTGGGTGTCCATGTTTTTGTTGCTCTAGTCAATGATGCTTTTGTTATTACTGTTGGTTGCAAGAATTCAAATGATAATGAGGGATCCATCATTATCAAGTGGGAAAACCTACACAACGCTCTAGTGGTGACAAGTAGTGTTGGGGATATGGCTACTAGGTATGAACCGCCCAGGAGGGGCCGGGTCATACCACTGGCGATTATCCATGAAGATGGCGGGTCATAGCAAGTCCGTTGACGGCCCAAGACCCAGAGGCGACTTGAGGCCCAAGAGGATGAACCGCCATATGAATAACTTGTATTGTAGGGCAGGTTTAGTTAGTCACCGAGCCGGACAAGTTGTCTATGAGCCGGCCGGGACTCTGTATACCGCCGGGTGTCAACCTGTGTACATAAAGGGACGACCCAGCGGCGAGTTAGGGTAGAAAAGGAGAGATTGAGAACTAGGTCAAGCGTATTCGCTCCCTGGTAACTGAAGCCCAAGAAATAACCACCCTACACTGGATTAGGCTTTTACCTCCATCGCGAGGGGCCGAATCAATATAAACCCTCTGTGTCCCTTGTCACGTTTAAGCCCTTTCGAGCTAACCACATTGCGATGGCTCCACACCTAAGTCCTTATGCTAGGACATCTGATGTGACAATTGCACGATAGTTGGCGCCCACCATGGGGCCAGCGCACGGTGGTTTCGAGTTCTTGAAGGGAAGCTTCGCAGGGCTCAAGGTGTACGCTGTGGTCCGGATGCATAAGAGTCGTCACGACATGCTCTACATCGACGACGAGGGCTGAGGCCCCGAGGCCGACTAAATCGAGTACGGGTATCGGGTCCCCTTTGGCGGAATCCACATCTTCATCGGCAAGATTGGAGAGTCGGAAGCTGAGCCGGACATCTGCACCGACATCGTTGAGTCGGCTCGACGCGCGCGACCCGCCAAGGCTAAAGCCGCCCCTAAGCATGTGTTTTGTTGGTTTCGTTCATGGAGCGGAACTAGAAGGAGGATTTGAATCTGGTGGTGAGACGGTTATTTACTCAGGCGATGAGTCTTCTACTGGTGAGACCAACTCTATCTACCAGGTTCAGGATGGCGGGCTTGGGGGCTGTTTCGATGGTGACAGTATTCCGGACCCCTATGAGCCGCCACACCGGGTCACAGTCTTCATGGTCGGTACACAGCCAGCGCAGGACTCTACGACTGCAGCAGCAATGATCTCTAGGTCAGCAACGGCGATGGCTTCCGGGGCAAGAGGCCATGTGCGCCCGCCGGCTCAAGTCTTGTCTGATTTGCTGGATGCTATGACAACATTGTTAATGGTGGAGGTTAACCTGGCGAATCAAACTCAGCATAACGCGGCGGTTGCAAAATTGTGTGATGAGATAGCACAAGCCAAGGAGAAGCTAAACACGGAGAACACCCGGATGGCAACAGAGCGAGCCTCCTTAAAGAGGGAGGCAGCACGGCTTCAGGCAGAGAGCTACCGCTTAAGCCTGGACCGGGACGCATCAAACACTGTCTTCAACATAAGGCATGTGAGCAGGTTACTCCTGACTTACAATGCGAGGAACCTTTTCAACACGCCTGGGGCAGGAACCAGTAACCCACCCGGTGTGGATCGGGCCGCTGAGGAGCCAACGGCTGGGGAATCGGTTCGGCCACGAGTTGCAGACCCCCCACGTTTGAACTTGACCCCTACTCAGCACGTTCCAACACCCCCAGGGCATTTTTCTAACCCCTTGGATAACATGATAGCTGCGGCTACTCGACTGGCGGCTCTCCCAGCTCAGGATGAGTCGCCAGCAGCGATGGAAATACGGAGAGCCGGAGAACTTCTTCAGACGGTTGTGGCTCAACAGGCGGCTTATTCGTACAGTCGTGATCGTCTCCACTCAACACTGCGTCCAAGCAGGAGTTATAGCAGGCATATTGATGAACTGGTCGTGTCAAGCAATGAACGGTACCGCAATCAGCCTCGTAGGCCTGACCCGCCACACACGGAGAATGATGCTCAAGTTTTGGTAGATCAGGGCAGAGCGCGGCGTGAGGCAGAGCTGGCGGCTCAACAACAATCTCCGGTTTATCCTTCAGCGTCCGTGGAGGCAGGAGTAACCTCTAGAACCTTGGGTGTGCCGTGTTTAGTGTCGGCTCTACGCAACGAGCGCTTGCCTAAGGATTTTAAGGCCCCCGTAAGGTGCCTAATTACACGGCGGATCAGCCCCCAGACGCTTGGATTGAGAGTTATGAGATACCTATGGACATGCTGGATGTCGGTGATGCTGCGTGTACTAAGTATTTCACAATGATGTTGGATGGGCTGGCTCGTACTTGGTTAAAGAGCCTGCCCGCTAATTCTATTGGATCATGGGCAGAGTTAAAGAGGCGTTTTATTCAAAATTTCAAAGACATTGTGACGCCCGGATAATCTAGCTACAGTAGACCTCTGCTAAAGATGCCACGTCACCTCTATTACTGATGCTAATCACGTGTTAGATCAAAAATGTTCAAATTCAAATTTGAATTTTTGTCAAACATCAGAATTTTTTCAAACATTAAAACTAAAATGTTCGTAGTGTGCCAATTAATGCCTAGGTATTTACTGTAAAGGAACCACGATTTTACAGGATGTCTAAATATTTTAAAATGAGAAAATAGAAAAAAAGGAAAAGAACAAAAACAGAAAACAAAACAAATAAAAAAGGAAAAGGGGCAAAGCCCCCCCTCTCCCTGGGCCGAATGGCCCATCTAGCCATCTAGGCCACCAGGAGGCCCACCCCATCCCACCTTAACCTCTCGAAACCCTAACCCCCTCCCCACTCGCTCCCGCTCCCTCCCCACGTCGCCAGTCCCTCCCTCCCGATCTGATCTGGATCGGGACCGATCCCGCGCCCTCGATGCCCGACGCCGCCCCGCCGCTCGATGCCGGAGCCTCCTCGCCGGACTGCCTCCCCACCGCACGTCATCCTTGTCCTCTACCCGCGCCCCGCTGCCCAGTCCCCTACGACCCCCCGTGAGCTCCTCCTTCTCCTCCGTTAGCCCCTGTGACCGAGCTCGTGCTCGCGCCCGCCCGTGCACAACCACGTCGCCGCGCCCCTGCTCCTGGCCGAGCCGAAGCGCGCGCGCATTCGCGCGCCACGCGCCCGCTGCCTCATCTCCCGCGGCCCCCTGACCTCCACCCGTGCTCGGCTCCGGCCACGCCCGTGCCGGACAACTGCGCCGGCCGTGCCCGTGGCGGCCCCCACCGCGCCCTTGGGGCACGCTGACGTCGCCTTCCCACTCCGTCGCTCCGGCCATCCTCGCCTTCTCGCACAACCACCGCGGCCATCTACGCCGGCGCACGCCGCTGCCCTCCTGTCAGCGTCCCGCTCCGGCGACCGCCGTGAAGCCCTCGCCCCGCACGCTGCTGCCCCGGGGCCTCCCTGCTCCCCTCGTCCCGCTCTACCGCGGCCTCCGCCACACCGCGCGCGCACGCGCTGCGCCGTCCGCTGCCAAGCGCGTCGTCCCCAACCGCTCCACCCCTCCGCAGCTGCTCGCCGGCCACCGCTCCGGCCGCCTGGCCGGCGCCATCGCCACCGGCACCCTGCATCGCTCTGCTGGGTTGCGCCCATTGTGGCTGCGCCCGCTAGCGCCCAAACCCACTAAGGCCTATGGGGCCTATGACAGATGGGCCCCATAGCCAGAGAATGTTAAAAAAAGAGACAGAAAGAATTTAAAAAATATGTAATTAAAAAATTAATTAATTAATTAATTAACTTAATTAATCCGATTAGACTAACCTAATCACTAATTAAACTAATTAATCTGTTAGTTAATCATAGTCAATGATAGACGGCCCCACTGCCCTGTTTGACCGGTCAACGGTCGACGCTGACCACTGACGTCATGCTCACACAATAAACGTCTTCGAATTAAATTAATTCAGATAATTCCAAATGTGATTTAAAACTGAAAATTAATAAAAAATAAACCGTAGCTCGGATGAAAATACTTTGTACATGAAAGTTGCTCAGAATGGCGAGACAAATCCGAAAACGCAGCCCGTTCGTCAGCCACGCGTCCCTAGCATAGCAAACGTGCAACATTTCACCTCTGGTTCATCTGTCTGAAAACACAAAACGCCGGGGATACTTTCCCGGATGTTTCCCCCCTTCGTTGGTATCACCTACTACCGCGTTAGGGCACACCTAGCACCGCGTATTGCCATGTTACGCTTTGTGATGCTTTGATTGCTCTGTTATTTATTGTGTTCCCCCTCCGTTACTTCTTTCCGGTAGACCCCGAGACTGCCGGCGACCCCAGTTCGACTACGGAGTTGACGACCTCTACTTGCCAGAGCAACCAGGCAAGCCCCCCCCCCCCTTGATCACCAGATATCGCCTATTCTTCTCTCTACTGCTCGCATTAGGGTAGTGTAGCATGTTACTGTTCGGTTACTCCTATTCTGTTGCATAGCCTGTCATTGTTGCTACAGTCGTTGATACCTTACCCGCAATCCTAAATGCCTAGTATAGGATGCTAGTTTATCATCATTGGCCCTACATTCTTGTCAGTCTGCCTTGCTATACTATCGGGCCGTGATCACTCGGAAGGTGATCACGGGTATATACTATACATATATACATACTATACAGATGGTGACTAAAGTCGGCTCGGCTCGTTGAGTACCCGCAAGTGATTCGGATATGGGGGCTGAAAGGACAGGTGGCTCCATCCCGGTAGAGGTGGGCCTGGGTTCCCGACGGCCCCCGACTGTTACTTTGTGGCGGAACGACAGGGCAGGTTGAGACCACCTAGGCGAGAGGTGGGCCTGGCCCTGGTCGGCGTTCGCGGTTACTTCATAATAACACGCTTAACAAGATCTTGGTATTTGATCTGAGTCTGGCCACTGGCCTATACGCACTAACCAACTACGCGGGAACAGTTATGGGCACTTGATGTTGTGGTATCAGTCCAAGCCTTCTTGACGTCAGTGACTGAGCAGCGCGCGCCGGGTTGGACCGCGTAATGCAATTTCATTTGTAATGGAGGTTGCTAGGTCTGCTCACCGGCCGCGTTCGCAACATGCATGTGTGCAATGGGCGATGGGCCCAGACCCCTGCGCGCGTAGGATTTAGACTGGCATGCTGACCTCTCTGTTGTGCCTAGGTGGGGCTACGACGTGTTGATCTTCCAAGGCCGGGCATGACCCAGGAAAGTGTGTCCGACCAAAGGGGATCGAGCATATTGGGTTATGTGATGCACCCCTGCAGGGAAGTTGATCTATTCGAATAGCCGTGTCCCTCGGTAAAAGGACGACCCAGAGTTGTACCTTGACCTTATGACAACTAGAACCGTGTACTTAATAAAACACACCCAGACAAGTTCCACAGACAACCAGGTGATCGCTTTTCCACAGGGCGACGAGGGGAGGATCGCCGGGTAGGATTATGCTATGCGATGCTACTTGGAGGACTTCAATCTACTCTCTTCTACATGCTGCAAGACGGAGGCTGCCAGAAGCGTAGTCTTCGATAGGACTAGCTATCCCCCTCTTATTCTAGCATTCTGCAGTTCAGTCCATCGATATTGCCTCTTTACACATATACCCATGCATATGTAGTGTAGATCCTTGCTTGTGAGTACTTTGGATGAGTACTCACGGTTGCTTTGCTCCCCCATTTTCCCCCTTTTCCCTCTTCTTCTTGGATGCCGCAACCAGACGTTGGAGCCCAGGAACCAGACGCCACCGTCGACGACGACTCCTACTACACTGGAGGTGCCTACTACTACGTGCAGGCCGCTGACGACGACCAGGAGTAGTTTAGGAGGATCCCAGGCAGGAGGCTTGCGCCTCTTTCGATCTGTATCCTAATTTATGCTAGCCATCTTATGTCAACTTGATTAACTCACGTTTGTACTCAGATATTGTTGCTTCCGCTGACTCGTTTATGTTCGAGCACTTGTATTCGAGCCCTCGAGGCCTCTGGCTTGTAATATGGTGCTTGTATGACTTATTTTACTTTTAGAGTTGTGTTATGATATCTTCCTGTGAGTCCCTGATCTTGATCGTACACATTTGCATGCACGATTAGTCTACGATTGAATCAAGGGCGTCACAAGTTGGTATTAGAGCCGACTGCCTATAGGAATCCCCTTTCCAACTCCTTGGCCGAAGTTGAGTCTAGAAGCCGAAAACTGTTTTACTAACTTGGCTGTGTGGCTTACGGACCCACGTCGCCATTGGGTGGTATTAGGATCTTTTACTCCTCTATTTGGGTTAAATGATTTTACTAACGCCGACTCTAGGTTCTCGTAACTACTTCCTCCCGGAGAGCACTCACTCCAGATGATTGCTTAGTGCACCAGAAGATTTCAAAGATACTCTACGATGTTCTCCCGAGACACTTGTGCCCACCACCCTTACAAACTCCCTACCATTCTTGTATCCTTATGGATGACTATATACACGTGCCATTCTTACATTCAATCCTATGGATCTTGATATTACAAGATGACCCGAACTGCTCTCCGTTGCTCCGAGAATCCTTTGAGCTTACTGCCTTGCAGTTCTTACCACATGAATACACCCTACGAATAATTTCTCGCACTTACCGAGTATCCGCTCATCCTCAGTTGATCCAGGTAATTCACAAAAATTCTTCGAAATGCTATTAGACCTTCTAAAAATCCTCAGCACCTTATTGCTACTGAAGTTCTTACCTTCCCGCAATATGGTTAATTCCATATATCTAGTCATCTTCGTTGGCATCCTTTGTCTTTATCATTTTGAGTCCATTGATTCAATACATTGCGAATGCCCGCAATCATCAAATGATCCTTATGAATTATCTTTCCGGCTCAGCCATCATTTTTAGCTCGAGCTGGTTCTTGGCCAATCAGATTATCGTCGATTGTACCCCTAAGACTATTCAACTTATCCATCCCTAATCAGAGCGTTGCTTCTGATCCCTTGACTGGGAATTCATAATTCTTGTGCAATTGAGCTTTGAGTTAGTCAGTTGTTTCTATAATCTGACCCCCTTGCATTCTTTCTTCTTCTGGTTGAGTACCGATGCTCACATCAGATCCTATGTGGACCATCAGATCCTTTATGGATTTCATCCGACAACGTCCTTCGTATTCAATAACTTTGTGAGTCTTTTCTCGGGTACATAATGCCCTTGGTAAATTGTATCCTCTGCCTTGTCGAACATGCTCTGCTTTCGAGCTTGTGTTATCTATTTCTGAAGTTTGTGGTATATGTTCCTAAGAGGCCCTGATGGGTTGAACCTATGCCTTCTCTAATCTTGTGAACCCGGAAACTACTACGGTTCATAATCTACTGATGTTATGCCAGATAAAATTTCAACACTACAACTTCGTCGAAGGCGAGAAGTGAGTGAAAGGTTATGCATTAGAGAAGTGGGAGTCGACCTTGAACTTTGTGTTCATGCCTATGGACACGATGTAGATCCTATCATGGAAGCTTCTTGTGATAATAACTATTTCCTTGATAAATATCATCTAGTATCTGTGAAATGACCCTTTGCAATCGTGGTTCCGACCATGATTGTTCTTCTTTGATCCATTTCTCAGACAAGTTAAAGCACTTGTCTTCTATAGATCAATGCGCCTGCCAAACCTCTATTAGGATCTACCTTCGAGTATTACCCCTGGTATCTTGAGGATATCATGCCATTGAACTACATCTTATGAACTTTTGTTGAAATAATGTCTTTCCTTGTCGTAATCACTCTACGGGTTCTGGGTTGTTGTCAACCGAGGACACCGACTAATGAAATTATTCCGCACTACAAATCAAATACCCCTAGTATTTTTACTAGGTAATTCTGAACTCAATCTGGTCATTCCTAGACTATCGGCTGTATCCTGGTCTTGCTATCTTTGACTGTGCTACCTCGTCCTTCTCTGGTGCATGAATTTTCAGTGTGTGAGCATGACTTACGTCGAGCTTTCAACATCATGTTGCTTGTCTTGAAAGGCAACTTTGGTTCCGAGCTTGCATCTTACATATTGATCCTATAACTTGCCACTCAGGCATTCCCTTGCTTGTTGCCGTTGTTGTTTGATTGCATCCTCTCGAAACCTCTCGGCAAATGTGTCAGGTCACCTTCAACGCTTTGACTTCTTCCGAGATGTTAACTGTGTTCATGATGAGAAATACCCTCCTTGCCCTCGATGATTTTTATTATTATCATCGACAACACCATTGACTTCCTTTCATCGTGAACTTGTCCACATTATGAATACAACTTGCTCTCCAGCTAGTGTTGTGTTCTGCCTTGAAGTATTACTGTCTTTTCTATCGAGCATGTTGTGGGGATTGCTCCCCCTCTTAGAAATTCTCGGTATGATGATACTTGTCACCATCACCATTCTTCCTTGGTCCCCTTGTTGTTTTTAACTAGGATACCAATATGCTAATGCTGCTGCTTGAGTTCTGTACTCTAGCAACCCTATTGCTTTGAAGATAACGATCGACAGTTCGTTCTTAGACTGTTGGTTATTGAATCGTCACTCTAACATTGATCTTGCTGCCTAAGGTCATATTTCGGGCACACCTTTCAACTAATGATTGATGGTGTATGTTTTTCCTCGAGCATACAACATTATATCATTTGAATTGACAAGTGTCATCTTCTTGTTCACATTATTGTGGAAATCCATCCGTTTGGAATTCTCGATGAATTGTCGCTGAGCCCATCAGCCACCTCCTCATCCCCTCCTTGGTTTAATGATGAACTATTGTTTCAGGAACCCGCTCCCATAGTTCATTTCCCGAGAATCTTGCAATGTCATCTCATCAATTTGTGTCGCACCTTTTTCTTCTCAGGCATCCCGAGTCTGAGGTATGCTAACACCAACCAGATCTGAATCTTGGTCAGATATGATGGTTGGAACATATTTTCAAGAGTTATAACATTGGTCTTTATATAACCCGGTAAGGTGATGTCATGCTTAGCAAACCTGGCCGGAGGACCTATTGTTATAGTATCCTCTTTAGCTAGGTTAACCATTCTTCCAAGAGGAAATTGTAAGACTTAGTCTATAAGTTGTTCCTGATGAATCCTTTGCGTATCCAGAGTCCGTCCTTTGATTGAAGACCATGTTAATGCTATCTCGAAGCATGTCTGTGGTAATCCGAATTTCAATAAGAGCATTTGAAGCACAATGCAAAATTTTCCTTATCAATTATCCAAACACCGTTGTTTGGGTAATGTCATGAAGCTCCTCTCTCCTTACCTAAATGGTTTTCTACTTTCTATCCTGTCATGGATATCGTGCTCTGCGTGCCCTTGGGAAGGATATACCCCCTGAAATATGTGCTTAAACACATTTTCCTTTCCATTGTTTTGTTTAACCTTTCTTGTAATCTGACTTAACTGAGCAGTGATAATTCCCTGCTTAGATAAGCACCTCATTGTACCACTCTGTCAGTAAAACCCTGTTACTAATGTTGATGACATTTCGGTAACTACCAATGGACGAGAACTTTGCCTATTGGTCCGCCTCGTTCAACGAGCAGGAAAATGGTTCTCTTCGTCCCTCGCCCTTGGTACCGAGGTTGTTGCCGACATAACCGACAGACTATCCTCTGACATACCTTGCTTACATGATCGTGCAAGATGTCACCGACCTTCCTACTTTTAACCACATGGTGGGCCCATAACCACAGTTCCACAGGATCGAAACTTGACTCTCCTGTACACCTTGTTAACAAAGTTATCCCTTACTCTTGGTTTCGTAGGTAATTCGCAAGCCACCTTCCTAGTGATCTATTCTGGTATCAGACGCAATACTTATGCTCGTTGCTCTGAACCCCTTTTCACACTCCGCTTCAGGCTACGAGCGATTGCATGCCCGCTCGAAACTTCTCATGCGACCTTCATACTTTGCTCTTGATATATTATTAAGTTTCAATTTGAGAGTTACTTTCCGCCACCTCCCCCGATGTTATCTACCAGACAGACAACCTTGTAGAGGTCCGTTCTCCCGGAATACCCTCTTATTCTTTCGTAAGTATGATGGAGTTCCCGAAGAAAGAACGACAACTTCATCATGATGCATTGGTGCATAGGTATGAAGAAATCAACGCTATAGATCGACCTCTTCGAGAAGAGCAACCAAGACCGACAAGATGCGTTGGAATGTCATAACCAGACCTTTCCCCCTTATCCCACCTCTTAAATCTCGGGACGAGATTTCTTGCAGTGGTGGAGAATTGTGACGCCCGGATAATCAAGCTACAGTAAACCTCTGCTAAAGATGCCACGTCACCTCTATTACTTATGCTAATCACGTGTTAGGTCAAAACTGTTCAAATTCAAATTTGAATTTTTGTCAAACATCAGAATTTTTTCAAACGTTAAAACTAAAATGTTCGTAGTGTGCCAATTAATGCCTATGTATTTATGGTGAAGGAACCACGATTTTACAGGATGTCTAATATTTTAAAATGAGAAAATAGAAAAGAAAAAAAAAGGAAAAGAACAAACAGAAAACAAAACAAATAAAAAAAGGAAAAGGGGCAAAGCCCCCCTCTCCCTGGGCCGAATGGCCCATCTGGCCATCTAGGCCACCAGGAGGCCCAACCCATCCCACTTTAACCTCTCGAAACCCTAACCCCCTCCCCACTCGCTCCCACTCCCTCCCCATGTCGCCACTCCCCCCTCCCGATCCGATCTAGACCGAGATCGATCACGCGCCCTCGACGCCCGACGCCGCCCCGCCGCTCGACACCGGAGCCTCCTCACCGGACTGCCTCCCCACCGCATGTCGTCCTCGTCCTCCTCCCCATGCCCCGCTGCCTAGTCCCCTACGACCCCCCGTGAGCTCCTCCTTCTCCTCCGTTAGCCCCTGTGGCCGAGCTCGTGCTCGCGCCCACCCGTGCACAACCACGTCGTCGCGCCCCTGCTCCTGGCCGCGCCAAAGCGCGCGCGCGTTCGCGCGCCACGCGCCCGCTGCCTCATCTCCCGCGGCCCCCTGACCTCCACCCGTGCTCGGCTCCGGCCACGCCCGTGCCGGCCAACTGCGCCGGTTGTGCCCATGGCGGCCCCCACCGCGCCCTTCGGGCGCGCTGACGTCGCCTCCCCACTCCGTCGCTCCGGCCATCCTCGCCTTCTCGCACCACCACTGCGGCCATCTACGCCCGTGCCCGCCGCTGCCCTCCCGTTGGCGTCCCTCTTTGGCGACCGCCGTGAAGCCCTCGCCCCGCCCGCTGCAGCCCCGGGGCCCTCGTGCTCCCCTCGTCCCGCTCTGCCGCAGCCTCTGCCTCACCGCACGCGCACGCGTTGCGCCGTCCGCTGCCGAGCGCGTCGTCCCCAACCGCTCCACCCCTCCGCAACTGATCACCGGCCACCGCTCTGGCCGCCTGGCCGGCGCCGTCACCACCGGCGCCCCGCATCGCTCTGCTGGGCTGCGCCCGCAGTGCCCAGCGCCGCTAGCGCCCAAACCCACTAAGGCCCCTCGGGCCTATGACAGATGGGCCCCATGCCCAGAGAATATTAAAGAAAGAGAGAAAGAATTAAAAATATATATAATTAAAAAAATAAGTAAATAATAAATTCATTTAATTAATTAACTTAATTAATCCGATTGGACTAACATAATCACTAATTAAACTAATTAATCTGTTAGTTGATCACAGTCAATGACAGACGGCCCCACTGCCCTGTTTGTCCGGTCAACGGTCAACGCTGACCGTTGACGTCACGCTGATGCAATAAACGTTTTTGAATTAAATTAATTCTGATAATTCCAAATGTGATTTAAAACTTTGAAAATTAATATAAAATAAACCGTAGCTCAGATGAAAATACTTTGTACATGAAAGTTGCTCAGAATGGCGAGACGAATCCGAATACGCAGCCCGTTCATCAGCCACGCGTCCCTAGCATAGCAAACATGCAACATTTCACCTCTGGTTCATCTGTCCGAAAACGCGAAACGCCGGGGATACTTTCCCGGATGTTTCTCCCTTCGTCGGTATCACCTACTACCACGTTAGGGAACACCTAGCACCGCGTATTGCCATGTTATGCTTTATGATGCTTTGATTGCTCTGTTATTTATTGTGTTCCCCCTCCGTTACTTCTTTCCGTAGACCCCGAGACTGCCGGCGACCCCAGTTCGACTACAGAGTTGACAACCCCTACTTGCCAAAGCAACCAGGCAAGGCCCCCCCCTTGATCACCAGATATCGCCTATTCTTCTCTCTACTGCTCGCATTAGGGTAGTGTAGCATGTTACTGTTCGGTTACTCCTATTCTGTTGCATAGCCTGTCATTGTTGCTACAGTCGTTGATACCTTACCCGCAATCCTAAATGCCTAGTATAGGATGCTAGTTTATCATCATGGGCCCTACATTCTTGTCAGTCTGCCTTGCTATACTATCGGGTCGTGATCACTCGGGAGGTGATCACGGGTATATACTATACATATATACATACTATACAGATGGTGACTAAAGTCGGGTCGGCTCGTTGAGTACCCGCAAGTGATTCAGATATGGGGGCTGAAAGGACAGGTGGCTTCATCCCGGTAGAGGTGGGCCTGGGTTCCCGACGGCCCCCGACTGTTACTTTGTGGCGGAGCGACAGGGCAGGTTGAGACCACCTAAGCGAGAGGTGGGCCTGTCCCTGGTCAACGTTCGCGGTTACTTCATAATAACATGCTTAACGAGATCTTCGTATTTGATCTGAGTCTGGCCACTGGCCTATACGCACTAACCAACTATGCGAGAATAGTTATGGGCACTCGATGTCGTGGTATCAGCTGAAGCCTTCTTGACGTCAGCGATCGAGCGGCCTGCGCCGGGTTGGACCGTGTAACATAACTTCCTTTGTAATGGAGGTTGCTAGGTCTGCTCACCGGCCGCATTCGCAACATTCAGGTGTGCAATGGGCGATGGGCCCAGACCCCTGCGCGCGTAGGATTTAGACTGGCATGCTGACCTCTCTGTTGTGCCTAGGTGGGGCTGCGACGTGTTGATCTTCCAAGGCCAGGCATGACCCAGAAAAGTGTGTCCGACCAAAGGGGATCGAGCATATTGGGTTATGTGGTGCACCCCTGTAGGGAAGTTGATCTATTCGAATAGCCGTGTCCCTCGGTAAAAGGACGACCTAGAGTTGTACCTTGACCTTATGACAACTAGAACCGGGTACTTAATAAAACACACCCAGACAAGTTCCACAGACAACCAGGTGATCGCTTTTCCACAGGGCGACGAGGGGAGGATCGCCGGGTAGGATTATGCTATGCGATGCTACTTGGAGGACTTCAATCTACTCTCTTCTACATGCTGCAAGACGGAGGCTGCCAGAAGCGTAGTCTTCGATAGGACTAGCTATCCCCCTCTTATTCTGGCATTCTGCAGTTCAGTCCATCGATATTGCCTCTTTACACATATACCCATGCATATGTAGTGTAGATCCTTGCTTGTGAGTACTTTGGATGAGTACTCACAGTTGCTTTGCTCCCCCATTTTCCCCCTTTTCCCTCTTCTTCTTGGATGCCGCAACCAGACGTTGGAGCCCAGGAGCCAGACGCCACCGTCGACGAAGACTCCTACTACACTGGAGGTGCCTACTACTACGTGCAGGCTGCTGACGACGACCAGGAGTAGTTTAGGAGGATCCCAGGCAGGAGTCCTGCGCCTCTTTCGATCTGTATCCTAGTTTATGCTAGCCATCTTATGTCAACTTGATTAACTCATGTTTGTACTCAGATATTGTTGCTTCCGCTGACTCGTTTATGTTCGAACACTTGTATTCGAGCCCTTGAGGCCCATGGCTTGTAATATGGTGCTTGTATGACTTATTTTACTTTTAGAGTTGTGTTGTGATGTCTTCCCGTGAGTCCCTGATCTTGATCATACACATTTGCGTGCATGATTAGTGTTCGATTGAATCGGGGGCATCACAGACACATGCAAGCAGCCTATGTCGGTTCTGGATTTGGATTCTTATGTTCAAGGTGAAGGCGAGTCAACAACCCATTGGGTGCGCCGGATCTCGTCTATCATACACTCGTCGTATAGTATCAATGCCGGTTCTGCAGTCCTGATGTTAGAGAAAAATTGCTGTTTCATCCCCCTTAAGCAGAAGCTGGGGCGTCCTAAGCGCCACTGCAATGACATGGGGGAGCTAATGGCGGTTCTCGTCAAATATGCCGACTCTGACATACCAAGGACCCTGAGTCTGATGATGATAAGCCGGCTAAGGGAAAGAAGGGCGGCAATGTAAAAGGGCAACAACATAACCCGGCGGGTCAAGGCGGCAACAGTAAATGTAAACTTGATGGTAATTTCGACTTTGTGGCTACCACTAGTGCACAGAATAATAATCAGCATCGCAAGGGAAAACCGGCCCAGTCCGGAGGATCAAGATTCAACCTTGAGGCAGTGATGAATCAGCCTTGTCCAAGGCACGGTACGCGCGAGAAGCCAACTGGTCATCTGTGGAAGGATTGTTACATCATGAAGGAGTTTAATAATTCCAATTTTTTCAATCATGGCCCGAATGGCGGCTCTGGATCTGGCTCTCATGGACCTGGCTTTGGTGGTGGCGGTTCAAACTCTGGCTTTCAGGGTCAAGGCAATCAAAGTGGTTTTAATCAATAGTCTGGCCAAGGAAACCAGCAGCAGTAGTCTGGTTATCAGAGTAATCCAAAGCAGCTGAATGTTGGTCAGTATCATGTGTTCACCACAAGCCTGTGCAAGCGAGATCAGAAAATCCATAAGCGGGCGGCGAACTCTGTTGAACCGGCGGTGCCCTGATACTTAAGGTGGTCTGAGCAGCCTATTATATGGAGCCGAGAGGATCACTCACCTCGGGTCGACAATCTAGGTCAGCTAGCATTGGTGGTTGCTCCACATGTAGGAGCATATAAAATCACGAAGGTGCTCGTGGATGGAGGCAACAGTATCAATATCCTTTACTATGAGACCTTTTGTCGTATGAATTTGACTGGCAAGGATCTTAGGCCGTCTTCTACTGTCTTTCATGGGGTGGTGTCTGGTAAGTCGGCGTATCCTGTGGGAAGGATAACACTGGAGGCGGCTTTTGGAGATGACAATGATTCTAGAGCTGAGAAGTTAACCTTTGAGGTGGTGAAAATTAAGAGCACATACCATGCTTGTTTGGGCGGCCGGCTTACGCCAAGTTTATGGCGCGACCGTGTTATGTTTAGTTGCAACTTAAGATGCCGGGTCACAAGGGCACCATCATGATGCATGGCAATAGAAGAATCGTTCTGGATTGTGAAGATGGTGATGTTGCTTATGCTGAGTCGGCTTGTGCCTCTGAGGAATTGAAGTTTTATAAAGACAATGTTGACCCGGCGGATATGACGTCTTTGAAGAAGCCAACCATAGAGACCGAGTCCTTAATGAAGTTTAAGTCGGCAGATGATACTAAGATGGTTGATTTTGTTCTTGGCGATTCATCAAAGTAGTTTAGCATCAGTGCTAATATGGATCCGAAATAGGAAAGCATGCTCATCGAGTTCATCCATGAGAACCAGGACATCTTTGCATGGAAGCCTTTTGACATGCGAGGTGTATCAAGGGAACTCGCTGAGCACACTCTTAATGTGGATCCCAAGTTTAAAACGGTCAAACGGTTTCTTCGTTGGCTTAATGAGGAAAGGCGTAAGGCAATTGGTGAATAGGTGGCCTAGCTCTTGGCAGCAGGGTTCATCATTGAAGTTTTTCATCCTGAGTGGTTGGCTAACCCGGTGCTAGTACTTAAGAAAAATGGCACTTGGCGTATGTGTGGATTATACAGACCTCAACAAGGCCTGTTCGGCTGATCCTTTTTCTCTCCCTCATATTGATCAGATTATTGATGCTATGGCGGGTTGTGAGCGCTTGAGTTTTTTGGATGCTTACTCTGGTTATCATCAGATCAAAATGGCAGTTAAGGACCAGGAGAAGACAACCTTGATCACTCCCTTTGGAGCCTTCTGCTATGTTTCTATGCCATTTGGGCTCAAGAGTGCCCAGGCAACTTACCAACGGTGTGTTCAAAATTGCCTCCATGGTCAGATTAGGCGCAATGTTCATGCTTATGTGGATGATATTGTTGTGAAATCCAGGAAGAAGGAGACATTGATTGAGGATCTGAAGGAAAACTTTGACAATCTCCGGGTATACAAGATGATGCTTAACCCAGCCAAGTGTGTTTTTGGCGTACCAGCAGGCAAGTTATTGGGTTTCTTAGTGTCTGAGAGAGGCATTGAAGCTAACCCGGAGAAGATCAAGGCTATCACCTCTTTAGCTAAGCCGGCATGTATCAATGACGTCCAGCGTTTGGCGGGTCGTATCGCGGCCTTGAGCCAGTTTATAAGTCGCCTGGGAGAGAAAGCTATCCCTTTTGTATTAGATGATGAAAAAGACAAATAACTTTGTCTGGAGCGGTGTTGCTAATGAGGCGTTTGAGGCACTTAAGAAGCAATTGGTTGAGCCGTCGATTCTTGCGGCTCCCATTGAGAAGGAGCCCTTGCTGTTATATGTGGCTGCAAACAATAGGGTTGTCTGTGTGGCAGTTGTGATTGAGAGGAAGGAGTCAGGCAAGGAGTATCCAGTTCAAAGGCTGGTTTATTATGTCAGTGAGGTGCTCATTGAGTCTAAGCAGAGATACACACATTGGCAGAAGCTGGTTTATGGCGTGTTCATGGCTAGTCAGAAATTGAAACAATATTTCCTTGGTCATCCTATCACTGTGGTTAGTTTTGCTCCTTTGGGGGATATTATTCAAAATAGAGAAGCCACGGGTCGGGTAGCTAAGTGGGCCATTGAGCTTGGACCCCATGGTTTAAAATATGTGCCTCGGACGGCTATAAAATCTCAAGCACTTGTGGACTTCATCAATGATTGGACAGAGTTGCAGATGCCTGAGGATAAGCCGGATAATACGTATTGTACTATTCATTTTGATGGATCCAAGAAGTTGGAAGGCTTGGGGGCTGGAGTTATATTGACTTCCCCACGAGGTGATAAATTTTGTTATGTTTTAAGGTTGATGTTCCCTTGTACTAACAATGCAGCTGAATATGAAGCCTTGCTCCATGGTCTTCGGATGGCTAAAGAGATGAATCTAAGCCGGGTAAGATGTTTTGGCGACTCAGATTTGGTGGCTCAGCAAGTGTCAGGGACTTGGGATTCAAAGGATTCACTCATGGCGGCTTATTGTTGAGAGGTTGATACTATTGATGGTCACTTCAAGGGATATCAAGTGGAGCATGTTGATCGAAGGAAAAATGAAGCAGCTGATGCCTTAAGCCGACTGGGGTCTCAGCGTAAGCCGGCCCCCCTAATATTTTCCTTGATATTTTGCATAACCCATCAGTGAAGTTGCCTACGGAGGAGGACTTGGCAGTTCCTGACCCGGAGGCACAATTGGTGGCGGCTCTTCATGTTATCCAATCCGGGCAGTGAGAAGCCCCGGTTCATGTGGTCAGTGAAAATGACAACTTCATCATCTTGCGGCTGAGGTTTGGCTTCATCCGGTTTAGGAGCACGCTAGTGAATGACGTCTTTGGCTGGCAAGAAACCAATTTTGACATAATCTTCGAGCATTGCCTCCGTGACAATGGATGGGACCCAATCGCATGACGTAATGGTCTTGGTCATGATTGGGTGCACGGCCTACAAAAGGTGATTCAAGATGTTATTAAACCGGCAGATATCTAGCAAGTTACAAATTATGGTTTAAACCGTTATACAAGGATAAAAGCTATAGAGGTCCGATTCAGAGTATGCGGATTGTTAAACCAGAGGATTGAATTTGAACAAGCCAACTTGGTTAAAGCGGAAGGATATGGCCGGATTATCGACTTAAGTGGATGATGGCGGCTTAAACGGGGCCTAATGATATATGATGGGTCATGGTTTATGTTATAAGCCGCCAGGGCAGTTTTTAGTGCTTTGAATCTATCAAGTGAAAAAATTTGCTAAGTGGTGGACAAACAGATTTCACAAGCTAGAGCTATAATTTCGGATCTGTGACAGTTCAGGAAAGGCAGTGAAAGTAAAACCTAAAGGTGGCGGCAGTGAAAAACTTTGATGCTCTGATGTGGTCTTCTATGGAGAGATGTTGTTCTAGTAATGAAAATGATGGTAAAACTACTTCCGCACAAGAGTTACGGTATCTTCGGATCAAAAGCTATCAGAGTTGAAGAAAGCGACGAAGAATGGCAAGAACGCTGATGAACAGCATGAACCCTAATAACAGATCTGATATGAAAGGGGAGGTGCGCTTACAAGTAATGAGGAGCAGCGGCGGTGCGCCGGAGTTCTCTGATCCAATCAGGTCGAGCAGCAGCCTAGGTTGATGTAACGGTTTGAGGTCGCGGCGGCGAAGTTCGAGCGCTCGTGCGGCTGTGCGAAGGAGGAAGACGAAGAAGGAAGGGAGGGGGGAAATGAGAGAGACCCCTATCCCTATTTATGAGGGGGCGAATACAAGGCATGCATGGGAATCAAGGAGGCCGAAATCATCGTGTGGCTATAGGGACGCCTCGATTTTCGGGGTGTTTATTAAGATAAGGATCAGTTAAGATGTTCTGGGCCTCGTGCGAAGTTAATGTGAAATGACGTCATGGCGGTTTAAGAAGATTTTGAGAGCTGACATCATGGTGGGTTACAACAAGTGATGTAAATTCTTACAAGTCAGGTATTAAAGATTGATATGAACAAGTTCAAATCAACCTGGGGCCTAATGTTGGGGATAGGACTACTGGGTATGAACCGCCCAGGAGGGGTCGGGTCATACCACTGGCGATTATCCATGAAGATGGCGGGTCATAGCAAGCCCGTTGACGGCCCAAGACCCAGAGGCGACTTGAGGCCCAAGAGGATGAACCGCCATATGAATAACTTGTATTGTAAGGCAGGTTTAGTTAGTCACCGAGCCGGACACGTTGTCTATGAGCCGGCCGTGACTCTGTAGGCCGCCGGGTGTCAACCTGTGTATATAAAGGGACGACCCGACAGCGAGTTAGGGCAGAAAAGGAGAGATCAAGAACTAGGTCAAGCGTAGTCGCTCCCTGGTAATCGAAGCCCAAGCAAACCACCCTACACTAGATTAGGCTTTTACCTCCACCGTGAGGGGCCAAACCAGTATAAACTCTCTGTGTCTCTTGTCCCGTTTAACCCCTTTCGAGCTAACCACGCTGCGATGGCTCCACACCTAAGTCCTTCCACTAGGACATCTGACGTGACAATTCCACGACAAGTAGGGTGCATGTGGCGCTCCACTTATCGCTAAGAGAGGAATTTTAAAATAACATTTGAAGGGGTATCTTAGCAAATGACTTAAATCATTTCTATTTTTTGGGAGGGAGTGGTCTATGGCTTTTCAAACCAATAACAAATAAATACACCGTCTCTATGTCTCAAAACTATTGCAAGGAATCAAACTTATCACATTCAATACATGAAAATTTTATTATATCCCTCTTGAATACCTATCATATTAGGACCAATTTCATAACATGTTCATATTGCCATTACAATTTATTAAACTCTTAAAAAGATATAAGTGAAGCATGAGAGTGCAACGTGACACTTCACGTAAAAATTCCAGCAACTCAAAAAACTGTTCGTGATATTTTAAAAAATATTTATAAACTGTATAAAAATGTTCCCATGTGTCCCAAAATGTTTCATTGCATTACAAAAATGTACGTGGCATTTTATAGCAATATTCATGTGTGTCCTAAAATTGTTCTCAATTTTTTAAATAACATTTAAAAAATTTGTTCGCGTAATTTAGAAAATGTCTATTGTTATTCACAAAATGTGCAATGTGTATTTGGCGAATGTTGCCGTGTATTCAAAAAATTGTTCAACACATGTGATGTCTTTGAAAAATATCATAATTTTATCAAAAAAAGCTTCACAAAAAGTATAGATATGTTAAAAACTATTTAAATCCTACAAAAAATGAAAAACATGAAGAAACCCAAAAAATAAACAAAACCAAAGTATAACGATGAAAGAGAAAACTAAAGAAAACAAGTGTAAAAACAAAGTGTAATGAAAAAAAAACTAAAAGCCAAAGAAACCAGTGAGGAACAAAGAAAAACCAATGATTGAATGTCGAAAAATAAAAATAAACAAAGAAAAACCGGCGCAAAGCGAGCGAACCTACAACTATGCACGAGCGGCTGCCCTAATGAGCCGCTAGAGGAGACATGGTCTCCACTGATGGTCACGTGGCTGGCCCATCAGTGAGATAAAGCCTAGGAAGGTCGATCGATAACTTGCCATACTGGCGATCGGCACCATCACTCGCCCTACTTGCTGGATTTCCCGTGATTTGTAGCGAAAATCGCTTCTTTTTTCTTGACCGTTTTCCATAATTGGCTGCTCATCATCTGATATGTGCCTTAAACCCTAGCTTACGCTCATCCATGGTATGTAAGCACATGATTTCTTATCTAGTTTCCGTATTTATCTTTCGATGATGTTGCTTGTTCACTATTTTGAAACATGAATAACTTTTTATTGACTTCGATCTCTCTCATATATTCCGTACTTCAGCTTCACATTTTTCTTTATACTATCTTAAGAAAATGTCACGGACGCATTTTTGAAACTTTTTAACATTTTAAAAAATGTAACATACATTTTTAACATATCAAACTATTTCTATTATACAAATATTTTTACATTGTATATATATTATTTTCAACATCACGTACATTTTTAAACGAGTGACATTTTCTATGTCATGAAAAAAATTGTTCGCATGATTAACATTCTCCTATACGCGTTTAGATTTTTTCAAATGCGTGGCCAACATTTTTCAAAATTTATGTAACATTTTTCTTGTAACATACATAATTATATTATGTTGAAATATAAAAACATTTATAAAAGTTGAAGCAAAAAGTGAATAAATAAAGAAGGAAGAAAAGAAAAGATGTGAGTGTAGTCAGCGCAACGCGGCCACATGGTTATTGGGTCGGCCAGGGACAACTTCTTTATAGGAATCACAACTGGCGGCACATAGTCGTGCCCAAAAAAACATATACCAAAACTGCCAAATAGAAGAAAATAAAAGAGAGAAACGGGCAGCAACCTGAACAAGCTCTGAATATTTTCATCTCTGTTAGTAGTGCAGGCTTGCACTTTGCTATGACGGATCAAGGTGATATGGTGGCCTCTATGTTACTAAACAACTCCATTCATGTCACGCAGATCAAGAACTATCTCATGCAAGACATCAGGCCTATGGTTACCTCTTATGGACTCTAGAGCTCTCGAATGTGATCCGGGCCTAAAACTTTGGGTGTCAAAGTTTCAGTTGCTCTAGTCAATGATGCTTTTGTTATTACTGCTGGTTGTAAGAATTCAAATGATAATGAGGGATCCGTCATTAGCAAGTGGGAAAACCTACAGAACGCTCTGGCGGTGACAAGTAGGGTACATGTTGCGCTCCACTTATCGCTAATAGAGGAATTTGAAAATAACATTTGAAGGGGTGTCTTAGCAAATGACTTAAATCATTTATATTTTTTGAGAGAGAGTGATCTATGGCTTTTCAAACTAAAAATAAATAAACACACCATCTCTATATCTCAAAACTATTGCAAGGAAGCAAACTTATCACATTCAGTGATCTACATGAAAGTTTTTATCATATCCTCTTCAATACCTATCATATTAGGACCAATTTCGTAACCCGTTCATATTGCCTTCACAATTTATTAAACTATGAAAAATATATAAATGAAGCATGAGAGTGCAACGTGACACTTCAAATAAAAATTCCAGCAACTCAAAAAAATGTTTGTGATAGTTTTAAAAATATTTATAAAATGTATAAAAATGTTCCCATATGTTCAAAAATGTTTAATTGCATTACAAAAATGTACGTGCCATTTTATAGAAATATTCATGTGTATCCTAAAATTGTTCTCATTTTTCAAATAACATTTTAAAAGAAAGGTTTGTGTAGTTTAGAAAATGTCTATTGTTATTCACAAAATGTGCAACGTGTATTTGGCGAATGTTGTGGTGTATTCAAAAAAGTGTTCAAAACATGTGATGTATTTCAAAAATATCATAATTTTATCAAAAAATGTTACACAAAAAGTGTAGATATGTTAAAAACTATTTAATCCTACAAAAAAAAGAAAACCATGAAGGAACCCAAAAAAGAAACAAAACCAAAATATAACGAAGGAAGAGAAAATTAAAGAAAACCAGTGTAAAAACAAAATATAACGAAGAAAAAAACAAAAAACCAATGAAACTAGTGAGAAAGAAAGAAAAATCAAAGATTGAACATTGAAAAAGAAAGAAAAACCGGCGCAAAGCTAGCGAACCTACAACTATCCGGGAGTGGCTGCCCTAATGGGCCAATAGAGGAGATATGGTCTCCACTGGCGGTCACGTGGCTGGCCCATTAGTGAGATAAAGTCTAGGAAGGTCGATAGATGACTTGCCATGCTGGCGATCGGCACCAACACTCGCCCTACTTGCTGAATTTCCCGTGATTTGTTGTGAAAATCGCTTCTTTACTTGACCCCTAATTGGCTGGTCATGATCTGATTTGTGCCTCAAACCCTGGCTTATGCTCATCTATAGTCTGTAAGCACATGATTGTTATCTAGTTTCCGTATTTATTTTTCAATGATGTTGCTTGTTCACTATTTTGAAACGTGAATAACCTTTTATTGACTTCTATCTCTCTCATATACTCCATGCTCCAGCTTCACATTTTTCTTTATACTATTTTATGAAAAATTCACGAACGCATTTTTAAACTTTTAACATTTTAAAAAATGTAACGTACATTTTTTAACACATGCAAATATTTTTTACAATATATATATTTTGATGTCACGTACATTTTTAAACGAGTGAAATTTTCTATGTCATGGAAAAAATTGTTTGCATGATTAACATTCTCCTATACGCATTTAGAGTTTTTCAAAATCATGGTCAACATTTTTTAAAATTTATGTAACATTTTTCGTGTAATACACATAATTATATAATATTGAAATACAAAAACATTATAAAAGTTAAAACAAAAGAAAAAAACAAAAAAGTGGATAAAAATAAGTAAAAAAATAAAAAATGTGAATGTAGTCAGCGCGACGTGGCCACATAGTTATTGGGCCGGCCAGGGACAACTTCTGTATAGGAATCACAACTGGCGGCACATAGCCGCTCCCAAAGAAACATATACCAAAACTGTCAAATAGAAGAAAATAAAAGAGAGAAACGGGCAGCAGCCTGATCAAACTCTGAATATCTTCATCTCTGTTAGTAGCGTAGGCTTGCACTTTGCTATGACAGATCATGGTAATATAGTGGCCTCTATGTTACTCAGCAACTCCATTCTAGTCATGCAGATCAAGAACTATCTCATGAAAGACATCAGGTCTATGGTTGCCTCTTATGGGCCCTTGAGCTCTGGATTGTGATTCGGGCCTAGAAATCTGGGCGTCCAAGTTTCAGCTGCTCTAGCCAATGATGCTTTTGTGATTACGTTGGTCACAAGAACTCAAATGATAATGAGGGATCCATCATTATCAAGTGGGAAAACCTACAAAATGCTCTTGTGGTGAAAAGTGGGGTGCATGTGATGCTCCAATTATCGCCAATAGAGTAATTTCAAAATAACATTTGAAGGGGTATCTTAGCTAATGACTAAAATAATTTCAATTTTTTAAGAGAGAGTGATCTATGGCTTTTCAAACTAAAAATAAATAAATACACCATCTCTATATCTCAAAACTATTGGAAGGATTCAAACTCATCAAATTCAGTGATCTACATGAAAGTTTTTATTATATCCCTCTTGAATACCTATCATGCTAGGCCAATTTCATAACATGTTCATATTGTCATTACAATTTATTAGACTCTCACAAAGATATTAGTGAAGCATGAGAGTTCAACATGACACTTCAAATAAATATTCCAGCAATTCAAAAAAATATTCGTGATATTTTAGAAAATATTTATAAAATTTATAAAAATGTTCCCATATTTTGAAAATGTTTAATTGCAACACAAAAATGTACGTGGCATTTTATAGAAATACTCAAGTGTGTCCTAAAATTGTTCTCAATTTTTTTAGGTAACATTTTAAAAGAAATGTTCGTGTAGTTCAGAAAATGTCTATTGTTATTCGCAAAATGTGCAACGTGTATTTGGCGAATGTTGCCGTGTATTCAAAAAAGTGTTCAAAACATGTGATGTATTTGAAAAATATCATAATTTTATAAAAAAAAGTTTCAGGAAAAGTATATATATGTTAAAAATCATTTAAATCCAAAAAAAGGAAAAACATGAAGAAACCCAAAAAAGAAAACAAAACCAAAATATAACGAAGAAAGAGAACTAAAGAAAACCAGTGTACAAACAAAGTATAGAGAAGAAAAAACTAAAAACCAAAGAAACCAGTGAGAAACAAAGAAAAACGAAAGATTGAACGTCAAAAATGAAAAAAAAAACTGGCAAAGCGAGCAAACCTACAACTATGCACGAGCGGCTGCCCTAATAGGCCACTAGAGGAGATATAGTCTCCACTGACGGTCACGTGGCTGGCCCATTAGTGAGACAAAGCGTAAGGAGGTCGAACGATGACTTGCCATGCTGGCGATCGGCACCATCACTCGCCCTACTTGATTTCCCGTGATTTGTAGAAAATCGCTTCTTTTCTTGACCGTTTTCCCTAATTGGCTGGTCATCATTTGATATGTGCCTCAAACCCTAGCTTACACTCATCCATGGTCTGTAAGCACATGATTTCTTATCTAGTTTCCGTATTTATCTTTCGATGATGTTGCTTGTTCACTATTTTGACACATGAATATTTTTTTGTTGACTTCGATCTCTCTCATATACTCCATAATTCAGCTTCACATTTTTCTTTATACTATCTTAAGAAAATGTCACGGACGCATTTTTGAAACTTTTTAACATTTTAAAAAATGTAACATACATTTTTAAAAATATGAAACTATTTCTATTATGCAAATATTTTTACATTGTATATATATTATTTTCAACATCATGTACATTTTTAAACGAGTGACATTTTCTATGTCATGAAAACAAATTGTTCGCATGATTAACATTCTCCTATACGCGTTTAGATTTTTTCAAATGCATGGCTAACATTTTTCCAAATTTATGTAACATTTTTCTTGTAATATACATAATTATATTATGTTGAAATACAAAAACATTTATAAAAGTTGAAACAAAAAAGTGAAAAAATAAAGAAGGAAGAAAAGAAAAGACGTGAGAGTAGTCAGCGCAACGCGGCCACATGGTTATTGGGTCGGCCAGGGACAACTTCTTTATAGGAATCACAACTGGCGGCATAGTCGTGCCCAAAGAAACATATACCAAAACTGCCAAATAGAAGAAAATAAAAGAGAGAAACGGGCAGCAACCTGAACAAACTCTGAATATTTTCATCTCGGTTAGTAGTGCAGGCTTGCACTTTGCTATGACGGATCAAGGTGATATGGTGGCCTCTATGTTACTCAACAACTCCATTCATGTCATGCAGATCAAGAACTATCTCATGCAAGACATCAGTCCTATGGTTACCTCTTATGGACTCTAGAGCTCTCGAATGTGATCCAGGCCTAAAAATTTGGGTATCAAAGTTTCAGTTGCTGTAGTCAATGATGCTTTTGTTATTACTGTTGGTTGTAAGAATTCAAATGAAAATGAGGGATCCATCATTATCAAGTGGGAAAACCTACAGAACGCTCTAACGGTGACAAGTAGGGTACATGTTGCGCTCCACTTATCGCTAATAGAGGAATTTGAAAATAACATTTGAAGTGGTGTCTTACCAAATGACTTAAATCATTTATATTTTTTGAGAGAGAGTGATCTATGGCTTTTCGAACTAAAAATAAATAAATACACCATCTCTATATCTCAAAACTATTGCAAGAAATCAAACTCATCACATTCAGTGATCTATATGAAAGTTTTTTATCATATCCTCTTCAATACCTATCATATTAGGACCAATTTTGTAACCCGTTCATATTGCCTTTACAATTTATTAAACTCTAAAATATATATAAATGAAGCATGAGAGTGCAACGTGACACTTCAAATAAAAATTCCAGCAACTCAAAAAAATGCTTGTGATAGTTTAAAAAATATTTATAAAATGTATAAAAATGTTCCCATATATTCGAAAATGTTTAATTGCATTACAAAAATGTGTGTGCCTTTTTATAGAAATATTTCATGTGTATCCTAAAATTGTTCTTATTTTTTAAATAACATTTTAAAATAAAGGTTTGTGTAGTTTATAAAATGTATATTGTTATTCACAAAATGTGCAACATGTATTTGGCGAATGTTGCGCTGTATTCAAAAAAGTGTTCAAAACATGTGATGTATTTAGAAAATATCATAATTTTATCAAAAGATGTTTCATGGAAAGTATAGACATGTTAAAAAACTATTTAACCCTGCAAAAATAAACCATGAAGAAACCCAAAAAAGAAAAAAAAAGAAAATATAACGAAGGAAGAGAAAACTAAAGAAAAGCAGTGTAAAAACAAAATATAATGAAGAAAAAAAAACAAAAACCAATTCACGTGGCTGGCCCATTAGTGAGATAAAGTCTAGGAAGGTCGATAGATGACTTGCCATGCTGGCGATCGGCACCAACACTCGCCCTACTTGCTAGATTTCCCGTGATTTGTTGCGAAAATCGCTTCTTTTCTTGACCCCTAATTGGCTGGTCATGATCTGATTTGTGCCTCAAACCCTAGCTTACGCTCATCCATGGTCTGTAAGCACATGATTCTTATCTAGTTTCCATATTTATTTTTCAATGATGTTGCTTGTTCACTATTTTGAAACATGAATAACTTTTTATTGACTTCTATCCCTCTCATATACTCCATGCTCTAGCTTCACATTTTTCTTTATACTATCTTATGAAAAAATCACGAACGCATTTCTAAACTTGTAACATTTTAAAAAATATAACATACATTTTTTAACACATGCAAATACTTTTTACAATGTGTGTGTGTGTGTCTATATATATACTATTTTCAATGTCACGTACATTTTTAAACGAGTGACATTTTCTATCTCATGAAAAAAATTGTTTGCATGATTAACATTCTCCTATACGCATTTAGAATTTTTCAAAAGCATGGTCAATATTTTTCTAAATGTATGTAACATTTTTTGTGTAATACACATAATTATATGATATTGAAATACAAAAACATTATAAAAGTCAAAACAAAAAGCAAAAACAAAAAAGTGGATAAAAAAGAAGTAAAAAAAGAAAAAACGTGAATGTAGTCAGCGCGACGTGGCCACATGGTTATTGGGCCGGTCAGGGACAACTTCTGTATAGGAATCACAACTGGCGACACATAGCCGCTCCCAAAGAAACATATACCAAAACTGTCAAATTGAAGAAAATAAAAGAGAGAAACGGGCAGCAACCTGATCAAACTCTGAATATCTTCATCACTTTTAGTAGTGCAGGCTTGCACTTTGCTATGACAGATCATGGTAATATGGTGGCCTCTATGTTACTCAGCAACTCCATTCTAGTCATGCAGATCAAGAACTATCTCATGAAAGACATCAGGTCTATGGTTGCCACTTATGGGCCCTAGAGCTCTGGATTGTGATTCGGGCCTAGAAATTTGGGCGTCCAACTTTCAGCTGCTCTAGTCAATGATGCTTTTGTGATTATGTTGGTCGCAAGAAGTCAAATGATAATGAGGGATCCATCATTATCAGGTGGGAAAACCTACAAATTGCTCTTGTGGTGACAAGTGGGGTGCATGTGGCGCTCCAATTATCGCCAATAGAGTAATTTCAAAATAACATTTGAGGGGGTATCTTAGCTAATAACTAAAATAATTTCAATTTTTAAGAGAGGGTGATCTATGGCTTTTCAAACTAAAAATAAATAAATACATCATCTCTATATCTCAAAACTATTGGAAGGATTCAAACTCATCAAATTCAGTGATCTACATGAAAGATTTTATTATATCCCTCTTGAATACCTATCATATTAGGACCAATTTCATAACCTGTTCATATTGTCATTACAATTTATTAGACTCTCAAAAAGATATAAGTGAAGCATGAGAGTGCTGTTGGAAATATGCCCTAGAGGCAATAATAAATTAGTTATTATTATATTTCTTTGTTCATGATAATAGTCTTTTATTCATGCTATAACTGTATTATCCGGAAATCGTAATACACGTGTGAATACATAGACCACAATATGTCCCTAGTGAGCCTCTAGTTGACTAGCTCGTTGTGATCAACAGATAGTCATGGTTTCCTGGCTACGGACATTGGATGTCGTTGATAACGGGATCACATCATTAGGAGAGTGATGTGATGGACAAGACCCAATCCTAAGCCTAGCACAAAGATCGTGTAGTTCGTATGCTAAAGCTTTTCTAATGTCAAGTATCTTTTCCTTAGACCATGAGATTGTGCAACTCCCGGATACCGTAGGAGTGCTTTGGGTGTACCAAACGTCACAACGTAACTGGGTGGCTATAAAGGTGCATTACAGGTATCTCCGAAAGTGTCTGTTGGGTTGGCACGAATCGAGACTGGGATTTGTCACTCCGTGTAAACGGAGAGGTATCTCTGGGCCCACTCGGTAGGACATCATCATATGCGCAATGTGACCAAGGAGTTGATCACGGGATGATGTGTTACGGAACGAGTAAAGAGACTTGCTGGTAACGAGATTGAACAAGGTATAAGGATACTGACGATCGAATCTCAGGCAAGTATAATACCGCTAGACAAAGGGAATTGTATACGGGATTGATTAAGTCCTTGACATCGTGGTTCATCCGATGAGATCATCGTGGAACATGTGGGAGCCATCATGGATATCCAGATCCAGCTGTTGGTTATTGACCGGAGAACGTCTCGGTCATGTCTGCATGTCTCCCGAACCCGTAGGGTCTACACACTTAAGGTTCGATGACGCTAGGGTTATAAAGGAAGCTTGTATGTGGTTACCGAATGTTGTTTGGAGTCCCAGATGAGATCCCGGACGTCACGAGGAGTTTCGGAATAGTCCGGAGGTAAAGATTTATATATGGGAAGTCCTGTTTTGGTCACCGAAAAAGTTTCGGGGTTTATCGGTAAAGTACCGGGACCACCGGGAGGGTCCCGGGGGTCCACCAAGTGGGGCCACCGGCCCCGGAGGCTAGCATGGGCCTAGAGTGGAAAGGGACCAGCCCCAGAGTGGGCTGGTGCGCCTCCACCCTTGCCCAAGGCGCAGGGGAGAGTGGGAGGGGGCAAACCCTAGGGCAGATGGGCCCTAAGGCCCATGCTCCCTGCGCCTCCCTCTCCTCCCCCTCTTGGCCGCCACCCCCTTTGCCATCTAGGGCTGGCCGCACCCCTTGGGGGTGGGAAACCCTAGAGGGGGGCGCAGCCCCCTCTCCCCCTATATAAAGTGAGGCATAGGGCTGCCCATAATACATGAGTTCTTCTCCCTCTTGGTGCAGCCCTGCCTCTCCTCCTCCTCCTCTTCTGTGGTGCTTGGCGAAGCCCTGCAGGATAGCCACGCTCCTCCACCACCACCACGCCGTTGTGCTGCTGTTGGACGAGTCTTCCTCAACCTCTCCCTCTCTCCTTGCTGGATCAAGGCGTGGGAGACGTCACCGGGCTGTACGTGTGTTGAACGCGGAGGTGCCGTGCGTTCGGCACTTGATCATCGGTGATTTGAATCACGACGAGTACGACTCCATCAACCCCGTTCACTTGAACGCTTCCGCTTAGCGATCTACAAGGGTATGTAGATGCACTCTCCTTCCCCTCGTTGCTGGTCTCTCCATAGATAGATCTTGGTGACACGTAGGAAAATTTTGAATTTCTGCTACGTTCCCCAACAGTGGCATCATGAGCTAGGTCTATTGCGTAGATTCTTTGCACGAGTAGAACACAAAGTAGTTGTGGGCGTTGATGTTGTTCAATATGCTTACCGTTACTAGTCCAATCTTGTTTTGACGGTATTGTGGGATGAAGCGGCCCGGACCGACTTTACACGTACTCTTACGTGAGACAGGTTCCACCGATTGACATGCACTTGGTGCATAAGGTGGCTAGCGGGTGCCAGTCTCTCCCACTTTAGTCAAAACGGATTCGATGAAAAGGGTCTTTATGAAGGGTAAATAGCAATTGATATATCACATTGTGGTTTTGCGTAGGTAAGAAACGTTCTTGCTAGAAACCCATAGCAGCCACGTAAAACATGCAACAACAATTAGAGGACGTCTAACTTGTTTTTGCAGGGTATGCTTTGTGATGTGATATGGCCAAGAAGAATGTGATGAATGATATGTGATGTATGAGATTGATCATGTTCTTGTAATAGGAATCACGACTTGCATGTCGATGAGTATGACAACCGGCAGGAGCCATAGGAGTTGTCTTAATTTATTGTATGACCTGCGTGTCATTGAACAACGCCATGTAATTACTTTACTTTATTGCTAACCGGTAGCCATAGTAGTAGAAGTAATAAGTTGGCGAGACGACTTCATGGAGACACGATGATGGAGATCATGATGATGGAGATGATGGTGTCATGCCGGTGACGATGATGATCATGGAGCCCCGAAGATGGAGATCAAAAGGAGCAAAATGATATTGGCCATATCATGTCACTATTTGATTGCATGTGATGTTTATCATGTTTATGCATCTTGTTTACTTAGGACGACGGTAGTAAATAAGATGATCCCTTACATCAATTTCAAGAAGTGTTCTCTCCTAACTGTGCACCGTTGCTACAGTTCGTCGCTTCTAAGCACCACGTGATGATCGGGTGTGATGGATTCTTACGTTCACATACAACGGGTGTAAGACAGATTTACACAGCGAAAACACTTAGGGTTAACTTGACGAGCCTAGCATGTACAGACATGGCCTCGGAACACGGAGACCGAAAGGTCGAGCATGAGTCGTATAGTAGATACGATCAACATGAAGATGTTCACCGACGATGACTAGTCCGTCTCACGTGATGATCGGACACGGCCTAGTTGACTCGGATCATGTAATCACTTAGATGACCAGAGGGATGTCTATCTAAGTGGGAGTTCATAAGATGAACTTAATTATCTTGAACATAGTCAAAAGACCTTTTGCAAATTATGTCGTAAGCTCGCGCTGTAGTTCCACTGTTTAGATATGTTCCTAGAGAAAATATAGTTAAAAGTTGACAGTAGCGATTATGCGGACAGTAGAAGGCTTATGTCCTTAATGCACCGCTCAGTGTGCTGAACCCCAAAACGTCGTTTGTGGATGTTGCGAACATCGGACATACACGTTTTGATAACTACGTGATAGTTCAGATAAACGGTTTAGAGTTGAGGCACCAAAGATGTTTTTGAAACGTCGCGGAACATACGAGATGTTTCGAGGGCTGAAATTGGGATTTCAGGCTCGTGCCCACGTCAAGAGGTATGAGACCTCCGACGACTTTCTTAGCCTGCAAACTAACGGAGAAAAGCTCAATCGTTGAGCTTGTGCTCAGATTGTCTGAGTGCAACAATCACTTGAATCGAGTGGGAGTTGATCTTCCAGATGAAATAGTGATGGTTCTCCAAAGTCATTACCACCAAGCCGCTAGAGCTTCGTGATGAGCTATAACATATCAGGGATAGATATGATGATCCTTGAGGTATTCGTGATGTTTGACACCGTGAAAGTAGAAATCAAGAAGGAGCATCAATTGTTGATGGTTGGTGAAACCACTAGTTTCAAGAAGGGCAAGGGCAAGAAGGGATACTTCATGAAACGGCAATTCAGCTGCTGCTCTAGTGAAGAAACCCAAGGTTGAACCCAAACCCTAGACTGAGTGCTTCTGTAATAAGGGGAACAGCCACTGGAGCAGAATTACCCTAGATACTTGGTAGATGAGAAGGCTGGCAAGGTCGATAGAAGTATATTGGATATACATTATGTTAATGTGTACTTTACTAGTATTCCTAGTAGCACCAGGGTATTAGATACCGGTTCGGTTGCTAAGTGTTAGTAACTCGAAATAAAAGCTACGGAATAAACGGAGACTAGCTGAAGGTGAGCTGACGATATGTGTTGGAAGTTTTTCCAAGCTTGATGTGATCAAGCATCGCACGCTCCCTCTACCAACGAGATTTGTGTTAAACCTAAATAATTGTTATTTGGTGTTTGCGTTGAGCATAGACATGATTGGATTATGTCTATCGTAATACGGTTATTCATTTAAGGAGAATAATGGTTACTCTGTTTATTTGAATAATACCTTCAATGGTCTTGCACCTAAATGAATGGTTTATTGAATTTCGATCGTAGTGTTACACATTTTCATGCCAAAAGATATAAGATAGTAATGATAGTACCACCTACTTGTGGCACTGCCACGTAAGTCATATTGGTGTATATGCATGAAGAAACTCCATGCAAATGGATTGTTTGGACTCACTTGACTTTGAATCACTTGAGATATGCAAATCATACCACATGGGCAAGATGACTGAAAAGCCTCGTTTTCAGTAAGATGGAACAAGATAGCAACTTGTTGGAAGTAACACATTTTGATGTGTGCAGTCCAATGAGTGCTGAGGCATGCAGTGAATATCGTTATGTTCTTACTTCACAAATGATTCGAGTAGATGTTGAGAATATTTACTTGATGAAACACAAGTCTGAATTATTGAATGGTTCAAGTAATTTCAGTGTGAGGTGGAAGATCATTGTGACAAGAGGATAAAATGTCTATGATATGATCATAGAGATGAATATCTGAGTCACGAGTTTTGGCACACAATTAAGACATTGTGGAAATTGTTTCGCAATTAATACCGCCTGGAACACCACAGTGTGATGGTGTGTCCGAACATCATAGTTGCACCCTATTGGATATGGTGCGTACCATGATGTCTCTTATCGAATTACCACTATCATTCATGGGTTAGGCATTAGAGACAACTGCACTCACTTTAATAGGGCATCACGTAATTCCGTTGAGATGACACCGTATGAACTATGGTTTAGAGAAACCTAAGCTGTCATTTCTTAAAGGTTTGGGGCTGCGACGCTTATGTGAAAAAGTTTCAGGTTGATAAGCTCGAACCCAAAGCGGATAAAATGCATCTTCATAGGACACCCAAAACAGTTGGGTATACCTCCTAATTCAGACCCGAAAGCAATAAGGATTGTTTCTTGAATCGGGTCCTTTCTCTAGGAAAGGTTTCTATCAAAAAGTTGAGTGGGAGGATGGTGGAGACTTGATGAGGTTATTGAACCGTCACTTCAACGAGTGTGTAGCAGGGCACATGAAGTTGTTCCTGTGGCACCTACACCAATTGAAGTAGAAGCTTATGATAGTGATCATGAGGTTTCGGATCAAGTCACTACCGTACCTCGTAGGGTGACAAGGATACGTACTACTTCAGAGTGGTACAGTAATCCCGTCTTGAAGGTCATGTTGCTAGACAACAATGAACCTACGAGCTATGGAGAAGTGATGGTGGGCCCAAATTCCGACAAATGGTTAGAAGCCATGAAATCTGAGATAGGATCCATGTATCAGAACAAAGCATGGACTTTGGTGGACTTGCCCAAAGATCGGCAAGCCATTGAGATAAATGGATCTTTAAGAAGAAGACGGACGTGGATGGTAATGACATCATCCATGAAGCTCGACTTGTGGCGAAGAGTTTTTCACAAGTTCAAGGAGTTGACTACGATGAGATTTTCTCATCCGTAGCGATGCTTAAAGTCCGTCGGAATCACGTTAGCACAAGCTGCATTTATGAAATCTGGCAGATGGATGTCAAAACGAGTTTCCTTGCCAGTCGTAAGGAAAGGTTGTATGTGATACAATCAGAAAGGTTTTGTCGATCCTAAGGATGCTAAAAGGTATGCTAGCTCCAGCGATCCTTCTAAGGACTGGAGTAAGCATCTCGGAGTTGGAATATGTACTTTGATAAGATGATCAAAGATTTTGGGTTTATGCAAATTTATGAGAAACTTGTATTTCCAAAGAAGTGAGTGGGAGCACTATAGAATTTCTGATGAGTATATGTTCTTGACATATTGTTGATCAGAAATGATGTAGAATTTCTAGAAAGCATATAGGGTTATTTGAAAGGTGTTTTCAATAGAAAACCTGGATCAAGCTACTTGAACATTGAGCATCAAGATCTATAAGGATAGATCAAAACGCTTAATGATACTTTCAAATGAGCACATACCTTGACATGATCTTGAAGGTGTTCAAGATGGATCAGTCAAAGAAGGAGTTCTTGCCTGAGTTGTAAGGTATGAAGTTAAGACTTAAAGCTCGACCACGGCAGAAGAAAGAGAAAGGACGAATGTCGTCCCCTATGCTGTTGTCATAGGCTCTATACAGTATGCTATGCTGTGTACCGCACCTGAAAGTGTGCCTTGCCATGAGTCAGTCAAGGGGTACAAGAGTGATCCAAGAATGGATCACAGGATAGCGGTCAAACTTATCCTTAGTAACTAGTGGACTAAGGAATTTTCTCGATTATGGAGGTGGTAAAAGAGTTCGTCGTAAAGGGTTACGTCGATGCAAGCTTAACACCTATCCGGATAGCTCTGAGCAGAGATACCGGATACGTATACTGGAGCAACAATTTAGAATAGCTCCAAGTAGAACAGTTATTTGGAATAGCTCCAAATAGAGCGTGGTAGCTGCATCTAGGAGATGACATAGAGATTTGTAAAGCACACACGGATCTGAAAGGTTCAGACCCGTTGACTATAACCTCTCTCACAAGCATAACATGATCAAACCCAGAACTCATCGAGTGTTAATCACATGGTAAATGTGAACTAGATTATTGACTCTAGTAAACTCTTTGGGTGTTAGTCACATGGGGATGTGACCCTGAGTGTTAATCACATATGCGATGTGAACTAGATTATTGACTCTAGTACAAGTGGGAGACTGTTGGAAATATGCCCTAGAGGCAATAATAAATTAGTTATTATTATATTTCTTTGTTCATGATAATAGTCTTTTATTCATGCTATAACTGTATTATCCGGAAATCGTAATACACGTGTGAATACATAGACCACAATATGTCCCTAGTGAGCCTCTAGTTGACTAGCTCGTTGTGATCAACAGATAGTCATGGTTTCCTGGCTATGGACATTGGATGTCGTTGATAACGGGATCACATCATTAGGAGAATGATGTGATGGACAAGACCCAATCCTAAGCCTAGCACAAAGATCGTGTAGTTCGTATGCTAAAGCTTTTCTAATGTCAAGTATCTTTTCCTTAGACCATGAGATTGTGCAACTCCCGGATACCGTAGGAGTGCTTTGGGTGTACCAAACGTCACAACGTAACTGGGTGGCTATAAAGGTGCATTACAGGTATCTCCGAAAGTGTCTGTTGGGTTGGCACGAATCGAGACTGGGATTTGTCACTCCGTGTAAACGGAGAGGTATCTCTGGGCCCACTCGGTAGGACATCATCATATGCGCAATGTGACCAAGGAGTTGATCACGGGATGATGTGTTACGAAACGAGTAAAGAGACTTGCCGGTAACGAGATTGAACAAGGTATAAGGATACCGACGATCGAATCTCGGGCAAGTATAATACCGCTAGACAAAGGGAATTGTATACGGGATTGATTAAGTGCTTGACATCGTGGTTCATCCGATGAGATCATCGTGGAACATGTGGGAGCCATCATGGGTATCCAGATCCCGCTGTTGGTTATTGACCGGAGAACGTCTCGGTCATGTCTGCATGTCTCCCGAACCCGTAGGGTCTACACACTTAAGGTTCGATGACGCTAGGGTTATAAAGGAAGCTTGTATGTGGTTACCGAATGTTGTTTGGAGTCCCGGATGAGATCCCGGACGTCACGAGAAGTTCCGGAATAGTTCGGAGGTAAAGATTTATATATGGGAAGTCCTGTTTTGGTCACCAGAAAAGTTTCGGGGTTTATCGGTAAAGTACCGGGACCACCGGGAGGGTCCCGGGGGTCCACCAAGTGGGGCCACCGGCCCCGGAGGCTAGCATGGGCCTAGAGTGGAAAGGGACCAGCCCCAGAGTGGGCTGGTGCGCCTCCACCCTTGCCCAAGGCGCAGGGGAGAGTGGGAGGGGGCAAACCCTAGGGCAGATGGGCCCTAAGGCCCATGCTCCCTGCGCCTCCCTCTCCCCCCCCCTCTTGGCCGCCACCCCCTTTGCCATCTAGGGCTGGCCGCACCCCTTGGGGGTGGGAAACCCTAGAGGGGGGCGCAGCCCCCTCTCCCCCTATATAAAGTGAGGCATAGGGCTGCCCATAATACATGAGTTCTTCTCCCTCTTGGTGCAGCCCTGCCTCTCCTCCTCCTCCTCTTCTGTGGTGCTTGGCGAAGCCCTGCAGGATAGCCACGCTCCTCCACCACCACCACGCCGTTGTGCTGCTGCTGGACGAGTCTTCCTCAACCTCTCCCTCTCTCCTTGCTGGATCAAGGCGTGGGAGACGTCACCGGGCTGTACGTGTGTTGAACGCGGAGGTGCCGTGCGTTCGGCACTTGATCATCGGTGATTTGAATCACGACGAGTACAACTCCATCAACCCCGTTCACTTGAACGCTTCCGCTTAGCGATCTACAAGGGTATGTAGATGCACTCTCCTTCCCCTTGTTGCTGGTCTCTCCATAGATAGATCTTGGTGACACGTAGGAAAATTTTGAATTTCTGCTACGTTCCCCAACAAGTGCAACATGACACTTCAAATAAATATTCCAGCAATTCAAAAAAATATTCGTGATATTTTAAAAAATATTTAAAAAATGTTCCCATATGTTTGAAATTTTTTAATTGCATCACAAAAATGTATGTGGCATTTTATAGAAATACTCAAGTGTGTCCTAAAATTGTTCTCAATTTTTTTAGTTAACATTTTAAAAGAAATGTTCGTGTAGTTTAGAAAATGTCTATTGTTATTCGCAAAATGTGCAACGTGTATTTGGCGAATGTTGCTGTGTATTCAAAAAAGTGTTCAAAACATGTGATGTATTTGAAAAATATCATAATTTTATAAAAAAAGTTTCACGAAAAGTATATATATGTTAAAAACCATTTAAATCCTAAAAAAGAAAAACATGAAGAAACCCAAAAAAGAAAACAAAACCAAAATGTAACGAAGAAAGAGAAAACTAAAGAAAACCAATGTAAAAACAAAGTATAAAGAAGAAAAAACTAAAAACCAAAGAAACCAGTGAGAAACAAAGAAAAACCAAAGATTGAACGTCAAAAATGAAAAAAAAATGGCAAAGCGAGCAAACCTACAACTATGCACGAGCGGCTGCCCTAATAGGCCACTAGAGGAGATATGGTCTCCACTGACGGTCACGTGGCTGGCCCATTAGGGAGGCAAAGCGTAGGAAGATCGATAGATGACTTGCTATGCTGGCGATTGGCAGCATCACTCGCCCTACTTGATTTCCCGTGATTTGTAGAAAATCGCTTCTTTTCTTGACCGTTTTCCCTAATTGGCTGGTCATCATTTGATATGTGCCTCAAACCCTAGCTTACGCTCATCCATGGTTTGTAAGCACATGATTTCTTATCTAGTTTCCGTATTTATCTTTCGATGATGTTGCTTGTTCACTATTTTGAAACATGAATAATTTTTTATTGACTTCGATCTCTCTCATATACTCCATGCTTCATCTTCACATTTTTCTTTATACTATCTTATGAAAATGTCACGAACGCATTTTTGAAACTTTTGAATATTTTAAAAAATGTAACGTACATTTTTTAACATATGAAACTATTTCTATTATTTAAATATATTTTACATTGTATATATTATTTTTAGTGTCACGTACATTTTTAAAGAGTGACATTTTCTATGTGACGAGAGAGTGCCACAAAAGCTAAAAGGCAAGTTCTACAGGACGGCTGTTCGACATGCAATGTTGTATGGCGCCGAGTGTTGGCCGACTAAAGACGACATGGTCAACAGTTAGGTGTGGCGGAGATGCGTATGTTGAGATGGATGTGTCGCCACACGAGGAAGGATAGAGTCTGAAATGATGATATACGAGATAGAGTTGGGGTAGCACCAATTGAAGAGAAGCTTGTCCAACATCGTCTGAGATGGTTTGGGCATATTCAGCATAGGCCTCCAGAAGATCCAGTGCATAGCGGACGGTCAAAGCGTGCGGAGAATGTCAAGAGAGGTCGGGGTAGACCGAATTTGACATGGAAGGAGTCTGTTAAAAGAGACCCGAAGGATTGGAGTATCACCAAAGAACTAGCTATGGACAGGGGTGCGTGAAAGCTTGCTATCCATGTGTGAGAGCCATGAGTTGGTTGTGAGATCTTATGGGTTTCACCTATAGCCTGCCCCAACTTGTTTGGGACTAAAGGCTTTGTTGTTGTTGTTGTTGACATTTTCTATGTCATGAAAAAAAAATTGTTCGCATGATTAACATTCTCCTATACGCGTTTAGAAATTTTCAAATGCATGGTCAATTTTTCCAAATTTATGTAACTTTTTTTGCAATATACATAATTATATTATATTGAATTATGAAAAAGATATAAAAGTTAAAAAAAAGCGAAAACAAAAAAGTGAACAAAAAATAAGGAAAAAAAGAAAAAACATGAGTGTAGTCAGCGCAACGTGGCCACATGGTTACTGGGCCGACCAGGGAGAACTTTTGTATAGGAATCACAATTGGCGGCACATAGCCGCGCCCAAAGAAACATATACCAAAACTGTCAAATAGAAGAAAATAAAACAGAGAAATGGGCAGCAACCTGATCAAACTCTGAATATCTTCATCTCTGTTAGTAGTGCAGGCTTGCACTTTGCTATGACGGATCATGGTAATATGGTGGCCTCTATGTTACTCAGCAACTCCGTTCTAGTCATGCAGATCAAGAACTATCTCATGAAAGACATCAGGTCTATGGTTGCCTCTTATGGGCCCTAGAGCTCTGGAATGTGATTCGGGCCTAGAAATTTGGGTGTCCAAGTTTCAGTTGCTCTAGTCAATGATGCTTTTGTGATTATGTTGGTCGCAAGAACTCAAATGATAATGAGGGATCCATCATTATCAAGTCGGAAAAACCTACAAAATGCTCTTGTGGTGACAAGTGGGGTGCATGTGGTGCTCCAGTTATCTCCAATAGAGGAATTTCAAAATAACATTTGAAGGGGTATCTTAGCTAATGACTAAAATAATTTCTATTTTTTGGGAGAGAATGACCTATGGCTTTTCGAACTCAAAAAAATAATATTAGATCCAAAGCTTGGGATCGAAGATCTAAGAAACTATAAAGTAAATTTTATAGCTAAGAATTGAAATGAAATTACTTAGAAACATCTTTTATGTGGTATCAATCTTTGCAACACAAAATATTGCCCAAGCTTCAGTAAATAGATTACGACCATATTGAAGGAATGACACATCACTTGTACACCTGAGCAAACTTGACTACCTTCATGGGTTCAAAAACCCTCTTGAGCTGCTTATCCAAAAGGATGAGATGTCATGAGTGTTGGAAATACTTGGCCGAGGATAATCCCCTATAACTACCCGCCGTCGAACAATAAGAGTTTCACCAAAGCGCTGAAGTAGGATTTCAATGTCACAATAAACCACACCGTAAAAAATGACCAAAAACACTAACACTAACTCATCATATCCACATGAACAAATATGCAAGAACATAGTCCTAAATCCGAAAGTTCAGACACACCGAACATGCAGAGACACAAAAGCGCTTGTTGGGAGGCAACCCTATAGTTATCTTTATTTTTGCTTTTTTGTTTTGTGTGTCAACATGCTTATTGCTACTGTAGTAATTATGTTTATATCTTTGCTTTCAGTAATGTGCCAAGTTTAGCCTTTGCGATGTTGCAATTGCATGTTGTTAGGCTCTGTGTAGCAACAAAAAAATTACCTCCTGTCTTCAAATTTTCATTATGTACTGAAATGTTATCAATTCCAAAAATTTGTACATGGTACTGCATTACAAATTTTTTGTTACATCCTAACTTTAATTTTTTTAGAGTTACAGAAGTACACATCTTAATAAGATAACTACATACTGTTCTGGTTTTGACACATTGTTGTCCTGTTTTTGCTATGTGCTTGTTATAAAGTTAATGGTTTGTATTAGGGAATATAAATTGTGAAAATGATAGTATACAGTAGCTAATGGTTGTAAATAATTATGCAATTTGTCCTGACAGTACATGTTTGGGTGATTTATTTTTATGTGTACTAACCTATCTCACGAGTTAAATTGTCCTAAGTATGTGAGTTCTTTATGACTAATGTGAGTCCATGGATTATATGCACTCTTACCTTTTCGCAATTTTCTAGCCTCTTCGGTACCGTGCACAACCCTTTCTCACCTCGAGAGTTGATGCAAACTGCGCCGGCGCATCCAAACCCCGTGATATGATACGCTCTATCATACATAAGCCTGTTATATCTTCCTCAAAACAGCCACCATACCTACCTATTATGGCATTTCCATAGCTTCTGAGATATATTGTCATGCTACTTCCACCATTTCATTTTCATGGCATGCATGTTCATTATCATATTGCTTTGCATGATCATAGAGCTGACATGATATTTGTGGCACAACCACCGTTCATCATTATTATACATGTTACGCTAGCATCATTGCACATCCTGGTACACTGCCAGAGGCATCCATATATAGTAATATTGTTCTAGTTATCGAGTTGTAAGTAAATAAAAGTGTGATGTTCATCATTATTAGAGCAGTGTCCCAGTGAGGAAAGGATAATGGAGACTATGATTCCCCTACAAGTCAGGATGAGATTTTGGACGAAAAAAAGAGGCCAAAAAGAGCCCAACAAAAAAATGAGAAAAGAAAGATAAGGTCTAATGTTACTATCCTTTACCACACTTATGCTTCAGAGTAGCACCATGTTCTTCATATAGAGAGTCTCCCGAGTTGTCACTTTCATATACTAATGAGAACTTTTTGTTATAGAATTTGGCTTGTATATTCCGGCAATGGCCTTGCTCAAATGCCCGAGGTCTTCATGAGCAAGCAAGTTGGTTGCACACCAACTTAGTCTCCGTTGAGCTTTCATACACTTATAGCTCATAGTGCATCTGTTGCATGGAAATTCCTACTCCTTGTATTGACATCGATTGATGGGAATCTCTATAGCCCGTTGATTAGCCGCGTTGATGCGAGACTTTCTTACCTTTTTGACTTCTCCTTATTGATCTCTATCACCGCATTATATTCCACCTATAGTGATATATCCAAGGCTCAGGCTCATGTATTGCATGGGGTTGAAAATGCTGAAGCGCGTTAGAAGTATGATCCAATTGCCTGGTTTGACACTGATGTGCTCATGATTTATTTTTATGTGGTGAACTCGGAGTCATGCCATGCTAAGATGATAAAATGAGTGGGGATAACATTCGTTAAGGATCGTATATTTTGAAAAAGTAATGATTATGTTTCTTATATTCATAGATATTATTATGTCGATATTGTTACTTCATCGTTTCTCAACGATTATACCGTAAAGAGATTACATGATACACATGCTAGGTAGCATTTCACATCAAAAATTCTGTTTTTGTCATTTACCTACTCAAGGACAAGGAGGAATTAAGCTTGGGGGTGCTAATACGCCTCCAACATATCTATAATTTTTGATTGTTTCATGCTATTATATTATCAATCTTGGATGCTTTATATGCATTTTTATGCTATTTTATATCATTTTTGGGAACTAACCTATTAACCCAGTACCCAGTGCCAGTTGCTGTTTTCTGCGTGTTTTTTGTTTTCTAGAAAATCGGTACCAAATAGATTCCAAATGCTATGAAACTGTTTGACTATTTTCTTTGGACATAAGAGACCCTAGAAGCTTCGGGAGGAGACCAGAGGACAAACAAGGAGATGACAAGGCAACACGGCGCGCCCAGTGGGGCCACACTCTATTACCTTGTGGGTCCCACGAGGCTCCGTCTGACCTAATTCCACTTCTATAAATTCTCAAATTTTGGGAAACCCCCAGAGAGCCACCTGAAACACTTTTTCTGCCACCACAACCTCATGTTCTTCTGTGATCCCATTTGGAGCCTTTTCCGGTACTCTACCAAAGGGGGAATTGATCACGAAGGGCTTCTACATCATCCTTGTTGCCTTTCGATGATGCATGAGTAGTTTACCATAGACCTACAGGTCCATAGCTAGTAGCTAGATGGATTCTTCTCTCTCTTTGATCTTCAATACAATGTTCTCCTCGATCTTCTTGGAGTTCTATTAGATGTAGTCTTCTTTTGCAGTGTATTTGTTGGGATCTGATGAATTGTGGGTTTATGATCAGATTATTCATTTGAAGTAATTGAGTCTTTTCTGAACTTTATTATGCATAGCTTTGTATTTCTCTCCAGTCTATCTATTTGCTTTGGCCAACTAGATTGATTTATCTTTAGTGGTAGAGGTGCTTTGTAGTCGGTTCAATCTTGTGGTGTCCTCACCTCATGACAAAAGGGGTAGTGAGGTACGTGTTGTATTGTTGCTACTGAGGATAAAATGATGGGGTTTATTCATATTGATTGGGTTTACTTTGTCTACATAATGTCATCTTGCTTAGAGCATTACTCTATTTGTGATGAACTTAATACCATAGATGCATGTGCTAGATAACGGTCAATCGGTGGAGTAATAGTAGTAGATGCAGGCAGGAGTCAGGCTACTTGTAATGGAAGTGATGCCTATATGTGTGATCATTGTCATGAATAACGTCATAACTATGTGCTTTTCTATCAATTGCCCAACAGTAATTTGTTTACCCACTATATGCTGTGTGTATGAGAGAGAAGCCTCTAGTGAAAACTATAGTCCCCGGCTCTGCTTTTACCATATTATAAAAACTAAAATACTTTGCTACAGATTATTTACTTCTATTTTGTTTTGCAATTTATCTATTCACCCTTTAGAAAAAAGTCCATTTTACTCCCCTGAACAAAGTGGGTGGTTCACTTTACCCCCTGAACTATATTTTGGCTCCTTCTACACCCCAAACAAAACCAAACCGGACAAAAAAAACTGGCTAGTTTGTCTCCACGCGATGCTGATGTGGCACAGTCAAAGGGCGGTTTTTTTGACCGCGGTGGGGCCTACTTGTCAGGTAGGACTGTTAAACGCTGTCGTTCCTCGTTGCGTTCTGGATCAGAATCCCTTTCTTTTTCTCGCCCCATGTCACCGTCAATGGCTCCCTCGGGGCAGCGCTGAACTCCGACCAGCAACGGTGGTCGGAGTGTTGCCGGTGGCCGCGGCGGCGGCGGTGCAACCCGTGAATCTTCCCCGACCAGTTCCTTCTCCCACGGCCGCTGTTCTCCCCCGCCCTCAAACCCTAGGTCGACGGCTCTGTCGATGCGGCGGTGGCTGCTGCGGTCTGTCTGATTTCTCGGCGGCGCAGACAAACTGAGGTGAGTCCCATCCCTCCAATCCCCTTCCCTTGGTGTACTTGCTCTGCTCTAGTTAGCTGCTGTATGTAGGTTGTAGTAGAAGATTGAATGCTGTTTTAATCTACAGGTTAAGCAATGGATAATCTAGATTGGTTAGGCATCCGTTTCTTTTACAATGGCCAATTTGAGAAGTCAAACAAGCAATTGTCATATGTTGGTGGTAAGATACAACTCACATCTGTTGAGAGGTACAATATATCGTTAGCTACAGTCAGGGAGCAGTTAGCAGATATAAAGATGGCCTACCATGGTGAAGAGCTAACAGAGAAGCACAGGCTTTACTGGTTGTTTCCTGGTAAAAACGTTAGAGATGGACTGAGACGACGGGACACTGATAGAAATGTGTTCTTCATGGATAGGTGTATTACAGATTGTGGGGTTGTGGATGTGTATGTGAATTATGAAGATGATGTTGATGAAGATGGACAGAACAGTGTGTCTGATATTGGAGAGAAAGAGGAAGAGGAAACTAATGACAAGATAGAAGAGAAGAGTGACAGTGATTGGGAAGATGAGAATGGCAATTGCTCTGCTGAGGATGACCTGGAGCAGAGTTCAGAGGAGGATGTGGATGAGCCTGAAAAGCCTGAGTATGTTGTACAAGAAGAGTTGCAACCTGAAACTGGAAATGTTCCTTCAGTAGATGTTGCACCAGATGAAATAAGTGATGAATGTGAAGATCTTGATTGGTGCCCTAAAGATGAAGATAGTTCAGGTGAAGATGATGAGGCAGAGGAGCTCAGAAAGCATGCTAAGGAAGTGCTCAGAAAGATCAAAATGAAGTTACCACTTGATGAAGACAAGGAAGTAAAAGAAAGTACATCACATTTAATTCCTTTTGATGAAATGGATGAAGGAAATGACACTCCATACATGGATTCCAGTGAGGAATACAATTATGATGAGGATGAGCATGGAAATTCAGTTAGGATGAAATCAAGATTTCCAAGATTTGATAGCAAGGCTGCAATTCCAATATTCAGCTTGGGCATGACATTTAGGGGAAGAAGTCAGTTCAAGAGGGCACTAGTGAAGTATGGCCTTGCTATGAAGAGGCACATTTGCTTTGTAAAAGATGAGGCTGGTAGGATTAGGGCAAAATGTTCTTGGCCTAAGTGTCCTTGGTTGATTTATGGTGCAAAGAGGAGTTCAAATGATTGGTTTCAAGTCATAACACTTGTTGACAACCACATATGCCCATAGAGGAGAGACAACAGATTGGTTACTGCACCTAGAATTGCAGACAAGTATGAGAGAATTATGAAGGCAAATCCAGGATGGAAAGTGAAATCTATTAAGGCGACTGTCAGATTAGAGATGTTTGCAGATGTGCATGTTTCCAAGATAAAGAAAGCAAAAGCAATAGTCAGAAAGAGAGTTAGAGAAGCAATGCATGAAGAATATGCCAGGGTGTTTGATTATTAGCTAGAAATATTGAGGAGCAATCCAGGAAGCACTGTGGCAGTTGTGCTTAATCCAAAAGAAACTGCACCAGTTTTTCAGAGATTGTATGTCTGCTTTCAGGCTTGCAAGAGAGGTTTCATAGAAGGGTGCAGGAAAGTAGTGGGTTTGGATGTCTGCTTCTTTAAGGGGGCTCAAAGTGGAGAGCTACTATGTGCTCTTGGAAGCACTGTTCAAGATATCTTCCGATATTCCAATAAATCGGCCGATTTATCGCTTACCGTTGTCTGACCGATAAGATAAATCGACCGATAAATCAGCCGATATGGCGATAAATCAGCCGATATGCCGATAAACTGGCCGATTTACCCCTTATCTTGGGTCGGCCGATAAGTTCCTGATAAGCGATATCCCCAACATTGCTTGGAAGAGATGCAAATGGGCAAATGTATCCCATTGCTTGGGCAACAGTTGAGGTGGAAAATAAGGACTCCTGGTTCTGGTGTATGGCATTGTTAAATAAAGACTTGGAGATTTCAAACCAAGGTGAAGGCTGGGTGTTTATATCAGATCAGCAGAAAGGTCCAATCAATGCAATTTCAAAGGTTGTACCAAGAGCTGAACACAGAAATTGTGCTAGGCACATATATGCTAACTGGAAGAAAAATTGTTAGTAGGTTGCTGGTGATGTGCTACTTGCATGACCTTGTGTTTGATGAACTTGTGTTTGTTACTTGCATGAATTTGTGTTCAGTTCCAAGATGCTACTGTTTACTATGTTATCTGTGTTCAGTTGCAAATATGTTCTCTTTTGGCATAAACAAAGAAGATCACAGTTGTACCATTTCACAAAACAACACAGTACCAGCACATTTCACAAATAGAAATTTCACACAAATATTTGGCACAATTTCTTGGCACAAATTCAGTACACACCAAGCAGTACAATTGCTTCACCACAACAACCAGCACAAAGTAGAACTGAACACACAGTACAACACTACATATTCTTAACACATACTACAACAAACCAAGTGCCAATGTGCCAAATAACAGGATACAAACTCAAACTCCTTCAGCACAGTCAGCGCCGTCGATCTTGCCCAGCACAGTCTTGAAGATATGCTTGCGAGTCAGGTCCTCGCCTTCTCCTGGCAGCCACTCATCAGGCAGTCCTTCAGCAAGCAGAGGACCACGATCGACAACCTCCTTCATGTGGCAAATGACAGGATACAGTAAGATGTTCTTCTTCCTCTGCGACAACGGTCCGTAGTCAGGCAATTCAAATTGCATTGCGTCAAACTCATCCATGGACTCGGGTGGCTTGTTTGTCAACTTCGGCTCAGGTATCTCCACTGTCACCACCTTGCCAACAAACGCAGGGTCACGAAGCCACACCATTACCTCAAGCTCACGGCGGCTTGCCGGCGGCAGAATCTCGATCAGCTCACCACCCAGCTGCTTGAGAACATCTTTCACGGACGTCGTCATCCAGGCCTGGTTAGGGAGGCCTTCTAAGCCGAGCTTGTACTTGTACTCCAGAGTACCTGGCTGAGCACGAACCATTCTGCACCAACGCGAAAACTGAATCCAACACCGGCAACACTTGATCTTCATTGACGACAGGAGCACCTCAGAGCACTTCTCCTCCGTTGAGAACGTCAGCCACAGGTCGAGTGGTGGGCACGCGACCTCGATGACCACCTCGGACGGCACCACCCCGCAATGCTGCTGCAAGGTCGCCAGCATGGCGGCTGGCGTCACTGTCTGCTCGCCGTCTCCGACCGCAGTTGCCAGAAGCACGTACCGCCCGAAGCGCAGCTCCAGCGCATCCATGACCGGAGTGCGGGAGATCAGTACATGGCTCGCCTCTCGACGGAGCTCCGGCTCTCCCCGCCGCCACACCTCCTGCGGGAACCGTCGTTCCAGCAAGCTACGGCTCGCCTGGGCTGCTGCGACGACCGGGGCCGCGCCTCCACCGCCGGCGGTGCTCACGGCGTCCGGCGACACGGTGCTGGAGCTGACGCTGCCGCCGCCCATGGAGAATAGGGTTAGGGATTTGGACTGGGAAGTGGGGGATTTCTGATCCAGAACGCAACGGGGAACGGCAGCGTTTAACAGTCCTACCTGACAAGTAGGCCCCACCGCAGTCAAAACCGCCCTTTGACTGTGCCACATCAGCATCGCGTGGAGGCAAACCAGCCAGGGGTTTTTTTTTTGTCCGGTTTGGTTTTGTTTGGGGTGTAGAAGGAGCCAAAATATAGTTCAGGGGGTAAAGTGAACCACCCACTTTGTTCAGGGGAGTAAAATGGACTTTTTTCCACCCTTTAGTTTTGATCCTTGCAAGTAATGAGTTCAAGGGGATTGACAACCCTCTTGCCCGTGTTGGGTGCAAGTATTTTCTTTTGTGTGTGCAGGTGTTGACGACGAGAGTTTGCTTAGTTCTCCTATTGGTTTGATAACCTTGGTTCTCACTAAGGGAAATATTTATCTCTACTATGCTCCATCTCCCCTCCTCTTCAGGGAAAATCCCAACGGAGTTTACAAGTAGCACGCGCCAAGTACACCTTCTCCATGTCGGGGTACTCCGTGTATGGTTGCCATCGTCAGCTGTAACATGTAGGCTATCTCTACCATATTTACATTAATGTGGCAATCTCGTGGCTCCAGCTATCATGTCATGATGCGCAGGCCACTTAACATTACAACATATATATAACCATCTCATACATAAACTCATTATCATGATGAAGACTATACCACATTATATGCATACCCTGCAAAACCAAGTTAGACGTCCTCTAATTGGTTTTAGAAAAAAATTAGTCACGCGGTTAACCAGTTTTAGCAAGTAATACTAGCTACCTATGTCCACAATTTAGGCAATGATTCTTCATGGTAGATTAAGTTTCGGGGTGTGTGTGAAACAAGAGACTTAATTAAAATTTTCTGGCCCCACAGTAAACTTTTTCAAATATGCGTGGCACCCTAGAAGATCATCCATCTTAGGCACCCTCTTGTGTACACAAGGTTCACTATTCTCAACTATGGTGAAGCCCAAGGAACTACTAGCAGATCATCGACAACCAGAGTCGATCGATTGTCAGAGCCTTGTAAAAAGGGACACCACACTATTGATGAGTTGAACCGAAGCATACTCGAGGGAAGCATATCAAGAACATCTACCCTCACAATCACATGTGATCTAGATCACAACCTGCACCTACTCATGATGCCACTGTTGGGAAACATAGTAGAAAAAATTGCGCCTACAATCACCCAAGATCAGTATGTATATGCATAACGGGTTGGGATCATGATCGCTACCGTAACCGAGTTGAAGTGAAAGAAGAAAGTGTCAATGTAGATCATACTTAGAGTCCCTCATACTGTCAATGAATGATCCCTCGTACCACCCACGAACTGTCCCTCGAACAGAAGACCAAAAGCACGACCTCTCTACTTGGTTGCAAGCGTGTCGCCTTCGCGATCCGACAGCGCTTCGCCATCCAGAGCTAATCGTCGCTATAGAATTAGAGGGAGGAGATTCGAACCACACATGGCTTCTAAGAGGACAAGAGGATTATACTAGCTCTTATTAGCAACTAGGACCAACTAGAACTAGAACCAGAAGAACTAGAGGAGGCTTCAAGTATATCCAACAAAGCAAAAAACCCTAGTATATGTAGGTTTGAGGAGGAGGGGGGCATCCACCAAGGAGGGAAAGATCCTCCTTGGGGTGCCGGCCAAGGGGGAGGAGTTCTACTCCTCTCCTAGTCCACCCCCCCCCCCTTATATGGCAAGGGGGCGCCACTTCCTTATGGGCCCTTGTGACCCGTAATAACTTCCACCTCTTTGCCTTTTAAGGCCCGTTGATATTTAAATTAAATATAAATGTTCTAAATATTTTTAGACCATTATATATAGTTTAACATCTCTGGAAACATTTTCCATCTATATATAATATATCAGTAATACCTGATATTACCCGATATTCACCGAAACCCTTCCGGTGACCCTAAAACGCTTCTGGATCCTCTCTGACTATTCTGAATATTCATGAAATAATTTAAAAATATATTCTCATGAATCCCGTTGATACGTCTCCAACGTATCTATAATTTATGAAGTATTCATGCTATTATATTATCCATCGTAGATGTTTTATATGCATTTATATGCTATTTTATATGATTTTTGGGACTAATGTATTAACCTAGAGCCCAGTGTTAGTTTCTGTTTTTCCTTGTTTTTGAGTTTTACAAAAAAGGAATACCAAAAGGAGTCCAATTGACGTGCCAATTTTTGATGATTTTTTATGGACCAAAAGAAGCCCCTAGAGTAAAAGAGTTGGGCAGAAGAGTCCCGGGCTGTCCACGAGGGTGGGGGGCGCGCCCACCCCCCTAGGCGTGGGCCCCTATCTCGTGGATGATTTGGAGACCCCCCCTGACATGAGACCGACGCCAAAAATTCCTATAAATACAGAAACTTCCAGAAAATAACCTAGATCGGAAGTTCCGCCGCCGCAAGCCTCTGTAGCCACGAGAAATCAATATAGGCCCTCTCTGGCACCCTGCCGAAGGGGGCCATCCTCACTGGAGGCCATGGAGGAGGATCCCGGAGGGGCCATCATCGCCATGAAGGCCAAGGACCAGAGGGAGAACCTCTCCCCATCCTGGGGGGCATGGAGGAGGAAGCACAAGTGGGAGGACCTCTACTCCTCTCTCTCGGTGGTGCCGGAGTGCCATCGGGAGGGGAATCATCGCTGCGGTGATAGTCTTCATCAACATCACCATCATCATCAACATCCTTCTCTTTTACGCGGTCCACTCTCCCGCACCCCGCTGTAATCCCTACTTGAACATGGTGCTTCATGTCACATATTATGACCCAATGGTGTGTTGCCATCCTATGATGTTTTGAGTAGATATCTTTTGTCTTTGGGTTGATTAATGATCTAAATTGGTACGAGTTGTATGTTTTATTTTGGTGTTGTCCTATTGTGCCCTCTGTGTCGCGCAAGCGCGAGGGATTCCCGTTGTAGGTTGTTGCAATATGTTCATGATTCGCTTATAGTGGGTTGCTTGACAGAAGCATAAACCCGAGTAAGGGGGTTGTGGCATATGGGATAAAGGGGACTTGATGCTTTAATGCTATGGTTGGGTTTTACCTTAATGATCTTTAGTAGTTGCGGATTCTTGCTAGAGTTCCAATCATAAGTGCATATGATCCAAGAAGAGAAAGTATGTTAGCTTATGCCTCTCCCTCATATGAAATTTCAATGATGACTACCGGTCTTGTTAACAATTGCCTAGGATAATTCCGCACACCGATCCATCATTATTCCACACTCGCTATTTATAATATTTAGTAATTTATTCTAACTTTATGATAACAACACCTATGCTATGTCTTGAGCTTGCTTTGGTTTTCCTTGAAGAGGAAAGGGTGATGCAGCAATAGTAGCGTAAGTATTTCCCTCAGTTTTTGAGAACCAAGGTATCAATCCAGTAGGAGGCTCCTCAAAAGTCCCACGCACCTACACAAACAAACAAAGAACTCGGAACCAACGCAATAAAGGGGTTGTCAATCCCTTCACGGCCACTTGCGAAAGTGAGATCTGATAGATATAATATGATAAGATAAATATATTTTTGGTATTTTATAATATAAATTGGAAAAGTAAAGATGCAAATAAAAGTAGATTGAAAGCTTATATGATAAAAGATAGACCCGGGGGCCATAGGTTTCACTAGTGGCTTCTCTCAAGATAGCATAAGTATTACGGTGGGTGAACAAATTACTGTCGAGCAATTGATAGAAAAGAAAATAATTATGAGATTATCTAGGCATGATCATGTATATAGGCATCACATCCGTGACAAGTAGACCGACTCCTGCCTGCATCTACTACTATTACTCCACACATCGACCGCTATCCAGCATGCATCTAGAGTATTAAGTTCATAAAGAACAGAGTAGCGCATTAAGAAAGATGACATGATGTAGAGGGATAAACTCATGCAACATGATATAAACCCCATCTTTTTATCCTCGATGGAAACAATACAATACGTGCCTTGCTGCCCCTGCTGTCACTGGGAAAGGACACCGCAAGATTGAACCCAAAGCTAAGCACTTCTCCCATTGCAAGAAAGATCAATCTAGTAGGCCAAACCAAACTAATAATTCGAAGAGACTTGCAAAGATAACTTAATCACACATAAAAGAATTCAGAGGAGATTCAAATATTTCTCATAGATAAACTTGATCATAAACCCACAATTCATCGGATCTCGACAAACACACCGCAAAAAGAGTTCATCGAATAGATCTCCAAGAAGTTCGAGGAGAACATGGTATTGAGATCCAAAAAGAGAGAATAAGCCATCTAGCTAATAACTATGGACCCGAAGGTCTGTGGTAAACTACTCACAACTCATCGAAGAGGCTATGGTGTTGATGTAGAAGCCCTCCATGGTGGATTCCCCCTCCGGCGGAGTGCCAGCGAAGGCTCCAAGCTGGGATCTCACGGATACAGAAGGTTACGACAGTGGAAATAGTTTTTCGTGGCTTGTTCTGATGTTCTCGGGGTACGTGGGTATATATAGGAGGAAGAAGTAAGTCGGTGGACGCCCGAGGGGCCCACGAGATAGGGGGCGCGCCCAGTAGGGGGGCGCCTTCCACCCTCGTGGCCGCCTCGACTGCTTCTTGACTTGCACTCCAAGTCCTCTGGATCACGTTCGTTCCAAAAATCATGCTCCCGAAGGTTTCATTCCGTTTGGACTCCGTTTGATATTCCTTTTCTTCGAAACACTAAAATAGGCAAAAAAAAGAGCAATACGGGTTGGGCCTCCGGTTAGTAGGTTAGTCCCAAAAATGATATAAATGTGTAAAGTAAAGCCCATTGCCGGGGAAGCTGACCCACGAACACCTATGGGACCGGCGGACCGAGCCCCTTTCGGTTCGGCGGGGGGCGGAGGTCGCGTGAAGAGCGGATCGAGGCAAAGCACACGAGCAGTTTACCCAGCTTCGGAGCTCTCCGGAGAGATAATTCTCCTACTGCTGCATGTCTGAGTGTATTGAGTTCTTGATCGGGAGCGCTGAATGCTACAGTACACACTAGCTACTAACGAGACCGAGCGTGAGTGTTTTCTGCCTTCGAACCCCCCTCTACGTTGCGCATGGGCCTCCTTTTATATGCTCAAGGGGTCACCGACAGGTGGCAACGTAGAAAAGGGTAAAAATGGAAAAGGAGTTGCGGTTGGTACAACTACCTGTACAGTGTATCATACCTAAGCCTGACGGCAGGGGACAAGGGCATTAAATGCCCGTATGCGTCGCCCAAATAGTGCAAAAAGGGACCGTCAGGGACGCCACCGCTTGCCACGATGGCAATCTTGTCAGCGTCGCTTGCCACCACGCACCGCTGGCTGCACAGCCTCTCGCCACGCGCGCCTGGAAAGGTCTCAGGGCGACACGTTGGTGGATGTGCTGGAGCGCGGGTACAGAGTGGTAGCTTGCCGCGGCAAGCGCCTTGCCACGGTTGTTGGCTTGTCGCGTCCGGAAGCTTGTCGCTCACCGGGCCTCGCCGGGACACGTGGCGCGTCGCGGCAAGTTCCTTGAGATGCCTTGGTTGGCCTTCCCGGCAAGCTCCTCTTGCCGGGGCCTTGTCTCCTTGGCTTGAATACTTTGTTCTTGAATGGCTCCAAAGGAACCACGGAGGACCTTGGCGGTCACCCGGCAAGCCTTGCCGCGGGGTGGTGCGACTGCCCGTGCACAAGTTCGGGATACTAGGGTACCCCTACTCTAGTACGCCGACAGGAGCCCCCGGGCCTGGGCCACACACGGTGCCGAGCGCTGTTGGGCCAGGCCCAAAACAGGGCACAGGCACGCGCGGCCTGGGTTACGCCGTATCTTACTCCGTATCCACCGCTCCCTCCCCGAACGGCACGCGTCGAATGCGGCGTCGTGGGAGAGGTCGTGGGTTGTTTCTTTATTCGGAAAGACGGAACGTCCGCCCCCTCCCTCTTTATAAGCAGGGGAAACAGGGGCAGTTCGCCCACCTCGCCGGCTGCTATTCCAATCTCAGAAAACTCCGCCGCTCCCCCCTTCTTCCCAAAGCCGAAAGAGAGCAGCGCTCCGCCCCCCATCGCCACCAGCACCACCAACGCCGTCGATCTCCCCCACCACCTCCGCCATGGCTCCGAAAGCCGGCAAGGGGAAGGCCGTGAAGTCGACCGAGGCGCAGCGGCTCGCGGCGCTGCGAAAGGAGCGGACAACCTTCCCCCCCAAGCTCGCCGCAAAGGAGCTGAGGGAGTACTACTACCTCTTCTGGTTGACGGAGACGCGAGCGCATCCGCGCACGAAGGTACTCTCAGCCGCCGCTTCGGAACGGGCTCCGAGTGGATATCCCTTCTTCGCGTTGTTCTTCTACTGCGGGCTTTGCCCGCCTTTCTCTGAATTTTTCTGCGACATTATGAACACCTACGGGTTCCACCTCCTTGACTTCACCCCCAATGCCGTTCTGACCATGGCAGTTTTCGTACATCTCTGCGAAAACTTTGTCGGGGTCCATCCAAATGTAGCTCTTTTTCGCCACTTCTTTATGCCCCGAGTTGAGAGAGGGGAGCCCTTATCCGGCGGAATCGCCTGGATCTCGAGAGCCGGCAAGAAGGAAGCTTATCTGGAGGGAGAGCTCTGCGACAAGTGGGAGGAATGGAGAGCAGACTGGTGCTGGATTGTCGAGGAGAACCCGCAGCCATTTACCGCCCAGCGCCAAGCCCCAGTAGCGCGCGGCAACGATTGGAGCAACGTGGCCCCGGAACACGATAGGCTGAAGATTGCCGTCACCCCGGATCCTGCGCCTCAGGCTTGCCGGGCTCACTGTAGGCGCCGTTGGCGCAGATTTTCTTCGCCGCCGCATTGCCCCCCTGCAGGAGAGGAGGAGACCCGCCTGGGAGTTCCAGAATGCGGCGGACATCATGAGGCTGCGCCCGGGCCTCAACTTCAACTTCACTGTCCTGGAACTAGAGGCGATGCTCCAGGAACTGTTCAAGTACGACCATCAACATCCCGAAGTGTTCAGGTTGCTGAAGGGTGTCGTTCCGCTATGCAACAACTCCTCGCTCGACCGCATCAGTGCAATGATGCCGCTGTGCGATTCGCATGGAATTGTCCCAACTTGGTAAGAGCCTGCAGACGACGTCGTGCAGGAGTTCTTTGATGGCTTGGTAGAAGTGCCAGTCCGTTCCGATGAGCAGAAAAGCCTCACCCGCGACACCACCGATGCGGAGATGCAGCGCATCGCCACTAGGCTGGAGGAGGCGGCGGCAGCCGCTGCCGCAGGCGAGTTTGGATTCACCGTGGAGGAGGCAGAGGCAGCAGAGGCGGCAAGCCTTGCCGAGCGAGAGGAGCTTGTCGGCGAGGGAGAGCTTGCCGGGCCTGAAGTCGAGTCGAGCGATCCTGCCGAGGGTGCGAGCGGCTCGTCGGAGACCAACTCCTCTTCCTCCTCATCTTCAGATAGCCCGCTGCAAGCAGAGCCCCCAGCTCCACCAAGAAGGCGTCTCCGCAAGGCCGGGGACGTAGCTGGGCGGCAAACGAGTCAACAGCCGCCGCGCCGCGCGACACGCTCCACCGCGACAAGCACTGTTGCCGCGGGAGCACCTCACGCAGCTGCGGCAACTGGAGCGGGGTCCTCCCGGACCACCGCTTCTGCTCGTGCCGCTGCCCTCGCCAAGCGGTTAAGGGAACCCACTCCTCCGCCTTGTCGCGCCGAAGGTGGGCCAGACTTCGACCTCTCCGCACTCAGCTCCGACGAGGAAGAAGAAGAGTAAGATTCTTTGCTGTACTTGTAGTTCTTCAATTCTTGCTGTTTTGTCTTGTATCTGATTTGCTTTACTCCGAACCCATTCCTTTTCAGGACTCTGGCCCAGAGAGCGGCGAAGAGAGCCAAGGTCCCGGTGATTGTCATCGAGGATGAACCCACCACGACAACGGGGTGTGTGTCCGAGACCATCTTGCCGGACCCAGCAACCATTCCCAAAAGCAGCCCCCAGCGCAGCCCCCAGCGTAAGTATATGGTTTACTTCCCGCTGTTAGGCGCGCATGGGTGCTCTTTCTTTGCTGACATCTGACTATTGGTTTGTGTAGGAGCAGAGAAGCCTCACCAGGAGCGCTCGGAAGCCGCCCCCGATATGTCATCTGCTTAGACTACACCGCCAAGGGATGGTTCCCCGGCAAGGGAGCGTTCTCCAACAAGGGAGAATTCTCCGGCAAGGGACAGTTCTCCGGCAAGGGACAGCATCAGCGACCCCCCGGTGGCGGAGACCACGACTGTAGAACCTAGTACAGGTAATCCTCTTGCTTGAAAACTTCCCTTGGGTTCTTCTTCTTCTGATTTTCTTTTTGGATATTTGCTTGACTTTTCTCCCTTCTCCGGTCGTCAGATCCATCTGTCACGGAGCCGATGGAGACCGAGGTCGGCGGCGAGGATAACGCGCGTGGCAATACCGACGACGCCGCTGCCACCGAAGAAGAAGCCGGCGCTGATGATCCCGCCGGCGAAGAGGCCGCCAAAGCTGCCGCCACAGAAGCTGGCGAGGGGTCCGGCAATCGCACTGACGGCCCCGAGGCCTCAGGAGCGCCAGGCGCTACGCCGACCGCCGATCCCTCTGTCGCTGCTACAGCGTCAGGCTCCGAAGAGCCCCAGCCCAGTGCCTATTTGAAGGCCGGCGATGGCGTCTTCATCAAGCTCCCCTGGGCGTCAAGCTCCAGGGCACCGGTCGAAGGATAAATCTTTGATGGAGAGGTGCTCGCCTCCGCTGGGCTGACGCTATTTGATGCGCCGAGCAGCAGCAGCGACGAGCCTGAGGAGGAGCGGTTGCTGCGGAAGCTGTTGTCGCTCTACCGCGCTCGACAGGCCAAGCTGGAATCCCGAGAAGCGCTTGCCGCGAAGGCGGGAGTGGACATCAAGAAGCGCGCGGAGGAGCTCCGGGGTCGTAACCAGGAAGCTCTCCGGTCCCTGGCAGAGGAGCGGGAGCAACTCGCCGAGGCGTGGAAAGCCTTCCTCCTTGAGCTGTTTGCGCGGGAGGGTGAGTTGGCGCAGCGGAAGGTCAATCTTGACAGCCACGAGGAGGAGCTTGCTGCGCGCGAGCAAACATTCGGCGGGGCTCTCAAGGAAGTAGAGGACGCTGCCGCAGCTGCCGAGGCCGCCAAGAAGGAGCTGGAGACGAAGGTGGCGCAGTTGGAGGCCGATCTCAAGACGAGCGGTGAAGAGCTTGCCGCGCTCAAGCGTGAGCGCGAGAAGGACGTCTACACCCTTCGCGAACTGCAAGGTCGTCTCGTCGAGAAGGGCAAGGAGCTTAGTGCCGCCAAGGACTCCAACGCAGATCTTGAGTTGAAGCTGGCTACTTTGACCAAGACGTTGGACGGCGCCAGGGAGCAGGAGGTGGCCTTGAAGGAGAAGATCAAGGCCGAGGAGGCGCTGCTGGCGAGTGCTGCTGTCACCCAGAACACCTTTAGGAAGAATGTGGAGCACTGGACGGAGGGTCTCGTGGATGTTGCCGCAGCCATCGACGGGGAGCTGGCGCAGCTGGGGATGGAGGATTTCGGGTATCCCTCCGATGAGAACCTCCAACCCAGCGCCAAGCTCAGCTTGTTCTTCAAAGGCGTGGCGACGGCCCTCCAGCGACTTCGGGAGAGGATCCCAAAGCAGCTGGCCGACGAGTCATGCAAAATTTGTGTCGGAGCTCTTCAAAAGGTGTTGGTGAAGGTGGCCTTCCGCAACCCAGGCCTCAACCTCAACAACGTCCTCAAGACCCTGCCGCCGGAAGCTGATCTGGAAGCGCTCAAGACCCTTGTCGCACCCATTGTGGACAAGGTGAGCGAGATCAAGAGGGTTGAGGGCGATCGCGTAGATTAGGCCGCCCGTTTTCTCCTTTTCTTGTCACTGCCGGTCATGTTATGAAGACAATCTGTTAGAGCTGCGACAAGCTATCTCGTGATATAACTCTATTTTGGGTATCGATTGCTATGTTATTTCCTTTACTTGATTCCTTCCTTTGTATGTTTTTGCCCTATGCTTTTAGGGAACTTGTCGGCGTAGGCACCTTAGCCGCGAGCGCTGAGTGCGGGACGTCAGCAGCCTGCTGGCGGTGCCGCCACCGACAAGAAACCTTGTCGCAACTAGTCGCAGCTCACTTAAGTTGTTGAGCGGACTCGAAACAAAGTAAGGGCGCAACTAGCTACGAGTTGGTTCCTCCGCGCACAGGTTTTCCATACAAAGCACGGTCGTTCGAGGAAGATAACTTAAAAAATTTTAAAACTGATTGCTCAAACTTTGGCAACTTAGCTTTTCTGTCGTTTGCTTCCCGGTAAGGCGAAACTTCCTTGAACGATGCCTGGTCCACACCATTATCTTCTCCTTTCCCCCTGGCAAACTTGTGGGCGAGGGAACCTTCCTTTCTTTGAGAAAGAGAAAGAAGAGAAAATAAAGATATGGAGCCTTACGGCTCGTTATTGCTTACCGGGGGTAGGCGCTGCACAAAGTGTCAGATAACACATGCAAAAAATAGAAAGCATGAAATTGACAAGATATGTGGAGCACATGAGCTTTACTTATGCACGGGGTCTGCGCCCGACTTTGTACAAAGGATTACATGCAACATCGGCAAGACTTGTACAAAAGGTGGTTGCCGGAACAGGTTCCGGCAACCGCGCCTTACGGGTAAAACTTACGAAGATGCTCAATGTTCTAGGAGTTGCTCACCGGAGTGCCATCTTCGGTCTCAAGGCGGACAGCGCCAGGCCTAGTGACTCGTTTCACCCGGTAAGGGCCTTCCCACTTCCGCGTCAACTTGTTGGAATTCTTGGCGGACTGAACGCGCCGAAGAACAAGGTCGCCTTCCTCGAGACTTCTGGCACTAACTTTGCGGCTATGGTAGCGGCGCAAAGCTTGCTGGTATCGAGCAGCTCGTACAGCAGCCTAAAGACGGTCTTCCTCAAGGAGCAGCGCGTCATCTTGTCGCAGCTGCTCTTGCTCAAGCTCATCATAAGCGAGCACTCGAGGTGACCCATATACGAGTTCCGTGGGGAGAACTGCCTCTACTCCATAGACTAGAGCGAAAGGTGTCTGTCCAGTGGCTCGATTTGGCGTCGTCCTGATCGACCAAAGAACCACCGGCAGCTCCTCAATCTAGTTCTTTCCGCACTTGTGCAGCCTGTCGAAAGTCCTGGTCTTGAGCCCGCGCAGCACTTCAACATTTGCCCTCTCCGCTTGACCGTTGCTTCTCGGATGAGCAACAGAAGCGAAGCAGACCTTGGCGCCAAGATCTTGGATGTACTGCATGAAGGTGCGGCTCATGAATTGCGTGCCATTGTCGGTGATGATCCTGTTAGGGATCCCGAAGCGGCAAACAATCGACCTGAAGAACTTGACTGCTGACTGTGCTGTCACCTTCCTCACTGCTTCCACTTCCAGCCACTTTGTGAACTTGTCGATTGCAACGTACAAGTACTCAAAGCCCCCGACAGCTCGGGGAAAGGGGCCGAGGATGTCGAGCCCCCAGACCGAAAATGGCCAGGATACAGGGATCGTCTGGAGAGCTTGAGTTGGCTGGTGTATTTGCTTGGAATGGAACTGGCACGCTTCACACTTGGTTACTTGTGCAGTTGCATCCTGGAGGGCTGTCGGCCAAAAGAAACCTTGCCGGAATGCTTTGCCGGCAAGCGCTCTTGCACCAATGTGGTGACCACATATGCCTCCATGTATCTCTGCCAACAGCTTTTGTCCATCTTCCCGGTGAATACACTTCAATTTCACACCGTTGAGTCTTCTTCTGTACAGTGTGTTGTCAACAAACTGGTACATACTTGACTGCCGGGCTACTCTTTCCGCTTCTTCTTGCTCTTCGGGAAGTTCTCCTGTCTGAAGGAAACGGACAATCTGTTGTGCCCATGCTGGAGCTTGCGGCTCGACAACAAGGACTAAAGGCACATCTGCTGCCGTGGGAACATCCGCTTCTACGGCGAGAACCTGTGGCTCAGCCGGAGCTTGACGTTCCCCGGCAAGCTTGCCGGAGCAAAACTTGTCGGGAGCGTCTGCTTGAACGGAACAAACCCTAGGGCTTGCCGGAGCAGACTTCTCCTCAGCACCCCTGGTGTTGATCTTGGGGACCTTCTTGGCGGCGGCTTCGGGGAGCTCTGCCGGAAAATAGTCACCAGAAATCAACTTCCTCTTCTTGCTCTGTCCAGTTGATGGCGTTACAGACGGTTGAGTCAGTTTGAGCACAAAGATCCCTGGTTCCACAAGTAACTTAAGTGCGGCGCACTTCGACAGGCCATCGGCAATGTCGTTCTGAGCTCTTGGAACATGTTCCATCTGTAGGCCGTCAAAGTGCTCTTCTAACTTTCTCACTTCATCAACGTAAGCTTCCATCAACGGACTCTGATAATTCTTGTTCACTTGGCGGACGACAAGCTGCGAGTCACCCCTGACAATGAGCTTCTTGATCCCAAGGTCTGCTGCGATCCTGAGACCGGCAAGCAAACCTTCATACTCTGCGGTGTTGTTCGTTGCTTGCTCCTTGGGAAAGTGCATCTGGACTACGTACTTGAGGTGCTCTCCGGTGGGTGCAACAAGTAGCACGCCCGCACCAGCGCCTTGCAGCGAGAAGGCACCATCAAAGTACATTAGCCACTCTTTGCTTGCTTCCTTGACGGGGATGCTCGTTTCTGGAATTTCTTCATCTGGTGTTGGCGTCCACTCTGCTATGAATTCTGCCAATGCTCTGCTCTGGATAGTTGAAGTGCTCTCAAACTTGAGGCCACAGCTTGACAGTTCCAGTGCCCACTCAACAATCCTGCCTGTTGCTTCTGGATTCTGCAGTATCCTCTTCAGCGGAAAACGAGTGACAACTGTGATCTCATGTGCTTGGAAGTAATGGCGCAGCTTTCTCGAGGCCATGAGAAGGCCGAAAAGCAATTTCTGCACACCAGAGTACCTTGACCTAGCCCCCTGCAGAAGGGAACTGACAAATTAAACTGGGCGCTGCACCATTCTCTTCTGTATCTCCTCTCGCGCCTGCGCAGATTCATCTTTGTCGGGACCAGAGCTTGTCGGTGAAGTCCCCTGCTTGTCGCTGGATGCATCTGCCGTGGTTGCTGGCTCATCATCCGCCTCCCTCTCCGCTACTAACGCAGCACTAACCACTTGATTGGTTGCCGCTATATACAGCAGCAACTTCTCTTGTGGCTTAGGTGCGACAAGTGTTGGAGTGGAGGACAGGTATCTCTTTAAGTCCTGCAGCGCAGCCTCTGCTTCCGGAGTCCATTTCATTGGGCCTGCCTTTTTCAATATTTTGAAAAATGGCAGGGCACGCTCAGTAGACCTAGAGATAAACCTGCTGAGAGCAGCCACGCAACCGGCAAGTCTTCGTACATCCTTGACGCGCTTTGGTGCTTCAATCTGCTCAATGGCCTTGATCTTGTTGGGATTGGCTTCAATTCCCCGCTGAGACACGAAGAACCCGAGAAGCTTGCCGGAGGGGACTCCAAACACACACTTCTCAGAGTTGCCTTGTCCTTGCTCTTGACCACTATGTCATCCATGTAGGCTTCCACATTTCTGTGCATTTGTGGCTCAAAAGCGTCATGGACTACCCTTGCAAATGTTGAACCAGCATTCTTTAAACCGAAAGGCATCTGTATGAAATAGTATGTGCCACATGGAGTGATGAATGCGGTCTTCTCCTCATCCTCTTCTGCCATGAAGATCTGATGGTATCCTGAATATGCGTCAAGAAATGAAAGCAAGTCACATCCGGCCGTGGAGTCAACAATCTGGTCAATGCGCAGCAAGGGAAATGGGTCTTTGGGACAAGCTTTATTGACATCAGTAAAGTCGATACAAAGCCTCCATTTCCCGTTTACCTTGCGCATGACTACAAGATTGGCCAACCATGTACGATGGAGCACTCCTCTGACAAGGCCTGCTGCTTCCAACTTCTTGATTTCTTCTGCGATGAATTCTTGGCGCTCCACTGCTTGTTTCCGGACCTTCTGCTTGACGGGCCGCGCATGAGGACAGACGGCAAGGTGGTGCTCGATTACTTTCCTGGGAACACCGGGGATGTCAGACGGTTGCCATGCAAACACGTCGATGTTCGCCCGCAGGAAAGCAACAAGCGCGCTTTCCTATTTAGGGTCGAGAGTGGCACTGATGGTGAAGGTACCACCAGTGTCGTCCTCCTTGGCGGACACCTTCTTGGTCTCTGGTGGAGCTGCCATTGTCTTCTTACACTTGTCGGTGGAGCTCGATGGTGCGTCCTCGACGGTAGCGCAGCACTCTGAAGAGGTGCGCTTGTCGGAGTGGGCATTAGAACTCTTGCCGGACTTGGTCTTCTTCTTCCCCCCGGGAGCTTCAATGGCAAGTGACTTGCGATCTGTTGCGGCTGCTACTTCCCGGTAGATCTTGTCGGCGCAGATAAGAGCATCCTTCTTGTCGCCAGGGACAGAGATGACACTTATCGGGCCTGGCATCTTCAGCATGTTGTATGCGTAGTGAGAGGCTGCCATGAATTTGGCGAGTGCTGGACGGCCGAGTATCCCATTGTAGGGCAATGGAAAGTCAGCAACGTCAAAAGTGACCCTCTCGGTCCTGAAGTTCAACTCGCTGCCAAATGTCACCGGCAACGTGATCTTTCCCTTCGGCTTGCTCCTTCCCGGATTGATTCCTTGGAATGTGCCGGTCTCTTCGAGCTCGCTGTCAGGGATCTGGAGTTTCTGGAGTACCGCGGAGGAGATCAGGTTCAAGCCGGCCCCGCCGTCAACTAGCATCTTAGTGACCTTGAGGTTGCGAATAGTTGGTGAAACCAACATCGGCAAGCACCCGACCGCAGTTATGCGATCAGGGTGGTCCTCAATATCAAATATGATAGGCGTGCTGCACCATTTTAGAGGCTTGCGTGACTCGACGGGCGGTTCCACCGCATTGACTTCCCGCACCCACTGCTTGAGCTGGCGGTGTGAAGTATGCAGAGAAGCACCGCCGTCAACGCACAGGACCTCTGTGGCTTTCTGGAACTCCTGCCCACTGGTCTCATCATCATCCATATCTTCATCGTCATCGTCATCTTCATCCTTGTCACGGCCACGGGGAGGTCTGTCTCCTTGCCGCTGCTTGGCCTTGCCGCAGCGTCCTCCTCGGCCGGGGCGTTTCTTGCCGGATCCCCCAGCACCTTCTTGGGCCTTCTCCTTGTCGCGTTGCTCGTATTCAGCCTTTTGCTGCTCGACAAGCTGCTCGACCTTCTTGCAGCTCTGGAGGTCATGGCCCTTGGTGCGGTGGATCTTGCAGTACTGCTTGTTGGTGCCGTCCTGCTTGTCGGCGACTGCCACAGCCTGGCAATTGGTATCTCCGGCTTTCTTGGCGTCACCTCCGTTGCCGGACTGCTCAACGACTAGCACATCTTTGCCTTTCTTCTTCCTGTTGTTCTGCCGCCGGTTTTTCTTTACCGGGGCAGCATCCTCGCTATTAGATCCTCCTGCTTCTGTATTCTCTCCGGGAAGTTTCCTCCCTTCCTCAGCACGTGCACACTTGTCAGCCAGGGCATATAGCTCACTGACGTATCTGATCTTGCACATCGCCATCTCCTCCCGCATCCTGTGGTTTCGCACGTTCTGATGGAACGCGCTGATGACCGCGGCAGGGTGGACATCTGGGATGTTGTGCTGTACACGGCTGAACCTCTGAATGTACTTGAGCAGGGGCTCTCCTTCCTTCTGGGCGAGCAGATGAAGGTCGCTCTCTTGGCCATGAGGTTTGTGGCCGCCTGTAAAGGCGCCGACAAACTGATGGCATAGGTCTGCCCAGGAGGATATGGAGTTGTCCGGCAAGTGCATGAGCCAGGACCTAACATTGGGCTTGAGCACCAGCAGGAAGTAGTTGGCAAGGATCTTGTCGTCTCGCCCCCCGGCAGCTTGCACCATGATGGTGTAGATGCTGAGGAACTCCGACGGATGCGACTTGCCGTCGTACTTCTCTGGTACGTCTGGCTTGAAATTCTTCGTGCTGGGCCACTGGACTTGCCGCAGCTCACGAGTGAACGCAGGGCAACCTACCGCGTACGGCAAGTCGCCTGGTTCCCCTGGCGCATGCATGTCGACAGAGGGCCCAGCGCGCTGGTCCGATTGACGCCGCGCTTCTCTTCGACGCTCGATGCGAGTACGAGTGTCTTCTTGCTGTCGTTCGTGAGGAACTTGGCGCTGATCGCGACGAGCTCGTGGATCTGATGATGCGGTGGAGTCGCTGTCGAGGTAGATCCGGCGAGTCGGCGATCTTGGCCTTCGGGGTGGAGAGTGCATGGTGGTTGCACCCCCACCGGTTTTGTCGCCATCGGCTCGTGCCTGGCAGTCTTGCCGCGGCTGCGAGGTACTCGGTTGCCGTGGAGTGTCGCCGTTGGCGAAGCCGATGAGACTCTGAATGGTGGCCCTCCATTCGTCGATCTTGTCCGCCGTTGGAGGGTAATCCAGGAGCAGTTGAGCTCGGGCCAAAGCTTCTGCTGGAGTGGTGGGCGGCAGTGGCAAACGGTGCGAGGAGCGGGATATGCTCGGACTTCTAACTATGTTAGAAGGAGCAATATCCCGTCCAGGCGACCGTGTCTTGCTCGTGCCAGCATGTTGGCATGCATGCTAGTCTTGAGCATCCCGAGATCCACCAGCTCGATCTTGGTCCAACGAACGTATGGTACCGCGAGTACCATGACGCTGTCGGTCCCGCGCCTCCTGAGATGGGTGCGGTGCATGTACGGACGCCGAGGTCTGCGCAGCCTTGTCCTTGGACCTGGCAGCACCGTAAGCTCCCTCGTCGATGCCCGTTCTTCCGCCGGCGTCTACCCCACCACCCGTTTGCTCCGGTGGTGGCGGGATCGACGCGGACGGAGCAGCTACCTCCGAAGCCCTCTTCTTCGGCGGCATGTCGATGAAGAAGATGAAGATCTAGCTCGTGTGAACGTCGGATCAGGTTCACACAGCCTCGACGCTCCCCTACCTGGCGCGCCAAAGATGCCGGGGAAGCTGACCCACGAACACCTATGGGACCGGCGAACCGAGCCCCTTTCGGTTCGGCGGGGGGTGGAGGTCGCGCGAAGAGCGGATCGAGGCGAAGCACACGAGCAGTTTACCCAACTTCGGAGCTCTCCGGAGAGATAATACTCCTACTGCTGCATGTCTGAGTGTATTGAGTTCTTGCTCGGGAGCGCTGAATGCTACAGTACACACTAGCTACTAACGAGACCGAGCGTGAGTGTTTTCTGCCTTCGAACCCCCATCTACATTGCGCATGGGCCTCCTTTTATATGCTCAAGGGGTCACTGACAGGTGGCAATGTAGACAAGGGTAAAAATGGAAAAGGAGTTGCGGTTGGTACAACTACCTGTACAGTGTATCATACCTAACCCTGACGGCAGGGGACAAGGGCATTAAATGCCCGTCTGCGTTGCCCAAATAGTGCAAAAAGGGACCGTCAGGGACGCCACCGCTTGCCACGATGGCAATCTTGTCAGCGTCGCTTGCCACCACGCACCGCTGGCTGCACAGCCTCTCGCCACGCGTGCCTGGAAAGGTCTCAGGGCGACATGTTGGTGGATGTGCTGGAGTGCGGGTACAGAGTGGTAGCTTGCCGTGGCAAGCGCCTTGCCGCGGTTGTTGGCTTGTCGCGTCCGGAAGCTTGTCGCTCACCGGGCCTCGCCGGGACGCGTGGCGCGTCGCGGCAAGTTCCTTGAGATGCCTTGGTTGGCCTTCCCGGCAAGCTCCTCTTGCCGGGGCCTTGTCTCCTTGGCTTGAATACTTTGTTCTTGAATGGCTCCAAAGGAACCACGGAGGACCTTGGCGGTCACCTGGCAAGCCTTGCCACGGGGTGCTGCGACTGCCCGTGCACAAGTTCGGGATACTAGGGTACCCCTACTCTAGTACGCCGACACCCATAAACATCCAAAACGGGCAATATAATAGCATGGAACAATCAAAAATTATAGATACGTTGGAGACGTATCAAGCATCCCCAAGCTTAATTCTTGCTCGTCCTCGAGTAAGTAAATGATAAAAACAGAAATTTTGATGTGGAATGCTACCTAGCATAATTCTCAATGTAATTTTCTTTATTGTGGCATGAATGTTCAGATCCAAATGATTCAAAATAAAAGTTCATATTGATATAAGAAATAGTAATACTTCAAGCATACTAATCAAAGCAATCATGTCTTCTCAAAATAACATGGCTAAAGAAAGTTCATCCCTACAAAATCATATAGTTAGGCTATGCTTCATTTTCGTCACACAAAAATGCTCCCAAATTATACACCCCCAATGACAAGCCAAGCAATTGTTTCGTACTTAAGTAATCTCAAACTTTTTCAACTTTCACGCAATACATGAGCATGAGCCATGGATATAGCACTATGGGTGGAATAGAATATGATTATGGGGATTGTGTGGAGAAGACAAAAAAAGGAGAAAGTCTCACATTGACGAGGATAATCAACGGGCTATGGAGATGCCCATCAATTGCTGTCAACATGAGGAGTAGGGATTGCCATGCAACGAATGCACTAGAGCTATAAATGTATGAAAGCTCAACAAAAGAAACTAGTGGGTGTGCATCCAACTTGCTTGCTCACGAAGACCTAAGGCATTTTGAGGAATCCCATCATAGGAATATACAAGCCAAGTTCTATAATGAAAAATTCCCACTAGTATATGAAAGTGATAACATATGAGACTCGCTATATGAAGAACATGGTGCTACTTTGAAGCACAAGTGTGGAAAAAGAGATAGTAACATTGCCCCCTTTTTATTTTTATTTTTATTTTTTCTTTTCTTTTTTTTTTCCTTTTTTTTCTTTGGGCCTTTTTTTGGCCTTTCTTTTTCTTTTTCTTTGGCCTTTCTTTTTTTTCTTTTTTGGGGACAATGCTTTAATAATGATGATCATCACACTTATATTTATTTACAACTCATGAATTACAACTCAAAACTAGAGCAACATATGACTCTATATGAATGCCTCCGATGGTGTACCGGGATGGGCAATGAATCAAGAGTGACATGTATGAAAAATTATGCATGGTGGCTTTGCCACAAATACGATGTCAACTACATGATCATGCAAGGCAATATGACAATGATAATGCATGTCATGATGATAAACGGAACGGTGGAAAGTTGCATGGCAATATATCTCGGAATGGGTATGGAAATGCCATAATAGGTAGGTATGGTAGCTGTTTTGAGGAAGATATAAGGAGGTTTATGTGTGATAGAGCGTATTGTATCACGGGGTTTGGATGCACCGGCGAATTTTGCACCAACTCTCAAGGTGAGAAAGGGCAATGCACGGTACCGGAGAGGCTAGCAATGATGGAAGGATGAGAGTGCGTATAATCCATGGACTCAACATTAGTCAAAAGAACTCATATACTTACTGCAAAAATCTACAAGTCATCAAAAACCAAGCACTACGCGCATGCTCCTAGAGGGATAGATTGGTAGAAAAATACCATCGCTCGTCCCCGACCGCCACTCATAAGGATGCACAATCTAAGAACACCTCATGTTTCAAATTTGTTACACAACTTTAACCATACGTGCATGCTATGGGACTTGCTAACTTCAACACAAGCATTCTTTAAATTCATAATCTCCCAACTAGCATGACTCCAATATCACTACCTCCATATCTCAAAACAATTATCAAGTATCAAATTGATCATAGCATCCAATTCACTTCCTATGATAGTTTTTATTATACCCAACTTGGATGCACACCATTCTAGGACTTATAACAAAAGAAAATACCATGCTGTTCTAAAGACTCTCAAAATAATATAAGTGAAGCATTAGAGACTAGCAATTTCTACAAAATTAAGCCACTGCCGTGCTCTAAAAGATATAAGTGAAGCACTAGAGCAAAAACTATCTAGCTCAAAAGATATAAGTGAAGCACATAGAGTATTCTAATAAATTCCAATCAAGTGGGCTTCTCCCAAAAGGTGTGTACAACAAGGCTGATTGTGGTAAACTAAAAATCAAATACTAATATCATACAAGACGCTCCAAGCAAAACACATATCATGTGGCGAATAAAAATATAGCTCCAAGTAAAGTTACCGATAAACGAAGACGAAAGAGGGGATGCCTTCCGGGGGCACCCCAACCTTAGGATTTTGGCTATTCTTGAATATCTTGGGGTGCCATGGGCATCCCCAAGCTTAGGCTTTTACCACTCCTTATTCCATAGTCCATCAAATCTTTACCCAAAACTTGAAAACTTCACAACACAAAACTCAATAGGAAATCTCATAAGCTCCGTTAGTGAAAGAAAGCAAAACCACCACATAAGGTACTGTAATGAACTCATTATCTATTTATATTGTTGTTAAACCTACTGTATTCCAAGTTCTCTATGGTTCATACCACTTAATACTAGCCATAGATGCATCAAAATAAGCAAACAACACACAAAAATAGAATCTGTCAAAAACAGAATAGTCTGTAGCAATCTGTAACCCTAGAATACTTATGGAACTCTAAAAATCCTACCAAAATAGGAAGTCCTGGGAAATTTGTCTATTGATCTACAGCAAAATGAATCAACGCAAAAGCACGTTTCTGTGAATTACTAAAATTATTTTCGTGCGCGCAAAGTTTTTGTTTTTCAACAGAATCAAATTAACTATCACGATAGGTTATCCTATAGGTTCTACTTGGCACAAACACTAATTAAAACATAAAAACACATCTAAACAGAAGGTAGATGATAAACTTATTACTAAACAGAAACAAAAACAAAAAGCACAAATAAAATTGGGTGGCCTCCCAACTAGCGCTATCGTTTAACGCCTCTAGCTCACGGCCCCAAACGATGTGTGCAGGGTTCCCAAGCCCACCTTGACGGGTGGATCTACGCTTTGTACACCGTGCCATGGTGCCTAGTCTGTCCCAAGCCCACCTGTACCGGGTGCCACTTGGTAGACTACTAACACTACCTACAAACACCAGAAACTAGTTGCAACTCCTGGACAGAGATCATGTTGATTAATAAGTCGAGAGGGGTCGATTTACCGGAACCCAATGCGTGGTAGTAACTGTTCATGGATCACAAACACAAAACTTAGTTCCTGGGGACGGTTTCAATGAGACAACCCACCATGTACTCCTGCATAGCCTCTCATCGCTACCTTTACCAAATCGTGTTCACACACTTAGCTCTTAACAGTAGGACATGTTCACCACATTCCAATTCATCCCCGATGAATCAGACCTGACACAACTCTAAGCCATAGCAGGCATGACAAACAAGCATGAATGAGTAGGCACATCAGGGCTCAAACAACTCCTACTCATGCTAGTGGGTTTCATCTATTTATTGTCGCAATGACAGGCCATGCAGAGGAAAGGGGTTCAACTACCGCACACATGTAACAGTTGAATCATTGTTGTCCTAATGCAGTAAAAGAGAGCAGGATTGAGAGAGTGGGATTGTATCGGAATGAACAAGGGGGTTTTGCTTGCGTGGCACTTATGAAGATAGTATAGTTCTTCATCGGTGTCATCGAACTCATCGTCGAAATGTCGTCTACTGAGAGGGGACAAATACCGACAAACAAGGAAGAACACAATCAATGCAATGCACAATATGATGCATGATCATGACATGTCAATATGCTGTGATTTGAGCTAATGCAACTAGCAACAGGTTAAATGGAGTTGGTTTGAACCCTAGGTTCAAATTCAAACTCCATATGTGAAGGTTTAAATGCCATTTATATGATTTGGCCTAAACATCAGTCATAAGTTGTTCCAACATGCATGAAAACAGTACAGATGGATGGACTGGATTTTTCTGATCATTTTTCATATATAATGTATTTCATTTGGAGTTACGGTTGAATTTCTATGATTTTTAGAAGTTTCTGACATTTTCTGAATTATTTTAAATCCAGGAATGATTAATTGCATCAGCATTATGTCAAGGTGACATCAGCAGAGTCAACAGGGCTGCCCTGAGTCAAACCTGACCAGTGGGGTCCACTGGTCAGTGACCCAGTGTTGTTTAGTGTCACTGACAGGTGGGGTCAGGTCAACGGTGATGTGGCCAGGTCAAACTGACCTGTGGGACCAGTGGGGTTAGTTTAATCTAAACAAAAACTAAACCATGTTTAGTTAGACGGTGGAGCCCGGCTGTCAGTGGCACGGGGTGGTGATTAGTGGCTAGTTAAGCCAGCCATGTCAGCGCGGCCGTGGACTAGCCGCCGGCAACCTCAGCAGGCGGCGGAGGCACGCCGGAGTTGCTACTCCGGCGACGGTTTGGTGTGCGGGAGGGCTCCATGGATTCATGGCGTTGTGGCGCTTCTAGTGGTGGTGACGGGTGGTGCCGTGGTGGCCGAAAAGTGGCTGGGGACGAGCTTTAGCGGCGGCGGGGCTCGGTGAGGTGCGGCGTTGAGGCTAGAGCTCACGGGTGAGGGATTTGAGCAAGGCAACGACGAGGGGAGGCGCTCTGGAGCACGCATGTTGCACAAGAGCAACGAGCAGGGCATCGGGAGCGCGCGGCTGCGGCCATGGCGGAGCAGAGCTTCGGTCGGAGGTGGATCCGCGGCTAGGGCGCGTGGAGAGGCCAGGGAAGAGGGATAGTCGATGGAGGAGCTCACAGTGAACACGGGGAGGGGCTCGGCTTGCTCGTGGACGACCTGGGGCAGACGAATCGGCCGGCGGCATCTCGGATGCCCGAGGTTGAAGAAGATGGCAGTGACGGCGGAGCAGGCCTCCCGGTGAAATGTGGCTTGATGGAGAGGTCGACGGCGTCGAGGCGGAGCCTTTGGTCACTCTGGTGGGGCGGAACGACGGTGGTGGCTACGACTGCGACGAGTGGCAGGGACGGCGGTTCTCGGTCGCACTTGGGCCGGGAGATAGAGGAGGGAAGGAGGTCCAGGGATAGAGGAGAGGGGTGAAGGGGGGTGCTGGGCATCTCCGTGGCGCGTCTGGAGGAGTCGGGGAGGAGGCAGGCATGTAGGGAGGAGCTGGCGCGGCTCGGCTGTGCTGCTGCCACGCAGCTGCCTCAGGTTGAAGACAACCTAGAGGCGCTGGTGGGCTGGGCCACCAGCTATAGTAGCAGGCCGAGGTAGGTCAGGTAGGTGGCCCAGGTGGTTTCTGCATTTTATTATTTTTGTTTGTCTGTTTTCCTTTTCTGCAGTTTCTTTTAATTTGGTTTTCAAACCAAACTATATTTTTTTAGCTTCTAGAAATTATTATGTGGCTAGATATAATATATTAAGAGCCACTCACAAATTTTCAGAATTGTTGGACTTGTAATTCTTTTATAGAAGAATTAAATCCAACTCAAATACTTATTGATTTAAATCCAAATGGCCAAAATAGTTCCTCAAAAATGTTCCATATTTTTGGTTTGGATCAAAACCCTTTCCAAAAATGTCAAACATCATTGAAGTGCATTCTGGAAACATTGGATGCATTTTCCAGGGTTATTTGCCCTTCTTTTAATTAAAATGATTTCTGAGGCTTTCTCTTTCCTCATTTCAACTTTCAGAATATAGACATGATGCACACATGAAGCTAGCCTAGAGCATTACCAGAAGCTAGGGATGTGACAGCTACGGCGGTGGAAATAGTTTTTCGTGGCTTGTTCTGATGTTCTCGGGGTACGTGGGTATATATAGGAGGAAGAAGAAGGTCGGTGGACGCCCGAGGGGCCGACGAGATAGGGGGCGCGCCCAGTAGGGGGGCGCCCTCCACCCTCGTGGTCACCTCGACTGCTTCTTGACTTGCACTCCAAGTCCTCTGGATCACATTCCTTCCAAAAATCACGCTCCCGGAGGTTTCATTCCGTTTGGACTCCGTTTGATATTCCTTTTCTTCGAAACATTGAAATAGGCAAAAAAACAGCAATACAGGCTGGGCCTCCGGTTAGTAGGTTAGTCCCAAAAATGATATAAATGTGTAAAGTAATGCCCATAAACATCCAAAACGGGTAATATAATAGCATGGAACAATAAAAAATTATAGATACGTTGGAGACGTATGAACCTACTTTTATATTTTAGCTCTCCGATATCATGCAAAGTTATCCTCTTCATACCCACAACGTAGTTTTATTTCTTGTATCTAGTTGGAAGCAAACGTTCAGTGTACGTAGAGTCGTATCAGTGGCAGATAGGACTTGAGAGAATATTGATCTTACCTTTAGCTCCTCGTGGGTTCGACACTCCATACTTATCACTTCCACCTTTGGAAATTGCTACGATGATTCCCTGCACTTGGGGATTATCACCCGTCCTACTAATGCTCAGCAGATCATGATTTCCTTAAGCTTGTGACCCCGTAGGTTCGATAATTCACAGACATGAATGAAACCTTTCGTTCAATGACTGATAGCGGAACCGTGGACGGCTATATTGATCCCTATGAGCACATGAATGATATTCAAGTGAACCTATGGTTATGGTGTGATATTCACTTTGCTTTGTGATACTTCACAAAACCCGGGATGCAACGGTATCCTCCCGAGTCTTCACTATGCTCACTATACCCAAGTCCTCGTTACCAGTTTTGTTCTTTTTCTCGCTATTGCGTTCCGGCATCTATGTGACAAAGTCACCTGTGTATGGCCAGATGATGATGGATGTCATCACACCGAGAGGGCCCTAAGAATATATCTCCGTCATCGGAGGAGCAAATCCCACTTTTGAACTATCTGGACACTTGTCAAACTTCCCGATGTGCCTATAAGTTGTCGTTATGGTCACCAGGTTACAGGTGACGTTTGAGCAACCCCAAAGCCCACCGCACGGTAAGATGTGACCACAATACTCTCATGGTCTAAGGATCAAAATCACACATTAACACTACGTGTTACTACAATTGATTACAGACGATATTAACTCAATTCATGACATACAAGATTGGGTCGATTCAATATGACCGTTCTTCTAACGTCGTAATCTCAATGTTGTTTTAGGACTATCATTACTCTCAACGATATCCTCAGATCCAGAAAACATGATCACCAACAACACTGAGCTAGTCCTAGAGGCAAGACTAGGAACCTTCTATTTAACCGTTTATCATTCTACACGTGCATATGAGTTTTCCACTAAATCACATATTCCAGGACCATATAACAGTTACAACATAGAATATAAACTATACAATTATGAATATGGAAATATAATAATACTATTATTGCCTCTAGGGCATATTTCTAGCATACTATCCTTTATACACACTTGTGCTTCAGAATTGCACCATGTACTTCATGTATAGAGTTTTCATAATTTTTTTCATTTTCATACTAGTGGGATCTTTTACATTATAAAACTTGACTTGAATATTCGAATGAAGAGCTTCCTCAAATGTTTGAGCATGTGAGCAAGCAAGTTAGATGCACACCCACTTAGTTCATATGAAGAGTTTTCATACACTTACAACTATAGTGCATCCATTGCATGGCAATCCCTACTTCTCGCACTAATATCGATTGTAAGGCTTCTCCATTGCCTAACGGTTAGCTACGTTAGTGTGAGACTTTCTTTATTGTCGTCTTCTTATAAAACCGCCATCATCATTCTATTTTCCATCTAAGTACGAATATCAAGGTCTGTGACTTGGGCATTGAGCAAAGTGCTAAGTAGTTGAAAATGGCTCGTTATGGATTCAGTTATGACTGAAGCCCTAGGTTGCATTATGATAAATTGTTTGAATATAATAAAGCCTTGGGTGATTGGAACCATGAATGTGATACATATGAGTATTGATTGTATTACATGAAAATATTAATCCACAAAAAATAACAGTAATTTTGTTTACACATTTTGATGTTACTTACTTCTTATTAATTATAAATTATTGCCTTGAATCACCTTTATCTTGAGTTCACAAACACATTATTGTTTTGATCAAGATTATGCTAGGTAGCATTGCACATCAAAAGTTATGTTTGTTTTATCATCTACCTACTCGAGGACGGGCATGGATTAAGCTTGGGGATGCCGATACGTATTAAATTTATCTATATTTTTATCGTTCCATGCTAATATATTATCACTTTTGTATACTTTCTATAGTATATTCTATTATTTTTTCTGGACTAACCTATTAATCTAGTGCCCAATGTCAATTTCTGTTTTCTGTATGTTTTTGCTTTTACAGGAAACCCATATCTATGAAGGTCAAAATATCATGCCAATTTAATACTTTTTTTCTAGAGCATGAGGGTTCCAGGAAGCTCGAGGGATAACTAGAGGAGCCAAGGAGGGCCCACATGGCCACCTAGCGTGCCGAGGGTCTAGAGAGGGCCCCCTGGCTGTGTGGACCTTACTTCCACCGCCATAAATTCCTATAAATATCGAAACCCTTTGAGGGATTTTCATCAGAATTTTTTCACCGCACAAGCTTCTGTTCCGAGGGAGGTCAGATCTGGAGGCTTGTTTGAGTATTCTACCGGAGGGGGAATCCATTGTCGGAGGCTTCTTCATCAACCTTGCTACCTCCATGACCACGTGTGAGTACTTCCCTTAGGACTTTAGGGTCCATAGTAGTAGCTAGATCTCTCTCTCTCTCTCTCTCTCAGATCTTCAATACCATGTACCTATGAGTTGTGTTACATGATTGGGAGCAACTCTATGTAATTCATGGACGTGTTTGTTGGGATATGATGAATTATCACTTTTCGTTGAATACAATTGAATCTTTTGAGGTTTTCTTATTGTATAATTAAATAGCTTTGCATGCGCTCCAATCTATCTATCTACTCTGGCCAAGATTGATGGATTTTCCTTTAGAGGGAGTGGTGCTTTGTAGTGGGTTCCAATCTAGCGGTGCTCTAACCCAGTGACCATAAGGGCCTAGGTACATATTGTATTATTGCCACTAAGGATAAAATGACGGTGTCTCGTGATGCCTCTTGAAGCTACGTCGGTATTTACCCAAAGAGGAAGGGATGATGCAGCACAACGGCGGTAGGTATTTCCCTCAGATGTGAAACCAAGGTTATCGAACCAGTAGGAGAACCAAGCAACACAACGTAAACATCCCCTGCACACAAACAACAACACCTCGCAACCCGACGTGTTAAAGGGGTTGTCAATCCCTTTCAGGGTACGGCGCCTCGAGATAGGCAAAGGATGTGAGGTAAATTTGTAGATGGGATAAATAGATCGCGGAACAAATAAATTGCAGCAAGTATTTTTGTATTTTTTGGTTTAATAGATCTGAAAATAAATGCAAGAAAAAAGTAGATCGCAAGGAAATATATGAGAAAGAAGACCCAGGGCCGTAGGTTTCACTAGTGGCTTCTCTCGAGAAAGATAGCAAACGGTGGGTGAACAAATTACTGTTGGGCAATTGATAGAACTTCAAATAATCATTACGATATCCAGGCAATGATCATTACATAGGCATCACGTCCAAGATTAGTAGACCGACTCCTTCCTGCATCTACTACTATTACTCCACACATCGACCGCTATCCAGCATGCATCTAGTGTATTAAGTTCATGGAAAAACGGAGTAATGCAATAAGAACGATGACATGATGTAGACAAGATCCATTTATCTATTGCGGTAGATATGGATCCCATCTTTTTATCCTTAGTAGCAACGATACGTACGTGTCGGTTCCCTTTCTGTCACTAGGATTAAGCACCATAAGATCGAACCCACTACCGGGCACCTCTTCCCGTTGCAAGATAAATAGATCAAGTTGGCCAAACAAAACCCAAATATCGGAGAAGAAATACGAGGCTATAAGTAATCACGCATATAAGAGATCAAAGAAACTCAAATAACTTTCACGGATATAAAAAGATATAACTGATCATAAACTCGAAGTTCATTAGATCCCAACAAACACACCGCCAAAAGACTTACATCATATGCATCTCCAAGAGACCATTGTATTGATAATCAAGAGAGAGAGAGAGAGGAAGCCTTCTAGCTACTAACTACGGACCCGAAGGTCTACAAAGAACTACTCACGCATCATCGGAGAGGCACCATGGAAGTGGTGAACCCCTCTGTGATGGTGTCTAGATTGGATCTAGTGGTTCTGGACTCTGCGGCGGCTGGATGAATATTTCCTCGACTCCCCTAGGGTTTCTGGAATATTGGGGTATTTATAGAGCAAAGAGGCGGTCCAGGGGGCACCCGAGGTGGGCACAACCCACTAGGGCGCGCCTGGGCCTCCTGGCGCGCCCTGGTGGGTTGTCCCCTCCTCGGGACTCCCCCCCAGGTGCAACCAGGGCCCAACTTCTTCCTTCTGGTCCATAAAAAATCATCATAAATTGGCGTGGCATTTGGACTCCGCCTGATATTGATTTCCCGCGATGTAAAAAACATGCAGAAAACAACAACTGGCACTTGGCACTATGTCAATAGGTTAGTACCAAAAAATGATATAAAATGACTATATAATGATTATAAAACATCCAAGATTGATAATAAAACAGCATGGAATAATAGAACATTATAGATACGTTGGAGACGTATCAACATCCTAACTCCTGCTCGTCCTCTAGTAGGTAAGTGACAAAAATAGAATTTTTGATGTAGAGTGTTGTTTATCATGTCATATCATATTCTTTTCTTTATAGCATGGACATTTGGACTTTTATGGGATTCAAAGCAATAGTCTAGTTTTGACATAATAATTTAGATACTCAAGCATATCAACAAGCAACCATGTCTTTCAAAATATCAATGCTAAAACAAGTTATCCCTAGCCCATCATGCTCAAACATTGATCCATTCATGGAACACACTCGAATATTAGCTACACCCAATACTTAAGTACGATCATATTGTCTCCTAGTTGGTGATTTTATAAGAGAGGATGGAGACTCAATTTCAAAAATAAAAATTGCATAAAGTAAAAGAAAGGCCCTTCGCAGAGGGAAGTAGGGATTTGTAGAGGTGCCAGAGCTCAAAAGCGAAAAAATATAGAGATAAAAACATTTTGGGAGGTGTATCCATCCCACCAACGAAACGACTTGGAGCATCCCAACACTTTCCATGCTAGATATATCATAGGCGGTTCCCAAACAGAAAATAAAGTTTATTCCTTTTTCCACCATAACTTTCACTTTTCATGGCTAGCCGTATCCATGGGTGCCCTCCATACCAACACTTTCCAAGGAATTTATTATTTGACAACATAAAGTAAATTCATTTTGCATTTCGGGACTGGGCATCCCTAAGACCTTTGCCTTACTCTCGTGCAATGACAAGTGAATAAACACTCATTGTGAGAATAACACATCTAGCACGGAAAATATGAGCCACACGTTACCGTTCCGTGAGCGAAACAAACACACAAAAGAGAAGTTTATTTTGAAAATTAGAGATGGCACATGCAAATTTGCTTAGAATGGCAAAAGAATACCGCATATAGGTAGATATAGTGGACTCATGTGGCAAAACTGGTTTAAAGGTTTGGGATGCACAAGTAGAGGTCATACTTGGTGCAAAAAGATTGAGAAGCGACCAACCAAGAAACGAATAATCTCATAAGCAAGCATTAAGCATAATTAACACCGAATAATGCACCACAAGTAGGATATAATTTTCATTGCATGATTATTGACTTTCGTGCATGCATAGGGAATCACAAACCTTAACACCAATATTCTTACTAGAGCACAATTACTCATCAATATAACTCACATACCACATCATCATATCTCAAAACTATTACTAAGAATCAAGTTTATTTTGTCCAATGATCTTCATGACATATATTTTTTCTTTCTTTATCCTTCTTGGATATCTATCACTTTGGGACTAATTTTCATGTGTTGCCTTCCATAAGCTCAAACAAATATAAGTGAAGATCATGAGCATAACATATTTTCTTTCTCTCAAAATAATTTAAGTGAAGCAAGAGAGAATTTCTTCAAACTTTTACTAAATCTCAAATAAATCTAAGTGAAGCAAGAGAGCATTTGTTCAAAAATACTAAGCACACCGTGCTCAAAAAGATATAAGTGAAGCACTAGAGCAACTCCATTGCTCACAAAAAATTAAGTGAAGCATAGAGAGAAATTCTAACAAGTCATGACATAATTTTGGATTTCTCAAGTAGGTGTGTCCAGCAAGGATTGATGACTTCAAACACAGAATAAAGCAAGCAAAGACACATATCATACAAGACGCTCCAAGCAAAGCACATATCACGTGACGAATAAAAATATAGTCAAGAGTAAAATACCGATGGTCGTTAGAAGAAAGAGGGATGCCACTCGGGGGCATCCCAAAGCTTAGTTGGTTGCTCATTCTTGGATAATAGCTTGGGATGTCGGGGCATCCCCAAGCTTAGGCTCTTCTATCCTTCTTTCATCCATAGTAAGATAACCCAAAACTTGAAAACTTCAATCACACAAAACTCAACAAAACCCTTGCGAGATCCGTTAGTAAAAGAAAGCAAACCACTACTATAAGTGTTGTGTCAAACCCATTCTTATTTTGTTTTTGTATTATATCTACTGTATTCCAACTTTTCTATGGCAAAAACTCATCAAAGAAAACCATAGAGCCATCAAAATAAGCACACAACACAAAGAAAACAGAATCTATCAAAATAGAACAGTCTGTAGTAATCTGGAACCTTCGAATACTTTTGTAACTCCAAAAGTTCTACCAAATTAGGATGACTGTATATTAATCTTCTGCAAAAATAATCAGGGCAAAAGCTTTTTTCTGTGATTTCTGAGAACTATTTTCGTGAGCGCAAAGTTTCTGTCTTTTTCAGCAAGATCAAACGACTATCACCCCAGAAGATCCTGAAGGCTTTACTTGGCACAAACGCTAATTAAAACACAAAAAACACAATCATACCAGTAGCATGATTGTGCTAACACACAAGAGCAGCAAGCAAAAAGCAAAAAATAAATTTTATTCATTGGGTTGCCTCCCAACAAGCGCTATAGTTTTACGCCCTTAGCTCGGCATAAAGCAAGGATCTAAGTTTTGTCATCCTTTTTCTTCTTAATTTTCTTAGAGGTATTTTCATCATGGGGTTTTGTAAACACAACCTAAAACATATTATCCATGGAAACTTTAGTATTTCTTAGTTGGTTTTCATCATAACCCCTTTGATTACCCGCAACAATACAAGAGTAGTGTTGATTAACATTATTAAAAAAACTTGTTGGATTATATCTAGAATGGGGACTTCCTTTTTAAGATTCTCATCAAAGATCTTATTATCCCCAAGCAAATGCCTTAGTGCATAATCACTATTGTAAAGAATTTCATGTATCACAGGTTTTTCACGATTCATACCATAAAAATCAAAGATTTCCCTAGCTTCTCGTATTATGTAGTCAAATTCATTTATAAGAACGAGGGTGGCCAACTTTTTGGCCCTAGGATTCCTTATGTCGGGGAGCTCAAAAAACAATCTTTGCAAAGTAGGATGGGTACGAATAAATTTACTTTCAAGTTTCAGAACTAGTGCTGAAATAGCATCTGCATAAGATCTAGTAGTTTTAAGTATAGGAGCATCATCAAGACTTAGATTCCCAACACAATTGAAAAATTCTTGAATACGTTCTTTTCCCACAATATTCCCTTGCCCCAAGATAAAAGTTTTAGCATCCAGATTGCCCGTACGTCCAAATTTAGAAGTTAGGCCATCATCTATTGGTGCCATACCGAAATCACTCATGATTGCAAGCAAAGGATAGATCTGACAAGAAAACGGCGAACGGACAAAGAAAGGCGAATAAAAGGACAATTTTGTGAAGTGGGGGAGAGGAAAACGAGAGGCAAATGCCGAATAATGTAAATTGCAAGGAGATGAGATTTGTAATTAGGAACTTGGTTATGTTGAAGATCCTCCCCGGCAACGGCGCCAGAAATTCCTTTTGATGTCGCTTGAAGCTACGTCGGTATTTCCCCAAAGAGGAAAGGATGATGCATCATAATAGCGGTTAGTATTTCCCTCAGATATGAAACCAAGGTTATCAAACTAGTAGGAGAACCAAGCAACATAACGTAAATAGGCCCTGCACACAAATAACAACACCTCACAACCCGACGTGTTAAAGGGGTTGTCAATCCCTTTCGGTGTACGGTGCCTCGAGATAGGCATAGGACGTGAGGTAAATTTGTAGATGGGATAAATAGATCGTGGAACAAATAAATTGCAGAAAGGTATTTTTGTATTTTTTGGTTTAATAGATCTGAAAATAAACGCAAGGAAAAAGTAGATCGCAAGGCAAATATATGAGAAAGAAGACCCAGGGGCCGTAGGTTTCACTAGTGGCTTCTCTCGAGTAAGATAGCAGGTGGGTGAACAAATTACTATTGGGCAATTGATAGAACTTCAAATAATCATTACGATATCCAGGCAATGATCATTACATAGGCATCACGCCCAAGATTAGTAGACCGACTCCTGCCTGCATCTACTAATATTAATCCACACATCGACCGCTATCCATCATGCATCTAGTGTATTAAGTTCATGGAAAGACGGAGTAATGCAATAGGAACGATGACATGATGTAGATAAGATCCATTTATCTATTGCGGCAGATATGGATCCCATCTTTTTATCCTTACTAGCAATGATACATACGTGTCGGTTCCCTTTCTGTCACTGGGATCAAGCACCGTAAGATCGAACCCACTACCGGGCACCTCTTCCAACTGCAAGATAAATAGATCAAGTTGGCCAAACAAAACCCAAATATCGGAGAAGAAATACGAGGCTATAAGTAATCATGCATATAAGAGATCAAAGAAACTCAAATAACTCTCATGGATATAGAAAGATATAACTGATCATAAACTCGAAGTTCATCAGATCCCAACAAACACACCGCCAAAAGACTTACATCATATGGATCTCCAAGAGACCATTGTATTGATAATCAAGAGAGAGAGAGAGAGGAAGCCATCTAGCTACTAACTACGAACCCGAAGGTCTACAAAGAACTACTCACGCATCATCAGAGAGGCACCAATGGAAGTGGTGAACCCCTCCGTGATGGTGTCTAGATTGGATCTGGTGGTTCTGGACTCTGCGGCGGCTGGATGAATATTTCCTCGACTCCCCTAGGGTTTCTGGAATATTGGGGTATTTATAGAGCAAAGAGGTGGTCTAGGGGGCACCTGAGTTGGGCACAACCCACCAGGGCGCGCCTGGGCCTCCTGGCGCGCCCTGGTGGGTTGTCCCCTCCTCGGGACTACCCCCAGGTGCAACCAGGGCCCAGCTTCTTCCTTCTGGTCCATAAAAAATCATCGTAAATTGGCGTGGCATTTGGACTCCGTCTGATATTGATTTCCTGCGATGTAAAAAACATGCAGAAAACAGCAATTGGCACTTGGCACTATGTCAATAGGTTAGTACCAAAAAATGATATAAAATGACTATATAATGATTATAAAACATCCAAGATTGATAATAAAACAGCATGGGATAATCAAAAATTACAGATACGTTGGAGACGTATCATCTCGTCATATTCCTTCATGTTTTGTTGTCTACATTATTCATCATGCTTATTGCAATTATGTTTTTCTTCTGAACTTAATACTTCAGGATGCATGTTGGATAGTGAAAGGGCTAGTTATCGACTAGAGGGGGGGTGAGTAGGCGATTTTTATGGAAGACTTCAAAACATGGGAGTTTCGAAGACAAACAATAGAAACGACACTATTTTTATGCAGCAGAAGGTAGACTACACTAGACAAGCCATAGTCAAGTATTCAATGAAGTGAAAGCATGAAGACTATTAGCAGCTAGGTAGTAAAGATCAAGATGGAAGATAGTATGAAGCCAATCAGAACAGATAGTCACACAGTGAAGTCAAACAGATAATGCAAGCAGGCAATGACTTCACAAAGACAAACTGTAAGTAGAGAGAAGTAAGAGATAGAACCAGTAGCTTCAGGAGGACAAGGATTTGTTCGACCAGTTCCAGTTGCTGTGACAACTGTACGTCTAGTTAGGGAGGCTGAGATTCAACTCAGAAGACCGTGCCTTCACCTTATTTCCCTTGAGCTAAGGACACCTAGTCTCCGCCCAATCACTCTGGTAAGTCTTCAAGGTAGACTTCTGAACCTTCACAGACTTTGTTCACCGGCAATCCGCAATGACTCTTGGATGCTCAGAACATGACGCCTAACCGGTTGGAGGATTCATAGTCCTCAAGTGTAACAAGTCTTCAGATCACGCGGACATAAAGACTTCAGTGATGGCAAACACTCTTTGGGCTCTGGGTGGTTTGGGCTTTGTCCTCGCAAGGATTCTCTCTCAAAAGCTTCGGCGGTGGGTTGCTCTCAAACGACAAAAGCCGTGTACTAACTCTGAGCAGCCACCAATTTATGGTGTAGGGGGTGGGCTATTTATAGCCACTGGGCAACCTGACCTGATTTGTCCGAAATGATCCTGGGTCACTAAGGAACTGACACGTGTCACAACGGTCAGATTTCAAACACACGCGACAGCTTGACTTGGGCTACAAGTAAAGCTGACTCATCCGACTCTGGATAAGATTTGCTCTCATTGTCTTCGCTCGAAGACATAGGATTTGGTTGAGCATCACTTCAGTCACTCTGACTTTGTTCACTTGGACCCCACTTAACAATGCGGTGGTTCCTATGACTCAACAAAGAAGAAAAGGAAAACAACGAAACAACTAAGTCTTCGCGCTCCATAGTCTTCACTCGATGTCTTCTCATGTCATAGTCTTCAACGTGAATAGCTTCATACACCACCATTGTCTTCAATGTCTTCGCACATTTTTAGGGGTCATCTCCGGTAGGTAAACCGAATCAATGAGGGACTACTACCTGTGTTATCCTGCAATTCTCACAAACACATTAGTACCTCAACCAGGTTAGTCGTCAATACTCCAAAACCAACTAGGGGTGGCACTAGATGCACTTACAGATAGCGGTCCTTGAGTGGAGCATTAGTATATGCAGTAATGGTCTAGTTATCACAAACGTAATGCCTATATGATATTATACCATGAATGGTCATAGTCATAAATATAAACATTGCAATTTAACCGACGCCCAACTGTAATTTGTTCATCACACCACTAGCTTGTTTCGAGAGGGATGTCACTAGTGAGCCTATGCCCCTGTGGGTCTATTCTTCATTACTGAAATCTTCATCACTATTGCTACTTTTACTTTACCATTTTACTTTGCTACCAACTATCTCTATCACTTGCAGCTTAATCTTGTAACTAGCAAGACAAGTGGCTTAACAACCCCCTTGCCGTGTTGGGGGCAAGCGTGTTTTGTGTTTTGTGTGCAGGTACCGCTCACTTTGTTTTGCTAGGTGACTCCTACTGGTTCGATTAACATTGGTTCTCTGACAAAGGGAGATAATTACTCCTAGGTTACATTACCCTTACACTTGAGGGATCCCAACCACTCTTACGAGAAAGCACTAGAGTACATTCATTCTCGATGGCATTGCACTCTCCATGAGGATGTTGCCATTGAAGGCACAAACAAACCACCAAGGGTATCTTCAACAGCGTCCCCCAAAAATTGGACTCACTGAGCCGCCCATCCAACCCTATCCATGAAACGTCCGCATTTGGGTTTTTCTATGTCCATTGCACTCAAAATAATCAGAGGGAATAGCAATAACACAAGTCATCCATAAATAACATTCTAGTGCAACAATAATTTAAATATAAATACTACATCAATATTACCGGATGTTCAACAAGTTTTTCAATTCATGGATCCAAATTCAACATTACTCAAGTCCAACAATGCATCAGTATCCGCAAATGTTATTTATCCAGCCGCTATGCCCCCCCCCCGACTTTCATCCAACAATGCATCAACGAGAATGGTCTGCCCTTTGTCGTTCGGTATAGTGCGACAACGCGTCCGGGATATACAACATGATGATCATCAAGTTGCAACATTGAGTGAATCAATGAATTGACCAACATGTAGAGCGATAAGAAGCAAAACTTATGATCTGCATGATTGACGTGCCCGGTGGCCAACTTCTTTGCACCCACGCGATCGCACCACAATACTTCATGACGGATTTTTAGATGGTTTACCACCAATGGGCTAGCGACTCCACATTGCAATAATAGATCATGTACAAGTTGTAAGGTGCAAAATGCTTTTGCCTGTGAAACCAAGAATGCACATTTTGTGAAAAGATTGAGCCCCCTTGCTTCATGTCTACAAAGTCTGCACTCGTGCTCAACTCTACATCGCAAAACAACTCATCCTCCATCACCGAATACCCCATCATCGTGCTTGCTCCAAAGAATCAATGAGATTGTAAAAAAAGAGCTCATTGTTATTTGGTCGAACATTTGTCGGGTGTGGTGTCCATCATGGATGGTGTTGACAGGGGCGGAGGACACCTAGCTCTAGACGAATCTGGGATGGACGACAGTGTAGTCCAAGACTGGCTAACACGTGGGTGGGCCGACAGACGTCCAACAAGGCCTGGGCAGTAGCTGGAGTGGTACGATGGTGGCATCGGACTAAGAGGGGGCAAATATAGAGCAAGGGGGAGTTGGAGAAAAATGGTGCGGGGGAGGGGATTTGAGTGGGGCAAGGATGTCGGAGCCATACGTGGCGAAGATTCGGACGCCCGCAAACCTCATTGTAGTTTCTGTCTGGTTTGCAGGAATTCAAAGATGCAGACGTGTCCATGGATGTTTGTGGTACCACGTTGGAAACGCCACGATCCAAACATTTGCGGACATTTGAGAGACGCTGTCAAAGATGACGTAATAACACTTCTGTGTAGAACCAGGAAGATTCAAGCCCCCCCCCCCCCCCGCCTCGCATTAAACGGGCAAAATCTGTGGTAGCTAACTCGTAGAACCTTTGACAATCGTTGTGTGGTTGACATATTTAAATCATTTTCTAAATCTTGTAAACCGCAAAACTAGGCTGTGTCCTTCGCGCGCTGTTGTGCTAAGACCAACTCCAACGCGCCGACCCAAATGTATACGTGTTTTGTCAGCTTTTTATTCGTTTGGGTCGGCCGAGCGATGACTGCGTCCGCTTTGTCATTTGGGTCGGCGCATGCACCAAACGCGGGCCTGACGAATTTTTTTGTGCGCGGACTTAAAAAAACCACACACACGCACATTCAAACTTAACATAATTAAACATTAAACATCGACGGAAGTCCACTTGAACATTAATAAAACATGAAAAAGATTGTGTCTCCCCGTGCGCTGCCCTAGGCGTCATCATCCTCCCCCAGGCCGGTGGATCGATCAACTCCAGCGCCGGGCCAGCCCATGGGAATGCCGCCTCCCAGGCCCGTGCCGCGGCGGGTGGACTCCTTCTCCTTCCTCTCCCGACGGTCCTCCTGCTCCTCCCGTGCCCAGCGGCTTTCCAGCTGCATCCGTCGCTCGCCCTCGGCTCGCTCCTCCGCCAGCACGCGCGCCCTTCATTGTTGGATTTACACCGTCTCTTGCTTCGTCGTCGCGCGGAGCTGGTCGGTCCACTGGTACCGCTCCGGCTCGGGCTCCGTGGGCGGCTGCTTGACCTTGGGCTCGGGTAGCGCCGCCCCCGGCGGCGGGGGGATGATGCAGTCGTCGGCCGCTGACAACGTGAGGGCCTCCTCCAAGCCCTCCCAATGCACGTCCTCGTCGCGCCTGCTCTCTTCCAGAGCGCGTTGCGTCGTCACCTCCAGCGCGGCCTGGTAGACCGTCTCCTCCTCCTCCGGCTTGACCTCCCAGGGCGGCGGTGGGATGGCGGGGTTGAGCTGCACGTCGTGGCGGCGCTCCCCCTTGTACTCGAGCACGAACCAGACCTCCCAGTTGGGAGAGTCCAACGCGTACACAGGGAGTCGCCGCTGCCCTGGCGTCAGCAGCTCGCGACGCCTGTGCGCCTCCTGGGCGTGCGCCCACACCGACCACCGCCGGCACCAGGATGAGGTGCGGGTCCAGATGCCATTCATGGGGCAGGTTGAAATCTGGATAGGGCAGCGACTGCCGACACTGTCAGTGCCACTGCGCCTGGTGCATCGAAATGTACAACCGCTCCCTTTCCCGTGGCGACCTGCCATGACATGAAGCCAGCGACGGCGGCGTGCGGGACGAGCTGGCTTGGGCAGAACTTCCCCTTGCCCTTGCCAAAGAACCCCATGGCGAGATAGGGTTTGGTTGTCGCCGATGAGGGGGCAAGCTTGGCTATATGTGGACGGGTGGAGGGGAGTAGATGACCCCCCTCCCCCCCCCCCCCCCCCCCCGCACGCTTGCATTAAAAATGATGGCGACCCGCAGCTTACACCCATTGCCAGGCGGGCCCGAGGTAGGTGGCCGCGTTTAATACAACCGTAGGCGGTGGTTGGGTGGCCGACAGATGGGGCCGCAGTGGACGCACGACGCGACGCAAATTTGGGGCCGAAATACGTCCAGACAAACACCGAACGGACGCGTTTTGGTTTGGTTCCACGTGTTGCGCCCGCGTTTTGGCCCGTTTAAGCCAAAACGGACATGTGTAACAGTTTGGGTCGCCCGATTAAAGTTGCTCCTGGTCGGCACGTGCACATTTCGTTGAGCAGCGCCGTCCCAAGGCCCTCGAATGCGCGCTGCACGCCTGCACCAATGATCGGGAGTGGGATCACCCGAGCACAAAACTCGAAAGGCAGAGGCGCACAGCACGGGGATGAAAAGGGATGTGAAAAAGCAGATTGCAAAAGATGAGAGAGGGAGGAAAAAAGACCGTTCTACAGTACGTACTTCGCTAGGCTGTTTGATTGTGCTGGGCTCTTGGCGAAAGAAAAGGAACTTCGCTAGTCGCGGAACAATCATCCAGGCTCACGGTACAGATCACGATCGTCGTCACGAGATTAGCACCGAACAACAATCAAGATTCCTGACATTGTCGATACGCCATGGTGGTGCTACCTGCAAACAACCATGAAGATTCCTGACGATGTCGCCATGGTGGTGCCACTTGTGCTTGGTTTTGTCTGTTCGTTCGCACTGAGTTGGAGCGAATCGAAAGAGACGAGGAGTAGCCAGCGAGGACTGACAGCGCACGTGAGGCAGGGACCTTTTGGATCGAACATTTTTTTTTAAGAAACTGCTGCCTACTTGCTCTTTGTTTCAAAGGAATGAAAAAATTGGTAGTGATTTTTTTTTTATTTTATTTTTTTGCGGTGAGGTAGTGATTTTTATACTGGAAAACTCCAGAAGAATCCTAGTGCGAGGTCTCGCCTCTTGGAAATTTGGTCTGTGCATATGGGATGTAATTTTCTATTTATGCGTTCGCTATGTGTCAAACCGAAAAGAGCAAATGGAGGACGGGCTCCATTGTGGACTTTATAAGAAACATATTTTTACATCACAAAAAATCAATGCACAAATACATGTATAATACGTTCAGTGAAATTTCCATAGCAATATACTCTCATATGTGGTGTATATGAAAAAATAAATATGTATGTGAGAATGAGCCATTTTTTATTGTTGTTGGACCGGAATTTTGTTTCTTTTGTGCAGCTTGCAAATCATAATATTTTTGAATGAGATTTTACAGATACATCGCGAATATGTACAAGTTTTCATGGATTTTTTTAAACTTAGAAATATCATTATTGAATCATTTCAAATGAAGTCCTTCAATCAATGTACCCGACCACCAAAACTTCACACTCCCATGTCAAACGTCCTATTGATGTGCGTTCCAAAGAGGCCCAACATGACGCTCCCAAAAAAGGGTGTAGCATGATTTCTCATCTGTTTTTTAGCAAGGAGTGATAATTTATTTATTTTAAGAACTATGACCAGCTCCAAGGAGTAACGGTTGCTCAACTTAAAAAAAAAGAGTAACGGTTGTCTCGTCTATAACCAAAATGTGTGCAACTAGTACTCTCTCCGTCCGAAAATACTCGTCGGAGGAATGGATGTATCTAGATGTATTTTAGTTCTATTTTTTCTTACGCGAAATTAAGGAGCGTTATTGCATAGTTGAGGGAGTACCGATTGTCTCGACAAGTATTTTCGGACGGAGTGAGTACTACTCTACAAGACACTCAATTAATAATGCACAACACAAGGTACCCAGAAGTTTGAATCTCTGATGAGTATCTCACTGCAACAACACAACATAAAGAAGGATAGGATCTCACGTGTGGCACTGGTTACCTTTTACCGAATCCATTTTCTGATGGTTCTGCCAGATTACAAAAGTTGACGAATTAACACACTATTTTAACCGCTCAAAGTTGACGAATTCAGATGAAATTGAGCAACTTGACTTGCTTGGATCCAAGGGACTATTTTTAGTCTGACTCAAAATAGTCTCTTTTAGAGGCTAAAGTTCCAAGCACCCCTGACTAAAGAGACTATTTTTAGTCTGACTAAAAATAGTCTCTTTTAGAGGCTAAAGTTCCAAGCACCCCTGACTAAAGAGAGGCTAGAACTAGTCTTGAGGTTAAAACTTTTTAGTCACATGAAACCTACTAAAATATGTATTAGCCCTCTCTCTCCTCATTTAATTCCTCTCCTTTAGCACATGCGAGTTCTGAATTGGATGGTTTGGAGGATAATAAATGCTCAATAACTTCATTTTAGTCTCTTTAGTATTTGGATCCAAGCATGGGTGAGGCTAGCAAGTTTTAACCCCACTACTTTTAGTCATGGGACTAAAACGTATCCAAGCACCCTCTTATTTTCATTATTTGGAAAGGGATACCGGGTTCAGCTTTTGTACCTCATGCATATTTATAGATAGCAGTACTGGTGTACCACTCAAGAGAACATTTATATTAAAGGGCAATTAAAACCGACTGATTTGGGTCTATTTTAGTCCCATCGATCAGCGGTTTTTAAGGCACCAAGATGAAATACATAAGCCTGGATGCCATCAAATTAATCGTTTCATCAGCTTACCCAGATTCACATCTCGGTCTTCAGCAACCACAACAGCAAAAGAGCGCGCCGTGCAGAGGATCACGATCATCAACACCATTGCTCCAGAGCAGGCAGCTCCATTCCGTCCTATGCACCTACCCTCCCCCTGAATCTCAGCCATCAAGGCGAGAGTGACACAACCCATGATGTGATGATGATCTCGGTACCTCAGGCTGCAACCATGAGGGCGGCAGCAGCACCTCCTGCCACAGCAGCTTGCGCCCACGTCCACCGCCGACCCTTTTGAATCACAAGCAACAAACAAACGAGAAACGCCACATGAGGAAAGCAGTAAAATGAGGAACATTGATTTTACTGAGAAAAAGGACAAACAGATCGGCCCCGGACACTGCATTCGATTCTAGACGCGCATTTGGCATTTTAACTATCAAGTAACGGGGAGTGAGAACTTCAGATCTACTATCTCTTGCTGGAGTCAGCAGATCTACTATTTTGTATACTTATTTAGTTTGGAAGCCTTTTTCATTGCCACAAAGAAGTGAGCAGTGTTTTGAAACCTGAGAATGATGTCAAGTTCCTACTCAGGGAGGAAAGAAGAATCTGGTCGATGGTGACGGAGGGGTCACACCTAATTTTCAAGATGACGATTGCCAGAATCTGGATCTCTGTGGAATAAACAACTGATGTTGATGCCGATTACGCATGAAATTTTTCTAATTGCACAATCTGAATTACGTTCAGACCGTGGTCAACCTACGGCATGTGCACTCTCGAGTGCGCAAAAGCAGCGAGAAATGATGCAATCACCCAAAGTGTCATCCCCTTTCCACCAAAAAGGTCAATGTAAGCATGAACAAGTGAGAGAGAAAAGAGTAGAGCTCACCGTGGGCTCCCGCGACGCGGCCGAGATGTCGTAGTAGTCGTTGTCTCCGCCGGTGCTGTTGCCGCCGGGGGTGAAGTCGCCGTGCGCAGGCTTGTACGTGAGCGGGTACACCGGCGTGCTGTCGGGCTTGAACAGGCCGTAGTTGCGCTCGGACGCCGGCCCGGGCTTCATGTTCTCGTTGAACAGCGCGAACACGTAGACGCGCAGCGGAACGTTGGGCTTGAGCGGCGTGCCCTTCCACTCCGCCACCAGCCGCATCACGTTGCTGTTGTACCGGGCCGCGCTCTCCGGCGTCGCGGCCTTCTCGTTCGCGTCGCCCGCGGAGGGCCACCCCGTCTCGGAGATCCGTATCTCGACCACCCGCGCCGCCGCGCTGTTCGCCGCCGAGATGGCGTGGTACGCGGCGTCCACCTGCGCCACGAGCAGGTTGGGATAGTGCAGCCCGGTGTTGGCGTCCGGGACGCCCGGGTTGCTCGGTTCGAGAAGAGCGTAGTCCAGATGGATGCCCTTGGGGTCGTCGGAGTAGGCGAAGTAAGGGTAGGCGTTCACCAGGAACGGCGAGCCGGTCTTGGCGTGGAAGTCGAGGATGGGGCAGATGTACTGGAGCAGGTCCTTCCGGAAGGCCCCCGCGGAGGGCGGGTAGGACGTCCCGAGGACGCCGAGGTTGTGCGCGGTAGTGACGGCGATCTGCTTGTCGAGGTTGGCCGCAGCGAGCGCGCCGTGGAGGGACTCCATCGCCGGGAGCAGGTTGCGGGTGAGCGCGGTGTCGTTGCCCGTGAGCACCTCGTTGCCCACGGTGAGCGCGACGATCTTGGTGTCCGGCAGGTAGGGCAGGATGCTGTCCTTGAGCCAGGACGTGGCGCCGGCTTGCTCGGCGACCGCGGCGAGGCACTGGTCGGGCACGCCGACGTAGAGCTCGATCCCGGTCTTGGCGAAGGCGCGCAGCACGCCGGGCTCGGGGTCGTAGAGCCGCACGCGGGCAATGCCGAGGCCCTGGAGCAGGGGCAGCGCGGCCTGCGGCGGCGGCAGGTTGTTCCCCACGCGGCCGTAGTTGATGCCCAGCAGCGACACGGGCGCCGGCGAGGCGTCCGACACGAGCGCGAGCGCGAGCACGCACAGCGCCGCGGCGAGACAGAGGCCGCGGGCGCGCTGGAGCCTCCGCCGGCAGCCGTCGCGGAGCGGCATTATTGGAGGAGTGGAGCGGGACGGAGGAGAGCGAGGTGAGATTTGCACGGACGAAGGTTTTGGGCCGGGGGGAGAGTGATTGGAGGTGGGTATGGAGTAAGATTTGGGGGAGTAGAAGGCGATCGGGTGAAATTACCGACAGAACTGAAACGGCGATATCCTTTTTTTACCGACACGAAACGTTGGGGGTTCTGTACGTGGGGCCCGGAGACAGGCAGACAACGGGGGTTGTTTACTGGAGTACTCCGTGGAATGGGATCCGATGGGCGGCACGAGAGACTGTGCCCGTAGACCGTGCCGGTGCCGCCGCAACGGCTGTATTTCTGGGGCCGTCCAAGCATGGGAAACGTTGGTGCCTACTGTGGCACACACGTGACGCAGTCAGGGATGCGGGAGCCGCCCATGGCAAGTAGACGTTGCAAAAGGTCTCGTTTTTTTCACTACTACCTCGGATTTTATTTACTACACGTATTAAATTTGTCTAAAGTTAAATTTCATAGGTTTTCAACAAGTTTGCAAAAAAAAAAACATAATACACCATCAAATATATATCGTTGCATATATTTCACATCATATAAATTTGTTATGCAAATGTTCTTATTGTTTTTTACAAGCTTGCTCAAATTTTATAAAATTTGACTTTAGTCAAAGCTAATATCGAAATAAATAAAAACGGAGGGAGTGCGAGTAGTGCATTGTTGCAAGGAATTGATTTCATTCAACCACAATAATGCAGCACAGAGTGCTAGCAAAAGAAGATGAATAGTGTACAACAAACTCGCTGTTCTTTTTAGCCAAACTGCTGATGAGTGCAGCCCGTCAATTTTCTTGGGCCCATGGGCTAGTGTGAAACCGGGGTCAGCGCCAGAATGATGCTATTGGTCGTGCTAAAAAAATATGCTACTGGTCGACGCACATCACACCCTTGACACGTGAAGATGGAACCATCTGTGAGGACTCGTCCGTGCTTGAGCACATGACGTTGGAGTTTCATGAGCAGCTCTTTGCATCAGAAGGTGTAATTGGCCGAGGAAATTGTAGCACTAGTACCATTAATTGAATGCATGTGCGTTGCTAGGGAATAAAAATATTAAGGCCCGATTTGATAGCAAAGTATTTTCTAAGTATTTCGGGAATACTACAGTTTTTTAAATTACTATAGTTTTATTTACAATGAGCTGTTTGATTGCCCCTAACAACTGTCGTTCTAATACTGCAGTATTTACCAAACTGTAGTTTTTTCTCTGCATAAAAGAAAACCCCAGACCTCTTTTTAAAAAACAGAGCAGCAGAAAGAAGGGACTCGCCTTGTTATCCTTCCCCGCTCTGCTCGAGAACTCGCTCTAGCCTCGCTCCCGCCGCCGCGCCGCCCTGTCGCCTTTGGAGATATATCCCTCGTCGGCCATGAGGAATCAAAGAGACGGTGATGGAGAGACCAAAGGTGAGTGCATTGTCCTTCATCCTCCCTCAACCGCTCCTCCTGCATCTCCACGCTGACCGTCGGATACTGGAAACGCAAAAGGTGAGGAGACTGAATGTTTCTACAGCAAACGAAAAGGACACTGGAAACGCAACTGCAAGAAGTACTTAGCGGATAAGAAGAACTATTCTTCCGGTAAAGGTATAATAGTTATACAAAGTTAATGTTATTCTAGTTGCCGATTTACTGTATGTCATGGATATTTGATATTAATCGGTTGCTCCTATTTGCAAACCGATGCAGGGACTATAAAAAGCTCGCAGTTGAGAAGAAATGAAGATATAATGCAAATCAAGAATGGTGATGGGATCGCTACTCAAGATCGTTGAAGTCATGCCTTTAGTTTATCTTCAAGATTTATATTAGATCAAATAATAGTTATTCCGTTCTGGAGTTGTGTAAAACAATATATTTTGGGTTATGCGACAAATATTCTTATAAGTTTCAAACAATGGTTGTTCAAGTTGTTATAAGGATATGTTTTGGATTTACCTCTATTATTGATGGTTTATTCATGAAATCTTGAATTGAGAAATTGATAAAAATAATGATTAACGTCTTGAGAAGACTGATAAAAACCACTTGTATGTGGCACTGCTTGGTTATATCAGAAATTGATCTTCATATAGATGAAGCATTAAAGTATTTTGATTTTGAATCAATTGACAAAATACATAGTGATGTATGAGGTCCGATGAACAAACCAAGGCGCGGTGGATTGTTATGCTTCATTAATAATTTTGAGTAAATATGATTTACTTGATATAAATCTGAAATATTTGAGAGGTTCAGAGAAATTCAGAATAAAATATTTGACAGGTTCAAATAAAATTCACAATGAAAATAAGAAAGGTGACAAAGATAAAATCATCTTCAATCATGGAGAATAATTATCGTAGTCATAAGTTTTGCAAAACACTCAGATATTTTTGTAATTATTTCTTACAATATGCTTTTATTAATTTGGGGATATACACTTGAAACAGCTACAAATACACAGAACAAAGCACCGCCTTATAGTCTCTCAATACAACACCATATGAGTTATGGAGTACATAGTCCAAACAAATTGCTAATTTGTAGATGATCCCAAAACGTAATTGGGTATTCCTTCTACCAAAAGTTCAAAGACAAAATGTTTGTCATAAAAAGGAACACTTTCTTGAGAAGAAGTTTTCTTGCTAAAGAAGTAAGTGAGAGGACAGTGCAAGTTGATACGATTATCGAACCTTTGGCAGAAGTAAGAAGGATTAACAAATGGAAATTGTTCCAAAAAATTATCCTCACAGTTGAGCCATAAGTTACTACACCAGATGTAGAAACTCTAGCTAAAGATTGCAACTAAACAAGCATAAACCAGGAAAAGTTAATGAACCCCCTGAACAATCTCAAAGTGAGATATTCATCTTAGAAGAAGATCAACCTGCGTGCTACAAGTAAGCGATGGCGCCGCCCAGATTGAAGGATTGGCTTATAGACATGCGCACAAAAATGGAGTTCATGTACAATTAAGTTTGGAACTTAGTTGATTCTCCAGAAAGTTTAAAGATCATATACGGCAATTAAGTTTGGAACATAGATAAAGTAAATGGAATGGACGTCAATACTAGTTTCCAAAATGGAAAGGGATGTATGAATGATACAACTGGAAGGTTTGTAGATCCTCAGAATACCAGATGAGTGTGCAAGCTTCAAAAGTTTTTATGTTTTGAAGCAAGTATCAAGGAGCTCGACATTTCAATGAAATAGTTAAAGAGTTTGACGTTGAGTAAATGATGAAAAAATTTGTGAAGTTTAGTGGGAGATCTATAGCATTTCTAATCTTGTATTTAAATGACATGTTGAAGATTGGAAATAAAATAAAGTTTCTAAGCACAACACTTTTTTTAAAGAATATGTTTCCAATGAAAGTCTAAAGCAAAGCAAACAATTGGATATAAAGATCTATAAAGATAGATCAAGACATCTAATTGTGCTAAGCTGAATTGAATACATTGACAAGGTTTTAAAAGGTTTAAAATGGAGAATGTGTTTTCTCCCAATGTCACGTAACATAATGCTTAGAAGAAATCAATGTCCTAGGATAGTTGATAAGCATAATCAGATGAGAGGATTATTGATGTTGGGAACGTTGCATGGAAAACAAAAAAAATATGCACATGCAAGATCTATCCATGGAGATGCATAGCAACGAGAGGGAAGTGTATGTCTATGTACCCTCGTAGAACATAAGCGGAAGCGTTTAGTAACGCGGTTGATGTAGTCGAACTTCTTCGCGATCCAACTGATCAAGTACCGAACGTACGACACCTCCACGTTCAGCACACGCTCAGCTTGGTGATGTCCTCGCCTTCTTGATCCAGCAAGACGGGCGAAGTAGTAGATAAGTTCCGGCAGCACGACTACGTGGTGACGGTGATGGTGATGCTATCTCCGCAGGGCTTCGCCTAAGCACTCCGAAAATATGACCGAGGGACAAACTAAGGGGAGAGGGGCACCGCACACGGCTAGGGAACGTGGTGTGTGTTGCCCCTCTCCCTCCTCTCATAGGTATAGGTGGATGGGGGAGGGGTGGCAGCCCCTAGGGCGCCCCAAGTGGTCGGCGGCTAGCCTAGGGCGCCCGCCCTGGCCGACTCCCCCCCTCCATATTTGTGCATGGGGGAAGGAAAGGGGGGCTGGCTGCCTTTGGGGCGCCTCCTTTCCTTCCCTCCCTCTCCGGTGTGTGGGCATGGGGTGGAGGGGCGCACCAACCCCCTTGTGGGCTGGTGTGCTTCCCCCTTTGGCCCATAAGGCCCACCGCTTGCCGGTGGCCTCCCAGAACCCCTTTCGGCACTTCGATAAAATACCCGGTACTTCTGAAACCTTTCCGGTGACCAAATACTATCGTCCTATATATAAATCTTTACCTCCGGACCATCCCGGAGCTCCTAGTCATGTCCGTGATCTCATCCGGGACTCCGAACAACATTCAATCACCAATATCACATAACTCATATAACACTATATCATTAACGAACGTTAAGCGTGTGGACCCTACGGATTCGAGAACTATGTAGACATGACCAAGACACATCTCCGGTAAATAACCAATAGTGGAACCTGTATGCCCATATTGGTTCCTACATATTCTACGAAGATCTTTATCAGTCGAACCTTATGACAACATACGTAATTCCCTTTGTCTATCGGTATGTTACTTGCCCGAGATTCGATCGTCGGTATCTTCATACCTAGTTCAATCTTGTTACCGGCAAGGCTCTTTACTCGTTCCGTACATAATACATCATCTTGTAACTAACTCCTTAGTCATTCTGCTTGCAAGCTGATTATGATGTGTATTACTGAGAGGGCCCAGAGATACCTCTCTGATACTTGGAGTGACAAATCCCAATCTCGATCCATGCCAACTCAACAAACACCTTCGGAGATACCTGTAGAGCATCTTTATGATCACCCAGTTATGTTGTGACATTTGATAGCACACAAGGTATTCCTCCGGTATCTGGGAGTTGCATGATCTCATGCTCGAAGGAACATGTATTTGACATTCAAGAAAGCAGTAGCAATAAACTGAACGATCATATGCTAAGCTAACAGATGGGTCTTGTCCATCACATAATTCTCCTAATGATGTGATCCCGTTATCAAATGACAAATCATGTCTATGGTTTTGAAACCTTAACCATCTTTGATCAACGAGCTAGTCTAGTAGAGGCTCACTAGGGACACGTTATTTGTTTATGTATCCACACATGTATTTAAGTTTCCGGTCAATACAATTCTAGCATGAATAATAAACCTTTATCATGATTAAGGAAATATTATAATAACCATTTTATTATTGCCTGTAGGGTATATTTCCATCAGTCTCCCACTTGCACTAGAGTCAATAATCTAGTTCACATCGCCATGTGATAAACACCCATAGTTCACATCGCCATGTGACTTACCACCCAATGAGTTTACTAGAGTCAATAATCTAGTTCACATCGCCATGTGATTAACACCCAAAGAGTACTAAGGTGTGATCATGTTTTGCTTGTGAGAGAAGTTTAGTCAACGGGCCTGCCACATTCAGAGCCGTATGTAATTTGCAAATTTCTATGTCTATAATGCTCTACATGGAGCTACTCTAGCTAATTACTCCCACTTTCAATACGTATCCAGATTGAGACTCAGAGTCATCCAGATCGGTGTCAAAGCTTGCATCGATGTAACCCTTTACGATGAACTCTTTATCACCTCCATAATCGAGAAACATTTCCTTAGTCCTCTTTAGGTACCTGAGGATAATTTTTGACCGTTGTCCAGTGATCCACTTCTGGATCACTATTGTACCCCCTTGCCAAACTGATGGGAAGGTACACAACAGGTCAGGTACACAGAATGGCATACTTTATAGAACCTATGGCTGAGGCATAGGGAATGACTTTCATTTTCTCCATCTTCTGCTGTGGTCGGGCTTTGAGTCTTACTTAACTTCACACCTTGAATACAGGCAAGAACCCTTTCTTTGACTGATCCATTTTGAACTCCTTCAAAACTTTGTCAAGGTATGTGCCTTGTGAAAGTCCTGTTAAGCGTCTTGATCTATCTCTATAGATTTTGATGCCCAATATGTAAGTAGCTTCACCGAGGTCTTTCATTGAAAAATTCTTATTCAAGTATCCTTTTATGCTATCTAGAAATTCTATATCATCTCCAATCAGCAATATATCATCCACATATAATATTAGAAATGCTACAGAGCTCCCACTCACTTTCTTGTAAATATAGGCTTCACCATAAGTCTGTATAAAACCATATGCTTTGATCACCTCATCAAAGCGTATATTTCAACTCCGAGATGCTTGCACCAGTCCATAGATGGATTGCTAGAGCTTGCACACTTTGTTAGCACCTTTAGACCGACAAAAACTTCCGGTTGCATCATATACAACTCTTCCTCAAGAAACCCGTTAAGGAATGCGAGTTTTTGACATCCATTTGCCAGATTTCATAATCATAAAATGCGGCAATTGCTAACATGACTCGGGCAGACTTAAGCATCGCTAGGGATCAGAAAGTCTCATCGTAGTCAACCCTTGAACTTGTCGAAACCTTTTGCAACAAGTAGAGCTTTGTAGACAGTGATATTACCGTCAGCGTCTGTCTTCCTCTTAAAGATCCAATTATTCTTTATGGCTTGCCGATTATCGGGCAAATCCACCAAAGTCCACACTTTGTTCTCATACATGGATCCTATCTCAGATTTCATGGCCTCAAGCCATTTTTCGGAATCTGGGCTCATCATAGTTTCTTCATAGTTCGTAGGTTCGCTGTTGTCCAACAACATGACTTCAAGGACATGATTGCCGTACCACTCTGGTGTGGAATATGTTCTGGTCGATCTACGAGGTTCAGTAGTAACTTGATCTGAAGTTTCATGATCATCATCATTTGCTTCCTCTCTGGTTGGTGTAGGCATCACGGGAACGGCTTTCTCTGATGTACTACTTTCCAATTCGAGAGAAGGTACAACTACCTGATGACCCCCAAGTGTAGGGGATCTATCGTAGTCCTTTTGATAAGTAAGAGTGTCAAACCCAACGAGGAGCAGAAGGACATGACAAGTGGTTTTCAGTAAGGTATTCTCTGCAAGCACTGAAATTATCTGTAATAGATAGTTTTGTGATAAGGTAATTCGTAACGGGTAACAAGTAACAAAAGTAAATATGGTGCAGCAAGGTGGCCCAATCCTTTTTGTAGCAAAGGACAAGCCTGGACAAATTCTTATATGAAGAAAAACGCTCCTGAGGACACATGGGAATTATCGTCAAGCTAGTTTTCATCACGCTCATATGATTCGCGTTTGTTACTTTGATAATCTGATATGTGGGTGGACCAGTGCTTGGGTGATGCCCTTCCTTGGACAAGCCTCTCACTTATGATTAACTACTCTCGCAAGCATCCGCAACTACGAAAGAAGAATTAAGGTAAACCTAACCATAACATGAAATATATGGATCCAAATCAACCCCTTACGAAGCAACACATAAACTAGGGGTTAAGCTTCTGTCACTCTAGCAACCCATCATCTACTTATTACTTCCCAATGCCTTCCTCTAGGCCCAAACAATGGTGAAGTGTCCTGTAGTCGACGTTCACATAACACAACTAGAGGAAAGACAACATACATCTCATCAAAATATCAAACGAATACCAAATTCACATGACTACTTATAGCAAGACTTCTCCCATGTCCTCAGGAACAAACGTAACTACTCACAAATCATATTCATGTTCATAATCAGAGGGGTATTAATATGCATATAGGATCTGAACATATGATCTTCCACCGAATAAACCAACTAGCATCAACTACAAGGAGTAATCAACACTACTAGCAACCCACAGGTACCAATCTGAGGCTTTGAGACAAAGATCTGATACAAGAGATGAACTAGGGTTTGAGAGGAGATGGTGTTGGTGAAGATGTTGATGGAGATTGACCCCCTCCCAATGAGAGGATCGATGGTGATGATGATGTTGACGATTTCCCCCTCCCGGAAGGATGTTTCCCCAGCAGAACAGCTCCGCCGGAGCCCTAGATTGGTTCCGCCTCGTGGCGGTGGTGTTTCGTCCCAAAAGCTTCTCCTCAATTTCTCCTAGGGCGAAAGACTTCATATAGCCAAATATGGGCACCGGAGGCCTGCCAGGTGGCCCACGAGGCAGGGGGGCGCGCCCCCACCCTCGTGGTGGGTGGCCCCCCTCTGGTATTTTCTTCGCTCAGTATTTTTTATTAATTCCAAAAATAACTTCCGTGGAGTTTGAGGATTTTTGGAGTTGTGCAGAATAGGTCTCTAATATTTGCTCCTTTTCGAGCCCAGAATTCCAGTTGCTGGCATTCTCCCTCTTCGTGTAAACCTTGTAAAATAAGAGAGAAAAGGCATAAGTATTGTGACATAATGAGTAATAACATCCCATAATGCAATAAATATCAATATGAAAGCATGATGCAAAATGGACGTATCAACTCCCCCAAGCTTAGACCTCGCTTGTCCTCAAGCGGAAGCCAATATCGGAAAATATGTCCACGTGTTTTGAGATAGAGGTGTCGATAAAATAAAATACGGACATGAGGGCATCATGATCATTCTTATAACAACAACATATATAAGAATGATCATGATGCCCTCAATGTCCGTATTTTATTTACAATGTTAAGCATGAATCAGAAACTTCATTGAAAACTAACAAAGGATAAAATGTGCTTGCCCTCATGTTGGAAAGATCCTGATATATAGATTGTTACTTTAGTATAAGAAATATATATATATATATATCGATTGTTACTTTAGTATAAGAAATCAATTGTTACATTTTATCCTGATATATATCTAAAGGATAAAATGTGCTTGCCCTCAATTAGATATATATATATCAGGATCTTTCCAACACAATGTGCTTGCCAAAGGATAAAATGTAAAAAGGAAATCTGAAGATCGCCATGACCCTTGTATGAAGGGTATAAGACAAAAATAAAAGATAGGCCCTTCGCAGAGGGAAGCAGAGGTTGTCATGTGCTTTTAGGGTTGGATGCACAAAATTTTAATGCAAAAGAATGCCACTTTATATTGCCACTTGTGATATGGACCTTTATTATGCAATCCGTCGCTTTTATTTCTTCCACATCACAAGATTGTATAAATATTATTTTCTCCCACTCTAATAAATCATACATATTTAAAGAGAAATTTTTATTGCTTGCAACAATGACAACTTACTTGAAGGATCTTACTTAATCCATGGGTAGATATGGTGGACTCTCATGGCAAAACTGGGTTTAAGGATATTTGGAAGCACAAGTAGTATCTCTACTTGGTGCAAAGAATCTGGATAGCATGAGAGGGAAAGGCAAGCTCAACATGTTGGATGATCCATGACAATATACTTTATTTCGGATATAAGAAAACATAACCCATTACGTTGTCTTCCTTGTCCAACATCAACTCTTTAGCATGTCATATTTTAATGAGTGTTCACAATCATAAAAGATGTCCAAGATAGTATATTTATATGTGAGAACCTCTCTTTCTTTATTACTTCTTATTAATTGCAACGATGACCAAAACTATGTTTGCCAACTCTCAACAACTTTTATTCATCATACTCTTAAAATGTGAAGTCATTACTCTCCATAAGATCCATATGATCTCTTTATTTCTTTTTGTTCTTTCTTTTTCTTTTATTCCCTCAAGATCGTAGAAAGATAGCAAAGCCCTTGACTCAAGACTAATATTTATTATATATAGCTCATGCACTCGATTACATAGAGGAATCATAAAGCAAAACTCAAAACTAGATCATTCTAAAACTTTATTCTACTAGATCAAGATATTGCCAAAAGGATCAAACTAAGAAAAATGGTAAAGATAGGAGTGTGATGGTGATACGACACCGGGGCACCTCCCCCAAGCTTGGCAGTTGCCAAGGGGAGTGCCCATACCCATGTGTTCATGTCTCTTTCTTCGGAGGTGGTGATGTGATATTCTTGGCGATGATGCCCCTCAGGATACGATTCTCCTCCTCGAGCTTATTGACTTGCTGCTTGAGGTCCATTATTTCCTTACGGAGCTTACCCGTGACGTCTAAAGCTCCTTTCACCCATGGATGTTGCATAGCTTCTGGAGAACAAGTGGCACTCTTTTTCATATTTTCATAAGAAAGAAATCTAACATTGGAAGGGATAACCGAGTTTGGAATAGCTGAGCTCTATAGGTCCCCCATCGTGAATCCGGCTTGGAAACGAGACGTAACTTCTTGATCCTCCTCCATGGCATCTATCCTTTTCAAATCGGCGTCCATCTCTTCCTCCGTTGATGGCCCAAAGTTGTCAGCATCGCTGTTTGCTCCTGGTCCCAGTGTCGGATGAGACACCTAACTCTCCCCTACCGACTCTTGAGAAGACATCTTGCTCTAATCTGTGACAGAAACAGCTCAAAACAAAAACAGAGGATTTCATCGTGGTACGGTGGTCAAAACCTTCGGGAAATTATTTTACCGACCACAAGAAGTATTGTGCAAGAAAACGGAGTCCGGAGAGCACATGAGGTGCCCACGAGGCAGGGGGAGCGCCCAGGGGGTAGGGCGCGCCCTCCACCCTCCTGGATGCCTTGTGTCCTATTTGGGCTACTTCTTATTTTCCTATTTTCTTAAATATTCCAAAACGGAGAAAAATTTCCCTTAGAACTGTTTTCGAGTCGGTTTACTTACCGTACCACATACCTATTCCTTTTTGGAGTCTGAAGCGTTCTGGAAAGTGTCCATTATATATTCCTTCGGGGTTACGGATTCAATAACATTAGTTTCAACATTTATGGGATTACCTGAGATATAATGTTTGACTCTTTGACCGTTCACCACCTTTGGATTTGTGCCTTTGAAGTTGTTAATTTTTATGGCACCGGAACAATAGACCTCCTTGATTACGTAAGGACCTTCCCATTTAGAGAGGAGTTTTCCTGCAAAAAATCTTAAACGGGAGTTGTATAGCAAAACATAATCACCTACGTTAAACTCACGCTTTTGTATCCTTTTGTCATGCCATCTTTTAACCTTTTCTTTAAACAGGTTGGCATTCTCATAGGCTTGAGTTCTCCATTCATCAAGTGAGCTAATGTCAAATAACCTCTTCTCACCGTCAAGTTTGAAATCATAACTGAGCTCTTTAATGGCCCAATATGCCTTATGTTCTAGTTCGAGAGGTAAGTGACATGATTTTCCATAAACCATTTTATATGGAGACATACCCATAGGATTTTTCTATGCAGTTCTATAAGCCCATAATGCATCATCAAGTTTATTCAACCAATTCTTTCTAGATCTATTAACAGTCTTTTGCAAAATCAATTTAAGCTCTCTGTTATTCAGTTCTACTTGGCCACTAGACTGTGGGTGATATGGAGATGCAATTCTATGATCAACATCATACTTAGCAAGCATTTTATGAAAAACACCATGAATAAAATGTGAACCACAATCAGTCATTAGGTATCTAGGGACTCCAAATCTCAGAAAAATAACTTCTTTAAGCATCTTAATAGAGGTGTTATGATCAGCACTACTAGTTGGAATAGCTTCTACCCACTTAGTAACGTAATCAACAACAACTAAAATATGTGTATACCCATTAGAGGAAGGAAACGGTCCCATATAATCAAAGCCCCAAACATCAAATGGTTCAATAACTAGTGAATAATTCATGGACATTTCTTGACGTCTACTAATATTACCAATTCTTTGACATTCATCGCAAGACAAGACAAACTTACGGGCATCCTTGAAGAGAGTAGGCAAATAAAAACCCGATTGCAATACCTTATGCGCATTTCTATCTCGAGCATGGTGTCCTCCATAAGCCTCGGAGTGACACTTGCGTAGGATCTGTTCCTGTTCATGCTCAGGTACACAACATCTAATAACACCATCTACTCCTTCTTTATAAAGGTGTGGGTCATCCCAGAAGTAATGTCTTAAATCATAAAAAAAAACCTTTTATTTTGCTGGTACATGAAACTATGTGGTATAAATTTAGCAACAATGTAATTAGCATAATCAGCATACCATGGAGCAGTATGAGAAGCATTTATGATAGCTAATTGTTCGTCAGGAAAACTATCATCAATAGGTAGTGGGTCATCAAGAACATTCTCTAACCTAGACAAGTTGTCTACAACGGGGTTCTCAGCTCCCTTTCTATCAATAATATGCAAATAAAATTCTTGTAGTAGGAGAACCCATCTAATAAGTCTAGGTTTAGCATCTTTCTTTTCCATAAGATAGTTAATAGCAGCATGATCAGTGTGAACAGTTACTTGAGAGTCAACGATATAAGGTCTAAATTTATCACAAGCAAATACAACTGCTAAAAATTCTTTTTCAGTAGTAGCATAATTTCTCTGGGCACTGTCTAGAGTTCTACTAGCATATTGAATAACATTTAGTTTCTTATCAACTCTTTGTCCTGGAACAGCACCTATGGCATAATCACTAGCATCACACATAATTTCAAAGGGTAAATTCTAATCAGGTGGCTGACAATAGGTGCAGAAATCAAAGCTTTCTTAAGTATTCCAAATGCTTCTACACAATCATCATCAAAGACAAAAGAAATATCTTTTTGTAAGAGATTAGTCAGAGGCCTAGAAATTTTAGAGAAGTCCTTAATAAACCTCCTATAAAAACCGGCATGACCAAGGAAACTTCTTATACCTTTAATGTCCTTAGGACACGACATCTTTTCAATAGCCTCAACTTTAGCTTTATCAACTTCAATACCTCTTTCAGAAATTTTATGCCCCAAGACAATGCTTTCATTAACCATAAAGTGGCATTTTTCCTAGTTCAAGACAAGATTAGTTTCTTCACATCTCTACAAAACTCGATCAATGTTGCTCAAGCAATCATCAAAAGAAGATCCATAAATGAAGAAATCATCCATGAAAACCTCAACAATCTTTTCACAAAAGTCAGAGAATATAGCCATCATGCATCTTTGAAAGGTAGCAGGTGCATTACATAAACCAAAAGGCATACGTCTATAAGGAAAAGTACAGAAAGGGCAAGTAAAAGTGGTCTTTTCTTGATCCTCTTTTGACACAGGTATTTGAGAGAAACCAGAGTAACCATCTAGAAAGCAAAAATGTGTATGTTTGGATAATCTTTCTAGCATTTTATCAATAAAAGGCAAAGGTAATGATCCTTTTTAGTGGCTTTATTTAATTTGCGGAAATCAATTACCATCCTATAACCTGTAACAATTCTTTGCGGGATCAATTCATCTTTATCATTAGGAACGACAGTAATACCTCCCTTCTTAGGGACACAATGGACAGGACTTACTCACTGACTATCAGCAATGGGATAAATTATACCTGCCTCTAGGAGCTTTAGTATTTCTTTTCTTACCACTTCTTTCATCTTAGTATTTAACCGTCGTTGGTGATCAACAATTGGTTTGGCGTCTTTCTCCAATTTTATTTTGTGTTGGCATAGAGTGGGACTAATGCCCTTAAGATCATCAAGAGTATATCCGATAGCAGCACGGTGCTTCTTCAGAGTTTTCAATAATTTCTCCTCTTCCTGCTCTGAAAGGTTAGCACTAATAATAACAGGATATATCTTCTTTTCATCAAGAAAAGCATATTTAAGAGTATCAGGTAGTGGTTTAAGCTCAAACACGGGATCACCCTTGGGTGGTGGGTGATCCCCTAGAATTTCAATAGGCAAGTTGTGTTTCAAAATAGGTCCTTGTTTAAAGAATACTTCATCTATCTCCCTTCTTTCATTCATAAACATATCATTTCATGGTCTAGCAAATATTGTTCTAAAGGATCACTAGGAGGCACGACAATAGAAGCAAGACCAATAATTTCATCCTTACTAGGCAATTCTTTATCATGGGGTTGTCTACGAAATTTAGCAAAATTAAAGTCATGAGACATATCCCCTAACCAATTGTAACAATATCCTTTTTGCAGTCTATCTTAGCATTAACAATATTCAAGAAGGGTCTACCAAATATAATGGGACAAAAGGCATCTTGTGGGGAGCCAAGAACAAGAGAATCAGTAGGATATTTAACTTTCCCACACAAGACTTCAACATCTCTAACAATCCCAACTGGTGAAATAGTATCTCTATTGGCAAGCTTAATTGTAACATCTATTTCTTCTATCTCAGCAGGTGCAATATCATGCGTAATTTCTTTGTATAAGGAATGAGGTACTGCACTTGCACTAGCACCCATATCAGATAAGCCATGATAACAATGATCTCCTATTTTAACAGAAATAACAGGCATGCCTACAACACGTCTATGTTTATTTTTAGTATCGGGTCTAGCAATTCTAGAAGCTTCATCACAGAAGTAAATAACATGCCCATCAATATTATCAGCCAAGATATCATTAACCACATCAATACTAGGTTCAACTTTAATTTGCTCAGGTGTTGTAGGTGTTCTAGTATTACTCTTACAAACCACAGTTGAAGCTTTAGCATGATCCTTTATCCTAACAGGGAAAGGTGGTTTCTCAATATAGGTAGTAGGAACAATAGGATCATTATAAGTGATAGTCTTTTCTTCAACTTTAATAGGTGCAACTACTTTTACTTCAATGGGAGGATTATATTTAAACCACTTCTCCTTAGGGAGGTCAACATGAGTAGCAAATGATTCACAGAAAGAAGCTACTATCTCAGAGTCAAGTCCATATTTAGTGATAAATTCATAAAAACATCGGTATCATAAAAGATTTAACACAATCAAACTTAGGTGTTATACCTGACTCCTTACCTTCATCGAGATCCCAATCTTCCGAGTTGCGTTTAATTCGTTCCAATAAATCCCATTTGAATTCAATAGTCTTCGTCATGAAAGAGCCAGTACAAGAAGCATCGAGCATGGAACGATTGTTGAGAGAAAGCTGAGCATAAAAATTTTGAATAATAATTTCTCTTGAGAGCTCATGATTGGGGCATGAATATAACATTGACTTAAGCCTCCCCCAAGCTTGAGTGATGCTTTCTCCTTCGCGAGGCCAAAAATTATATATATAATTACAATCACGATGGACAAGATGCATAGGATAAAACTTCTGATGAAATTCCAATTTCAATCGGTTGTAGTTCCATGATCCCATATCATCACATAGCCTAAACCATGTCAATGCCTTTCCCTTCAAAGATAAAGGGAAGAACTTCTTCTTGATAACATCCTCGGGCATACCTGCAAGCTTAAATAATCCACAAACTTCATCCACATAGATTAGGTGCAAATTGGGATGCAATGTTCCATCTCCTGTAAAAGGATCAGCTGGCAGTTTCTCTATCATACCCTAAGGAATTTCAAAGTAAACATTTTCAGTAGGTTCAGTAGGTTGAGGGGCAACTCTTTGCTCTACTGGTCGGGGTGAAGATACCCCGAACAAGCCCCTCAAAGGATTATGTTCCATAGTAAAAAGTGACAGTAAATTTCAGCACACTATATAAATTTTTCCTTACCAAATTCCACCTACCAAAGGCGCTTCACTCCCCGGCAATGGCGCTAGAAAAGAGTCTTGATGACCCACAAGTGTAGGGGATCTATCATAGTCCTTTTGATAAGTAAGAGTTTCGAACCCAATGAGGAGCAGAAGGAAATGACAAGCGGTTTTTAGTAAGGTATTCTCTGCAAGCACTGAAACTATCGGTAACAAATAGTTTTGTGATAAGGTAATTCATAACGGGTAACAAGTAACAAAAGTAAATAAGACGCAGCAAGGTGGCCCAATCCTTTTTGTAGCAAAGGACAAGCCTGGAAAAATTCTTATATGAAGGAAAACGCTCCCGAGGACACATGGGAATTATCGTCAAGCTAGTTTTCATCACGCTCATATGATTCACGTTCGTTACTTTGATAATCTGATATGTTGGTGGACCGGTGCTTGGGTGTTGCCCTTACTTGGACAAGCCTCCCACTTATGATTAACTACTCTCGCAAGCATCCCGCAACTACGAAAGAAGAATTAAGGTAAACCTAACCATAGCATGAAATATATGGATCCAAATCAACCCCTTACGAAGCAACACATAAACTAGGCTTTAAGCTTCTGTCACTCTAGCAACCCATCATCTACTTATTACTCCCCAATGTCTTCCTCTAGGCCCAAACAATGGTGAACTGTCATGTAGTCGATGTTCACATAACACCACTAGAGGAAAGACAACATACATCTCATCAAAATATCGAACGAATACCAAATTCACATGACTACTTATAGCAAGACTTCTCCCCTGTCCTCAGGAACAAATGTAACTACTCACAAATCATATTCATGTTCATAATCATAGGGGTATTAATATGCATATAGGATCTGAACATATGATCTTCCACCGAATAAACCAACTAGCATCAACTATAAGGAGTAATCAACACTACTAGCAACCCACAGGTACCAATCTGAGGCTTTGAGACAAAGATCGGATACAAGAGATGAACTAGGGGTTGAGAGGAGATGGTGTTGGTGAAGATGTTGATGGAGATTGACCCCCTCCCAATGATAGGATCGATGGTGATGACGATGGTGACAATTTCCCCCTCCTGGAAGGATGTTTCCCTGGCAGAATAGCTCTGCCGGAGCCCTAGATTGGTTTCGCCTCGTGGCAGCGGTGTTTCATCCTGAAAGCTTCTCCTCAATTTTTTCCAGGGTGAAAGACTTCATATAGCCAAAGATGGGCACCGGAGGCCTACCAGGTGGCCCACGAGCCCTCTTGGACGGTGGGTGGCCCCCCTCTGGTATTTTCTTTGCTCAGTAATTTTTATTAATTACAAAAATAACTTCCGTGGAGTTTGAGGACTTTTGGAGTTGTGCAGAATAGGTCTCTAATATTTGCTCCTTTTCCATCCCAGAATTCCAACTGCCGGCATTCTCCGTCTTCGTGTAAACCTTGTAAAATAAGAGAGAAAAGGCATAAGTATTGTGACATAATGAGTAATAACAGCCCATAATGCAATAAATATCAATATCGAAGCATGATGCAAAATGGACATATCACTACCTCATCAAGTTCTACTTTCCTCCCACTCTCTTCTTTCGAGAGAAACTCCTTCTCTAGAAAGGACCCATCCTTAGAAACAAAGATTTTGCCTTCGGATCTGTGGTAGAAGGTACACCGAATAGTTTCTTTTTGGTATCCTATGAAGACGCACTTCTCTGCTTTGGGTTCAAGCTTATCTGGATGAAGCCTTTTGACATAAGCGTCGCATCCCCAAACTTTTAAGAAACTACAGCTTAGGTTTCTTGCCAAACCATAGTTCATACGATGTCATCTCAACGGATTTAGACGGTGCCCTATTTAACGTGAATGCGACTGTCTCTAATGCATAACCCCGAAACGATAGTGGCAAATCGATAAGAGACATCATAGAATGCACCATATCTAATAAAGTACAGTTACGACGTTTGGACACACCATTACATTGTGGTGTTCCAGGTGGCATGAGTTGTGAAACTATTCCTCATTGTTTTAAGTGAAGGCCAAACTCGTAACTCAAATATTCTCCTTTACAATTAGATTGTAGAAACTTTATTTTCTTGTTACGATGATTCTCCACTTCACTCTGAAATTCTTTGAACTTTTCAAATGTTTCAGACTTGTGCTTCATTAAGTAGATATACCCATACCTACTCAAATATTTGCATTCGCGATCAGATCATAGAAACTTTATTTTCTTGTTACGATGATTCTCCACTTCACTCTGAAATTCTTTGAACTTTTCAAACGTTTCAGACTTGTGTTTTGTCAAGTAGATATACCCAGACCTACTCAAATCATCTGTGAAGGTGAGAAAATAACGATACCCGTCGCGTGCTCCAACACTCATCGGACTGCATACATCAATATGTATTATTTCCAATTAGTCATTAGCTCGCTCCATTGTTTCGGAGAACGGAGTTTTAGTCATTTTGCCCATGAGGCATGATTCACAACTGTCAAATGATTCATAATCAAGTGATTCCAAAAGTCCATCCGCAGGAGTTTCTTCATGCGCTTTACACCAATATGACCTAAACGGCAGTGCCACATGTATGTTGCACTATCATTATCGACTTTGTATCTTTTGGCATCAATATTATGAATATGTGTATCACTATGATCGAGATTCAATAAACCATTTACATTGGGTGTATGACCATAGAAGGTTTTATTCATGTAAACAGAACAATAATTATTCTCCGACTTAAATGAATAACCGTATTGCAATAAACATGATCTAATCATGTTCATGGCTTCATGCTGAACTCAAACACCAAATAACATTTATTTAGGCTCAACACTAATCCCGAACGTAGAGGGAGTGTCCGATGGTGATCATATCAATCCTGGAAAAACTTCCAACACACATTGTTAATCACCCTTAACTAGTCTCTGTTTATTCTGCAACTCCTGTTTCGAGTTACTAATCTCAACAACTGAACCGGTATCATATACCTAGAGGCTACTACGAGCACTAGTAAGGCACACATCAATAACATGTATATGAAATATACCTTTGTTTACTTTGCCATCCTTCTTATCTGCCAAGTATTTGGGGCAGTTCCGCTTCTAGTGACCATTTCCTTTGCACTAGAAGCACTCAGTTCCAGCCTTGGGTCCAGCCTTGGGCTTCTTCACGGGAGCGGCAACTTGCTTGTTGTTCTTCTTGAAGTTCCCTTTCTTTCCCTTGCCCTTTTTCTTGAAACTGGTGGTCTTATTAGCCATCAACACTTGATGCTCTTTCTTGATTTCTACCTCCACCTATTTCAGCATTGCGAAGAGCTTGGGAGTCTTCTTCGTCATCTCTTGCATATTATAGTTCACCACGAAGCTCTAGTAGCTTGGTGATAGTGACTGGAGAACTCTGTCAATCACTATCTTATCTGGAAGATTAACTCCCACTTGATTCAAGAGATTGTAGTACCCAGACATTCTGAGCACATGCCCACTGGCTTAGCTGTTCTCCTCCATCTTATAGGCAAAGTACTTGTCAGAGGTCTCATACCTCTCAACACGGGCACGAGCCTGAAATACCAATTTCAGCTCTTGGAACATCTCATTTGTTTCATGACGTTCAAAATGTCTTTTGAGCCCCGATTCTAAGCCGTAAATCATGATGCACTAAATTATCAAGTAGTCATCAAATAGAGCTTGTCAAACGTTCATAACATCTATATCAGCTCTTGCAGCAGGTCTGCCACCTAGCGGTGCATCAAGGACACAATTCCTCTGTGCAACAATGAGGATAATCCTCAATCATGGACCCAGTCCGCATTATTGCTACCATCATCTTTCAACTTAGTTTTCTGTAGGAACGCATCAAAATTGGGGAAGCTACATTGCAATAATTGATCTACGACATAATTTGCAAAGAAATTTTGACTATGTTCATGATAAATTTTAGTTCAATTAATCAATCTACAAATGAACTCCCACTTAAATCAACATACCTCAAGTTGTCTAAGTGATACATGATCTAAATCAACTAAACCATGTCCGATCATCACGTGAGATGGAGTAGTCTTCAATGGTGAACATCTTCATGTTGATCATATCTACTATATGACTCATGTTTGACCATTCGGTCTCCAGTTTCCGAGACCATGTCTATACATGCTAGGCTCGTCAAGTTTAACCCAAGTATTCTGCGTGTGCAAAACTAGCTTACACCCGTTGTATGTGAACGTAGAGTCTATCACACCCGATCATCACATGGTGCTTCGAAATGACGAACTTTGGCAATGGTGCATACTCAGGAAGAACACTTTTATCTTGCAATTAAGTGAAGGGATCATCTTATAATGCTACCGTCGTTTTAAGCAAAATAAGATGCATAAAGGATAAACATCACATGCAATCAAAATATGTGACATGATATGGCCATCATCATCTTGTGCTTTTGATCTCCATCTCCAAAGCATCGGCATGATCTCCATCGTCACCGGCTCGACACCTTGATCTCCATCGTTGCGTCGGGGTCGTCTAGCCAACTATTGCTTCTACAACTATTGCTAACGCATAGCGATAAAGTAAAGTAATTACATGGCGCATGCATTTCATACAATAAATTAAAGACAACCCTAAGGCTCCTGCCGATAGTCGATATTACAAAACATGATCATCTCATACAGCAACGTACATCACATCACGTCTTGACCATATCACATAACAATGATGTCTACTATGCAACTTTATTCTTGTAGACTCGTGTTGGGCCTCCAAGCGCAGAGTTCTGTAGGACAATAGCAATTTTCCCTCAAGTGGATGACCTAAGGTTTATCAATCCGTGGGAGGCGTAGGATGAAGATGGTCTCTCTCAAAAAACCCTGCAACCAAATAATAAAAAGTCTCTTGTGTCCCCAACACACCAAATACAATAGACATTTGTATAGGTGCACTAGTTCGGCAAAGAGATGTTGATACAAGTGTAGTAACGATAGTAGATATTAATTTTTGTAATAGTAACAATAAAAACAGCAAGGTAGCAATTGATAAACGGAGCACAGACGGTATTGCGATGCTTGAAAATGAGGCCTAGGCCCGTACTTTCGCTAGTGCAATCTCTCAACAATGCTAATCTAATTGGATCATATAACCATCACTCAAAGTGCGATGAAGAATCACTCCAAAGTTCTTATCTAGCAGAGAACATAAGAAGAAATTGTTTGTAGCTATTATTTCAGATCAATCAATCCAAGAGTTCGTACTAAAATAACACCAAGTTATTCTTTCCGATCGAGCTATCAAGAGTTCGTACTAAAATAACACTAAATTATTCTTTCTGATCGATCTATCAAGAGTTTAGAATAAAATAATACCAAAGCAAATTCAGATTCATAATACTCAATCCAACACAAAGAACCTCAAAGAGTGGCCCAAGATTTCTACTGGAGAAACAAAAGACGAGAACATGCATCAACCCCTATGCATAGATTACCCCAATGTCACATTGGGAATCCGCGAGTTGAGTGCCAAAACATATCTCAAGTGAATCAATATAATACCCCATTGTCACCACGAGTATTCATATGCAAGACATATATCAAGTGCTCTCAAATCCATAAAAGTATTCAATCCGATAAGAACGAAATCTCGAAGGGAAAACTCAATTCATCACAACAAGATCGAGAGGGGAAAACACCATATGATCCAACTATATTAACAAAGCCCGCGATACATCATGATCGTGACATCTCAAGAACACGAGAGGGAGAGAGAGAGAGACAGAGAGATAGAGAGATTAAACACATAGCTACTGGTACAAACCCTCAGCCCCGAGGGTGGACTACTCCCTCCTCATCATGGTGGCCGCCTGGATGACGAAGATGGCCACCGGTGATGATTTCCCCTCCGACGGAGTGCCGGAACCAGGTCTAGATAGGTTTTTCATGGCTACAGAGGCTTGCGACGCTGGAACTTCTGATCTAGGGTCATTTCTGATGGTTTCTCTATTTATAGGATTTTTTGGCATTGGTTCATGCTAAGATGGGCCTCGAGGTGAGCACAACCCACTGGGGCAAGCCTGGCCCACCAAGCGCGCCCTGGTGTGTTGTGCCCTACTCCTTCACCTTCTGGTCCTTCCACGAAGCTTCGGGTGTCTCTTTTGTTCCAAAAAATTGTCAAAAAGTTTCAGCTCATTTGGAGAACTTTCATTTCTGCACAAAAAACAACACCACGGTAGTTCTGCTGAAAACAGCATCAGTCCGGGTTAGTTCCATGCAAATCATACCAAAACCATATAAAATTATTGTAAACATGGCACGAATACTTCATAAATTATAGATACACTGGAGACGTATCGGCACCCCAAGCTTAATTCCTACTCGTCCTCGAGTATGTAAATGATAGAATAAATAATTTATGAAGTGTGAATGCTAGCAAAGTGCACTAGTTTGAGCAATAATAATTTAAATCACTTTTCCTAGCATCATAACAACAACTCTTTCTCATTAAGCTTATCATGATAAAGTAGCAATTGAAAATGGAATATTTGTTGTGGAAAGCTACCTATCATATTCATCACATACACTTTTCTTTTGTAGTATGGACATTTGGACTTTTATCTGGTTCAAAGCAGTAGCTTAGTTTTGACATGAAGATTTCAATACTTAAGCATATCAATAAGCAACCATGTCTTTCAAAATATCAACACTAAAGAAAATTAACCCTAGCCCATAATGCTAGATCATTGATCCATTCATGAAACACACTCGCATATTAGCTACATCCAGTGCTCAAGTACGATCATAGTGCCCTTTAGTTGGTGCTTTATAAGAGAAGACGGAGACTCAAATAAAAATAAAAATTGCATAAAGTAAATAGATAGGCCCTTCGTAGAGGGAAGTAGGGATTTGTAGAGGTGCCAGAGCTCAAAGTGAAAAAGAGAGATAAAAACATTTTGGGCGGCATGCTTTTCCTGTCAACAAAAACGATCGAGTAGTTCCCAATACTTTCCATGCTAGATATGTCATAGGCGGTTCCCAAACAGAAAATAAAGTTTATTCGTTTTTCCACCATTCTTTCACAATCCATGGCTAGCCGTATCCACGGGTGCCCTCCATACCAACACTTCCCAAGGAATTTATTATTTGAAAACATAAAGTAAGTTTCTTTTTCATTTCGGGACTGGGCATCCCTAATACTTTTGTCGTACTCTCGTGCAATGACAAGTGAATAAACACTCGTCTTGAGAATAACACATCTAGCATGAAAAATATTGGACACCCCCTGCCGCTTCATGAGCGGTACGAGCACACAAAAAGGAAATTATTTTGAAATTTTAGAGATGGCACACACAAATTTGCTTAGAACGGCACGTGAATAACGCATATAGTTAGGTATAGTGGACTCATATGGCAAAACTAGGTTTAAGGATTTTGGATGCACAAGTAGTATTCCTACTTAGTACAAGCGAAGGCTAGAAAAAAGGTTGAGAAGCATCCAACCAAGAAACAAAAAATCTCATAAGCAAGCATTAAGCATAACTAACACCGAATAATGCACCACAAGTAGGATGTAATTTCATTGCATAACTATTTACTTTCGTGCTTGCATAGGGAATCACAAAACTTAACATTAATATTCTTACTAAAGCATAATTACTCACCAACATGACTCACATATCACTATCATCATATCTCAAAACTATCACAAAGAATCAAGTTTAATTTGTCCAATGATCTTCATGAAAGTTTTTATTATATCCCTCTTGAATATCTATCACTTTAGGACTAGTTTCATATGTTTCAATTGCTTTTCACAAGCTCAAATAAATTTAAGATAAGAACATGAGCATAACAAATTTCATCTCTCAAAATAATCTAAGTGAAGCATGAGAGTGAATGACAAACTACTCCAAAAACACATAAGTAAAGATCAAACGAGTAGTTAAGTAAATGTGTAGCTATTTGAGGACTCTCTATTATTTAAAAACTTTTAGATCTAAGTATTTTATTAAAACAGCAAGCAAAACAAAACAAAATTACATTCCAAGAATAGCACAACTCATGTGAAGAAGCAAAAACTTAGGCTCAACCGATACTAACCGATAATTGTTGATGAAGAAAGGTGGGATGCCTACCGGGGCACCCCAAGCTTAGATGCTTGAGACTTCTTGAAATATTATCTTGGGATGCCTGTGGCATCCCCAAGCTTGAGATTTTGTGTCTCCTTAATTCCTTTTATATCATGATTTCCCTAAATCTTAAAAACTTCATCCACACAAAACTCAACAGGAACTTGTGAGATAAGTTAATATAAACCAATGCAAAAACCTTATCATTCTCTACTGTAGTAAATCACTAAAATTATAATTCAACATTGCATATTAAATGCCTCTGCATATTTAATACTCCTATCCTCAAATAGAATCATTAAACAAGCAAACATATGCAAACAATGCAAACATAATAGCAATCTACCAAAATAATACAATCTGCAAAGAATGCAAGAGTATCAATACTTATTTAACTCCAAAAATTATGAAAATTTACCACACTGTAGAAAATTTATGAGAGCTTATTGTGCAAAATGTTTCAACATTTTAGCACATTCTGACTTTTCTAGGGAATTTTTGCAACAGCGATAAACTTTTTGTTTTGAAACAACAACATGTAGACTTGCCAAATAAGCATGGTAAAGGCTATACTTGACATTTTTATTGAAAAGGAAGATGCAAAACACTATTCTAAATAAAATCAAGCAAATCCTAACAAAAGAAAATGATGCTCCAAGCAAAACACATATCATGTGACGAATAAAAATGTAGCTCCAAGTGAGGTTACCGATAATGTTGGAGACGAAAGAGGGGATGCCTTCGGGGCATCCCCAATCTTACTTGCTTGGATCTTTGATACGTCTCCAATGTTTCTACAATTTTTGATTGTTCCATGCTCTTATATTATCATTCTTGGATGTTTTATAATCATTTTATATCATTTTTGGTAATAACCTATTGACATAGTGCCAAGTGCCAGTTGCTGTTTTCTGCATGTTTTTTACATCGCAGGAAATCAATACCAAACAGAGTCCAAACGCAACGAAACTTTTTGTGGATTTTTGTTTGGACTAGAAGACATCCAGTGCGCCGGAGAAGCACCCGGGGGGTGCTCCGAAGGGAGCGCAACCCACCAGGGCACGCCTGGGGGCCCGGGCACACCTAGGTGGGTTGTGCCCACCTCGGGTGCCCCCTGAACTGACTCTTTGTTCTATAAATACCCCAATATTCCAGAAACCCTAGGGGAGTCAACGAAAATCAATTCCAGCCGCCACAAGTTATAGAACCACCAGATCCAATCTAGACACCATCACGGAGGGGTTCATCATGCCCATTGGTGCCTTGATACGTCTCCAACGTATCTATTTTTCCAAACACTTTTGCCCTTGTTTTGGACTCTAACTTGCATGATTTGAATGAAACTAACCTGGACTGACGTTGTTTTCAGCAGAACTGCCATGATGTTGTTTTATGTGTAGAAAAGAAAAGTTCTCGGAATGTCCTGGAAATCCACGGAGGCACTTTTCAGAATTAATAAGAATTTTTGGCAAAAGAATCAAGGCCATGGGGCCCACGGGCTGTCCACGAGACAGGGGGCGCACCCTCCTATCTCGTGGGCCCCCCTGGACACCTCCCGACCTCAACTCCAACTCCATATATACCGTCTCGGGTAGAAAAAAATCAGAGAAAGTTTCATCACGTTTCACGACACGGAGCCACCGCCAAGCCCTAATCTCTCTCGGGAGGGCTGGTCTGGAGTCCGTTCGGGGCTCCGGAGAGGGGGATTCGTCGTTGTCGTCATCATCAACCATCCTCCATCATCAATTTCATGATGCTCACCGCTGTGCGTGAGTAATTCCATCGTGAACTTGCTGGACGGTGATGGGTTGGATGAGATTTACCATGTAATCAAGTTAGTTTTGTTAGGGTTTGATCCCTAGTATCCACTATGTTCTGAGATTGATGTTGCTATGACTTTGCTATGCTTAATGCTTGTCACTAGGGCCCGAGTGCCATGATTTCAGATCTGAACCTATTATGTTTTCATGAATATATGTGTGTTCTTGATCCTATCTTGCAAGTCCATAGTCACCTATTATGTGTTATGATCCGACAACCCCGAAGTGACAATAATCGGGACACTTCTCGGTGATGACCGTAGTTTGAGGAGTTCATGTATTCACTATATGTTAATGCTTTGTTCCGGTTCTCTATTAAAAGGAGGCCTTAATATCCCTTAGTTTTCGTAAGGACCCCGCTGCAACGGGAGGGTAGGATAAAAGATGTCATACAAGTTCTTTTCCATAAGCACGTATGACTATTTACGGAATACATGCCTACATTACATTGATGAATTGGAGCTAGTTCTATATCACCCTATGTTATAACTATTGCATGAGGAATCTCGACCGGCATAATTATCCATCACTGATCCATTGCCTACGAGCTCTTCACATATTGTTCTTCGCTTATTTACTTTTCCGTTGCTACTGTTACAACTACTACAAAACCCCCCAAAACATTTATCTTTACTTTTGCTACCGCTACCTTTATTATCATACCACTTTTGCTACTAAGCACTTTGCTGCAGATACTAAGTTATCCAGGTGTGGTTGAATTGACAACTCAACTTCTAATACTCAAGAATATTCTTTGGCCCCCCTTGTGTCGAATCAATAAATTTGGGTTGAATACTCTACCCTCGAAAGCTGTTGCGATCCCCTATACTTGTGGGTTATCAAGACTAATTTCTGGCACCGTTGCCGGGGAGCATAGCTCTATTCTCTGAGTCACTTGGGATTTATATCTGTTGATCACTATGAAGAACTTGAAAGACGATCGAACTACTATTTTACCCTCAACTACGAGGGAAGGTAAGGAACTGCCATCTAGCTCTACACTAGATTCTCCTTCCGTTATTAGTAGGCTTGCGACACCTAAACCTGCTACTGCTATGAATTCTGATATGTCGCATGTTATTGATGATGCCACTTCTGCTATGCATGACGAAACTACTTCTGTTCGTGATACTACTTTGCCATTAGGTGAATTTCTTGATGAACAACTTGCTAGATTTAGGGGGAATGAAATTACTGAAGATCCTATTAATGATGATAGTGATGATGAAGGTCCCCCCAATGATTATGTATTACCTGTTGTTCCTAAGGGTTATGTTATGCATGAAATAGCTGCTATGGAAATTCTTGCTTGCAATGATAGAAATGATCTTAAGAAGTTATTAGCTAAATGGAAGCAGTAGTCTCTTAATGCTAGAATGAAACCCGATCCTGCTTTTGCTACTTCACCTATTTGTGTTACTGATAAGGATTATGAATTCTCTGTTGATCCTTTTTATGGCCTTGAATCTGAAACTGTTGTGGAACATCTTACCAAGTTGAATGATATAGCCACACTGTTTACTAATGATGAGAAGTCTCGCTATTTATATATCCTTAAGATATTTCCGTTCTCATTAAAGGGTGATGCTAAGACTTGGTATAATTCTCTTGCTCCTGATTGTGTGTGTAGTCCCCAGGATATGATTTATTACTTCTCTGCTAAATATTTTCCTGCTCATAAGAAACAAGCTGCCTTGCGGGGAATATATAATTTTGTGCAAATCGAAGAAGAGAGTCTCCCACAAGCTTGGGGGAGGCTTCTCTGGTTACTTAATGCTTTGCCTGATCATCCTCTTAAGAAAAATGAAATACTTGATATCTTTTAATGGACTAACCGATGCTTCCAAGGACTACTTGGATAGTTGTGCTGGTTGTGTTTTCAGGGAAAGAACAGTCGACGAAGCTGAAATACTATTGAATAATATGTTGACTGATGAAAATAATTGGACTCTTCCTGAGCCAATTCCTGAAGTAATTCCCGAACCAATTGAGCCAACTCCTGAGCCTATTCCTAAACCCACTCCGAAGAAGAGAGGTGTTTTATTTCTCAGTCCTGAAGATGTGCAAGAGGCAAAGAAATCAATGAAAGAAAAAGGTATTAAAGCTGAAGATGTTAAGAATTTACCTCCGATTGAAGAAATACATGGTCTTAATTTACCGCCTGAAGGACCACATTGTCTTGATAACCCGACACAGGTAGTAAAGGTAAATTCTCTCTATAGATATGATAAAGTTGAAGTACCCTCTACTAAATTTCATAGCCCACGCTTAGATGAATTTGATGACTTTATGGCTAGACAAGAAAGTTTTAATGCTTATGTTGGTAGAGAGTTAAAGAATAATGCTTTCGAGATAGGATGCATAGGTGATAATCTGGCTAGAGTTAAAGATGAACTTCACCGCGTTAGCAAATATGCTTCTATGGTTGCTACTCAAGCTGAGCAAGTACTTAAAGCTCAAAATGATTTGCTTGATGAATTAAATAATAAAAATTACTTTGCTGTTAGAGTGGCTACTAGAACTGGTAGAATGACTTAGGAACCTTTGTATCCTAAAGGCCACCCTAAGAGAATCGAGCAAGATTCTCAGAGAAACAATTTAGAGGCACCTAGTTCTTCTAAAAAGAAGAAGAAAAATGATAGAACTTTGCATGCTTCTAGTGAACCTACTGTAGACACACCTGAGAATCCCAATGATATTTCTATTTCTGATGCTGAAACTCAATCAGGTGATGAACATGAACCTAGTGATAATGTTAATGATAATGTTCATGTTGATGCTCATCCTAGCAAAGACAATGATGTAGAAATTGAACCTGTTGTTGATCTTGATAACCCACAATCAAAGAATCAACATTATGATAAGAGAGATTTTGTTGCTAGGAAGCACGGTAAAGAAAGAGAACCATGGGTTCAGAAACCCATGCCCTGTCCTCCTAAACCATCCAAGTCAAAGGATGATGAGGATTTTGAGCGCTTTGCTGAAATGATTAGACCTATTTTCTTACGTATGCGCTTAACTGATATGCTGAAAGTAAATCCTTATACTAAGTATATGAAGGATATCATCACAAATAAAAGAAAGATACCGGAAGCTGAAATTTCCACCATGCTTGCTAATTACACTTTTAAGGGTGGAATACCAAAGAAACTTGGAGATCCGGGTGTACCAACTATACCATGCTCTATTAAAAGAAATTATGTTAGAACTGCTTTATGTGATCTTGGAGCCGGTGTTAGTGTTATGCCTCTCTCTTTATATTGTAGACTTGAATTGAATAAGTTGACACCTACTGAAATATCTTTGCAAATGGCCGATAAATAACTGCTATACCTGTCGGTATTTGTGAGGATGTGCCTGTTGTGGTTGCAAATGTCACTATCTTAACAGACTTTGTTATTATTGATATTCCCGAGGACGATAGTATGTCTATTATCCTTGGTAGACCTTTTCTTAATACTGCAGGGGCTGTTATTGATTGCAACAAAGGCAATGTCACTTTTCATGTTAATGGTAATGAGCATACGGTACACTTTCCGAGGAAACAATCTCAAGTTCATAGCATCAATTCTATTGGACAAGTTCCAACTATTATTTTTGGAGGTTTTGAATTTCCTCTCCCTACAGTCAAGAAAAAGTATGATATTCTTATTGATGGGGATTTTCATATCCCCATTGAGGTAACTTAGTGTTATTCGAAATTTCTCCGGTTCCGTGTTATTCGGAATGAATTTGTTAACAAGACTTGATCAACCTTGTTAGTGGGTTCATTTTGATGATCACGAGATGGATGAAACTAGAAGGCACAACTTTCTGTACCCTCCTTTTACTTTCTGTTATTTAGAATAAATAAAGCAAAAATAGTATTATCCGTCTGTTTTCTGAATTATCCGTGCATTAAAAAATAGTCCAAAAATAAAAGTGCTCCAAATGCCCTGCAAATTTAGTATGATTTTTCTGGAATATTTGAGGATTTTAGGCACTAAAAACACTGCACGAGGGGCAAGCACCAGGCCACGAGAGAGGAGGGTGCCCCCCTGTAGGGCGCGCCCCCTGTCTCGTGGGCCCCTGGTGGCTCCCTTCCACTTATGCCAGCACCCACACACTTCATCTTCTACCCAAAAAAATCCCCATCCAGCTCAAGCCCGAGTTCTAGCTCGTTTTGCTGCGATTTTTGATCTCTTAGCTCAAAGCTCCATTCGCAAAACTGCTTTGGGAGATTGTTGCTTGGTATGTGACTCCTCCATTGGTCCAATTAGTTTTTGTTCTAGTGCTTTATTCATTGCAAATTTTTGCTGCATAGGTGACCATGTTCTTGAGCTTGCATGTTAAAATTTTGAGGTCCCAAGCAATTCCAATGCATGATATAGGCCCTAGGCACTTGTAGGAGTAGTTGCTATCAATCTTGTTTAGTTTTATTCACTTTTATTTTGAAGTTACTAAAATTTCAGAAATTTTCAGAGAATGTTAAGGAGGCTCTTTAAAGGCTCTTCTAGCCAAAGCTCTAAGGAAAAACAAGACAAAGAGAAGGAAAAACCTAAGTATAATCTTCCTCGCTTAGCGGAAGTACGGTCATGTGAATGGCCGTGTGAGGATTTCTTGAAGGAAGCCGGAATTCATGAAGACTTTTATGCTTTAATCAGGATTGCAGGCCTCACCGGTTTAATGAACGACCGAATCGATCAGTAAATCTTACTTACCAAAACTTTCGTGCAAAACTTTTATTATTATCCTAAGAAGTCACCGTCTGTAGTATCATTTCATTTATATGATGAATTCAAAGAAATGTCTTTACATGATTTTTGAGCGGTATGTAGGATACCTTATGAGGGAGAATTAGAGGAACCCCATCGTGAAGATGTGGATGGCTTTGTTAAAACTATTGTTGTAGAAGAGCCAAAGAAGGGCTCTGAGGCAAAAGTCTCTACCATACATTTTCCTGTTTTATGCTACTTTGCTATATTTGCTAGTAGATGCTTGATTGGCCATGGAAATAGTGGAAATTTGAGCGTTCCAGATATTATTATTCTTCAACATGCTTTGCTGGGAGACAATACTTTTAGTATGTATGCCGTCGTTGCTAAACGGCTAGCCCTGAGTCGTACAAAAGGCCCCATATTTGGAGGTATCTATGCTGCATGCCTTGCTGAACATTTTCAGATACCCATTAGGCACCATGAGGAGGAGGAGACAAAATTACCTCCTCACATTTTAGATTACAAGAGCATGGTAGCACACAAGTTTATTGTTGACAACGAAGAGAAGATGCTCTTGTATAGACTTAGATTCAGTAAGAAACACTTTGAGTTTATTATTTTGCCTGCACCTCTGTTATTTGACTTGCTTGCAGAAAATCGCCTTGTTATGCCGGAAGCGGTGAACAACCATCTAGCCCAAGCTTTTACTCCAGAACCTGAACCTGAGCCGGAACCTAAGCTGGACCCTTATCGTGCATCATCTGTCCAGTGGGATCCGGAGATGACCAGCCAGTGGTATCCTGATTATACCTGCCACTACACCGGGAAGAGTAGCGGCGGTCCATGGTATTAAACCAACTTAGGCCAAAAGCATAAGCTTGGGGGAGTACGTATTTCTCATTGACTTTACATTCATGTTCACACACTAGTCGTCGGTGCTCACACTCTTTCATTGTATTATCCATGTTGTTTAAATTTCTTTTTCTAGTTTCTTCTTGTATGTTTGATAAATCTTGTGAAAAACCAAAAAAATTAGTTAGTTCAATTTCCTTGCTTGTAGTAGAATTAAAATGAAAACCCAAAAATATTTCTTGTTCTTCTTTTACTTGTTGGGAGCTTTCCCGTGTAAATAGTTTTCTTTTCTTTTCTTTCTTTTGGGGGTCGAGAAGACTATATTGAAATTGCTTAGTGGCTCTTATATGCATGGTTGTTTATTTAACTTAGAGCCCAAATTACTTGTCTTCTCTGTTGAGTTGAATGCTTGCAGATTCCAGCTTAGTCCAATGCACATGCACTCTTATTATTATACACATCGTTTGGTCATGCAAGTGAAAGGCAATAATGACGATATATGATGGACTTATTGGGATGAGAAAAGCTGGTATGAACTCGACCTCTCTTGTTTTTGTAAATATGATGATTCATCATTCCTGAGTCAGCTATTATGAAGTAAACATATTTGCAATGACATTTAGAGATTATAGTTGCTTGTGCCATGCTTGATTAGCTATGAGTTATAATGGTTTACCTTGCGTGCCAACATGCTATTAGAATGATTATGATGTGATATGATGGGATGGTATCCTCCTTTGAATGTATTAAGTGACTAGACTTGGCACATGTTCACGCATATAGTTGAATCAAATAAACATAGCCTTCATGATATTTATGTTCATGGTAGATTATATCCTACTCATGCTTGTACTCGGTGTGAATTAATTTTAATGCATGTTTACGACTGCTGTCGCTCTCTCAGTTGGTCGCTTCCCAGTCTTTTGCTAGCCTTCACATGTAGTAAGCGGGAATACTGCTTGTGCATCCAAACTCCTTAAACCCCAAAGTTGTTCCATATGAGTCCACCATACCTACCTATATGCGGTATTTACCTGCCGTTCCAAGTAAATTTGTATGTGCCAAACTCCAAACCTTCAAATGAAATTCTGTTTTGTATGCTCGAGCAGCTCATGTTCCAACTAGGGCTGCCTATATCTTCCATACTAGGTGGGTTATTCTCAAGAGGAGTGGACTCCGCTCCTCATTCACGAGAAAGGGCCGGTAACCGGGATGCCCAGTCCCATGATCCAAAAAGATCAAAGCAAATCAAAATAATCAAACAAAACTCCCCCAGGGCTGTTGTATGTTGGAGGCACTCGTTGTTTCGAGCAAGCCATGGATTGATGCTTGTTGGTGGTTGTGGGAGTATAAACCTTTACCATTCTGTTTGGGAACTGCCTATAATGCATGTAGTATGGAAGATACAGCCATCTCATAGTTGTTGCGTTGACAGCAAAAGTATGCCGCTCAAAATGTTATTCAATCTCTATTTTAAAATCGAGCTCTGGCACCTCTACAAATCCCTGCTTCCCTCTGCGAAGGGCCTATGTATTTACTTTTATGTCGAGTCATCACCCTTCTTATTAAAAGCACCCGCTGGAGAGCACACTGTCATTTGCATTCATCATTCTTGGTTTATATTGGGTATGACTTGACTGGATCTCTTTTACCATGAATTAAAATGTTTAGTCAGTCCTTGATCTTTAAAGGTGCTCTGCATTTATGTTTTGCGGTCTCAGAAAGGGCTAGCAAGATACCATTTTGTTATATCATGTTATGATTATTTTGAGAAAGTGTTGTCATCCGAGTTTTATTATTATGGCTCGCTAGCTGATTATGTTATTGATATGAGTAATTGCAAGACCTATGTGTTATTGTTAGTATGGTTAGTTCATAATATTTGCTGAAACTTGAATGCTGGCTTTTCATGTTACAACAACAAGAGCAAACAGAGTTTGTAAAAGTTTTTCTTTATCACTTTCAGTTTATCAACTGAATTGCTTGAGGACAAGCAAAGGTTTAAGCTTGGGGGAGTTGATACGTCTCCAACGTATCTACTTTTCCAAACACTTTTGCCCTTGTTTTGGACTCTAACTTGCATGATTTGAATGAAACTAACCCGGACTGACGGTGTTTTCAGCAGAACTGCCATGATGTTGTTTTATGTGTAGAAAAGAAAAGTTCTCGGAATGTCCTGGAAATCCACGGAGGCACTTTTCAGAATTAATAAGAATTTTTGGCGAAAGAATCAAGGCCAGGGGGCCCACGGGCTGTCCACGAGACAAGGGGCGCTCCCCCCTAGGGCGCGCCCTCCTATCTCGTGGGCCCCCTGGACACCTCCGGACCTCAACTCCAACTCCATATATACCGTCTCGAGAAAAAAAAATCAGAGAAAGTTTCATCGTGTTTCACGACATGGAGCCGCCGCCAAGCCCTAATCTCTCTCGGGAGGGCTGATCTGGAGTCCGTTCAGGGCTCCGGAGAGGGGGATTCATCACCGTCGTCATCATCAACCATCCTCCATCACCAATTTCATGAAGCTCACCGCCGTGCGTGAGTAATTCCATCGTAGGCTTGCTGGACGGTGCTAGGTTGGATGAGATTTACCATGTAATCAAGTTAGTTTTGTTAGTGTTTGATCCCTAGTATCCACTATGTTCTGAGATTGATGTTGCTATGACTTTGCTATGCTTAATGCTTGTCACTAGGGCCCGAGTGCCATGATTTCATATCTGAACCTATTATGTTTTCATGAATATATGTGTGTTCTTGATCCTATCTTGCAAGTCTATAGTCACCTATTATGTGTTATGATCCGACAACCCCGAAGTGATAATAATTGGGACACTTCTCGGTGATGACCGTAGTTTGAGGAGTTCATGTATTCACTATATGTTAATGCTTTGTTCCGGTTCTCTATTAAAAGGAGGCCTTAATATCCCTTAGTTTCCATAAGGACCCCGCTGCAACGGGAGGGTAGGACAAAAGATGTCATACAAGTTCTTCTCCATAAGCACGTATGACTATTTACGGAATACATGCCTACATTACGTTGATGAATTGGAGCTAGTTCTATATCACCCTATGTTATAACTATTGCATGAGGAATCGCATCCGACATAATTATCCATCACTGATCCATTGCCTACGAGCTTTTCACATATTGTTCTTCGCTTATTTACTTTTCCGTTGCTACTGTTACAACTACTACAAAACCCCCAAAACATTTATCTTTACTTTTGCTACCGCTACCTTTATTATCATACCACTTTTGCTACTAAGCACTTTATTGCAGATACTAAGTTATCCAGGTGTGGTTGAATTGACAAGTCAACTGCTAATACTCAAGAATATTCTTTGGCTCCCCTTGTGTCGAATCAATAAATTTGGGTTGAATACTCTACCCTCGAAAGCTGTTGCGATCCCCTATACTTGTGGGTTATCATGCCTCTCTGATGATGCGTGAGTAGTTCTTTGTAGACCTACGGGTCCGTAGTTAGTAGTTATATGGCCTCCTCTCTCTCGTTTGATTCTCAATACAATGGTCTCTTGAGATCCATATGATGTAACTCTTTTTGCAGTGTGTTTGTTGGGATCTGATGAACTTTGAGTTTATGATCGGATCTATCTTTTTATTCATGAAACTTATTTGGTCTTCTTTGATTCTCTTATATGCATGATTGCTTATAGCCTCGTATTTCTTATCCGATATTTGGGTTTTGTTTGGCCAACTTGATCTATTTATGTTGCAATGGGAAGAGGTGCTTTGTGATGGGTTCGATCTTACGGTGCTTGATCCCAGTGACAGGAGGGGAACCGACACGTATGTATCGTTGGCATTAAGGATAACAAGATGGGGTTTATTTCTACATAAATAGATCTTGTCTACATCATGTCATCGTTCTTATTGCATTACTCCATTTCTCCATGAACTTAATACACTAGATGCATGCTGGATAGTGGTCGATGTGTGGAGTAATAGTAGTAGATGCAGGCAGGAGTCGGTCTACTAATCTTGGACGTGATGCCTATATAATGATCATTTCCTAGATATCATCATGATTATTTTAAGTTCTATCAATTGTTGAACAGTAATTCGTTTACCAACTGTTTGCTATTTTTCTCAGGAGAAGCCACTAGTGAAATCTACGGCCCCCGGGTCTCTTCTTTAATATATTTGCCTTTGCGATCTATTTTCCTTTGCTTTTATTTTTAGATCTATTAAACCAAAAATACAATATACCTTGATGCACTCTATTTTATTTGGTGTTCGATCTATCAATTATTACAACTTTCTCCTGTCAACTCGCCAATTTCTGGCGCCGTTACCCGAAAGGGATTGACAACCCCTTTAACACATCGGGTTGCGAGTATTTGTTATTTGTGTGCAGGTGCCGTTCACGTAGTGTTGCATGGTTCTCCTACTGGTTCGATAACCTTGGTCTCATCACTGAGGGAAATACCTACCGTCGTTGTGCTGCATCATCCCTTCCTCTTTGGGGAAATATGGACCTAGTCTAGCAGACATCAAAAGGAATTCATGGCGCCATTGTTGGGGAGACATCATCAACATCTACCAGGTTCCTAATCACAAATCTCATCTCCTCGCAATTTACATTAATGCCATTTGGCTCTCGTTTTCCTCTTCCCCACTTCACAAGAACTTGCCGCTTTATTCGCCCTATTTTTTGTTCGCTATTTTTTCCGTCATATCTGTTTTTGTGTGCAATCTTGTTGCGTAGTCACAATGTCTCAAGAGAACACCAAGTTGTGTGATTTCTCAAATACCAACAACAATGATTTTATTGGCACTCCTATTGCTCCTCCCACCACTAGTGCGGAATCTTGTGATATTAATACTGCTTTGCTGAATCTTGTTATGAAATATCAATTTTCCAGTACTCCTAATGAGGATGCCGCGTCCCATCTTAACACATTCGTAGAATTATGTGATATACAAAATAAAAAAGATATGGACAATGATGTTTGAAGATGAAATTATTTCTGTTTTCTTTGCGTGATTCTGCAAAAAATTGGTTTTCTTCTTTGCCTCGCAATAGTATCGATTCTTGGAATAAGTGCAAATATGCTTTTATCACTAAGTATTTTCCGCCCGCAAAAATTATTTCCCTTAGAACCCTGATCATGAATCTCAAGCAACTTGAACATGAGCATGTTTCACAATTTTGGGAAAGGATGAAAATGTTGCTAAGGAATTGCCCAACTCATGGGTTAAATCTTTGGATGATCATACAAAAATTTATGCGGGGTTGAATTTTTTTTCTCATAGTCTTTTAGATTCTGTCGTGGGTTGTACTTTTATGGAAATTTCTTTGGGTGAAGCCACCAAATTGCTTGATAATATCATGGCAAATTATTCACAATGGCATACCGAAAGAGCTCCTACTAGTAAAAAAGTTAATTCGGTTGAAGAAATTTCTTCTTTGAGTGAAAAGGTTGATGCTCTTATGAAATTGGTTGTTAGTAAAATTGCTCCTATTGATTTGAATGATATACCTTTGTCTACTTTAATTGAGCAAAATAGTGATGCCGTAGATGTGAATTTTATCTCGTGAAACAATTTCAATAACAATGCTTATAGAGGTAATTTTAATCCTAGGCCTTTTCCTAGTAATTCCTCAAATAATTATGGTAATTCCTATGGAAATCCTTCTTATAAAAATAATAGGAACACCTCTGATCTTGAGAATAATATTAAAGAATTTATCAACACGCAAAAAGTTTTCAACACTACCATACAAGAAAAGTTGAATAAGATTGATGATTTGTCTAGAAGTGTTGATAGAATTTCTCACGATGTAGAAAATCTCAAGATGAAAATTTTTGTGCCTAAGGTTGAGGAATGAATTAAAGCTCTTTATGTTTCTATGGATGAAAGTAAGAAAAGAACCGCTATGCTTAGAGCTAGTAGAGAATTTTTAGAAAAAGCGTTTCTAGTGATTATTTTCATAAAAATGATGAAGATCTTAAAATGATTGGTGCTTCTTCTATTGTTTCCTTGTTTAGTAAAATTAAAATTGATGATAAAGGGACTAGAGAAGAGTCAACTTTAGCTAGAAGGCATCCTGATAATTTGGAGGGTGAAAATCTTGTTGCGAAATTGATAAAAGTGGATTTGAAGAGGTCAAGACTTTAACGAGTGATGTGCCAACTCTTTTGAATTACAAAGACTTTAATTATGATAGTTGCTCTTTGGTTGATTGTATTTTCTTTGTTGCAATCCATGATAAACTCACCCCATGCTTATTGACAAAATAGAGCTTTTACTAAACATATTGTTGATGCTATGATGAAAGCTTTAGAAGAAAAGTTGGAATTAGAAGTTTTAGTTCCTAGAAAATTACATGATGAGTGGGAACCTACTACCAAAGTCAAGATTAAAAATTATGATTGTTTTGCTTTATGTGAATTGGGTGCCAGTGTTTCTATAATTCCGAAATCTTTATGTGATGTGCTTGGTCTCACCGATATTGAAGAATGTTCTTTAAATTTGCACTTGGCGGATTCTACTATTAAAAAGCCTATGAGAAGAATTAATGATGTTCTTGTTCTTGCAAATAGGAATTTTGTGCCCACAGATTTTATTGTTCTTGATATTGATTGCAATCCGTCTTGTCCAATTATTCTTGGTAGACCATTTCTACGCACTATCGGTGCCATGATTGATATGAAAGAAGTCAATATTAAATTTCAATTTCCACTAAGGAAGAGAATGGAACACTTCCCTAGAACAATAATTAGGCCACCATATGAATCAATCATGTGGGCATCTTATGGATCTAGAAACAAAGGTGACAAAACTTAGATCCTTGCTTTATGCCTAGCTAAGGGCGTGAAACAATAGCGCTTGTTGGGAGACAACCCAATGAATAAAATTTATTTTTGTTTTTTGTTTTTTATTCTTGAGTGTTTGCACAATTATTCTACTGTTATGATTGTGTTTTTTGTGTTTTAATTAGTGTTTGTGCAAAGCAAAGCCTTTAGGATCTTCTTGGGTGATAGTTGTTTAATCTTGCTGAAAAACATAAACTTTTGCACTAACAAAAATAATTTTCATAAATCACAGAAACGTGATTTTGCTCTAATTATTTTTGAAGAAGATTAATATAAAAATTTGTCAGGTATTCCTAACTTTTAGAATTTTTGGAGTTTCAGTAGTATTCGAAGTATCCAGATTGCTACCGAATATTCTGTTTTTGACAGATTCTGTTTTCTTTGTGTTGTGTGCTTGTTTTGATGATTCTATGGTTTTCTTTGAAGAGTTTTTGCCATATAAAAGTTGGAATACAGTAGATATAATGCAAGAATAAAATATGAATCGGTTGCAACAGTACTTATAGTAGTGATTTGCTTTCTTATACTAACGGATCTCATGAAGGTTTTGTTGAGTTTTGTGCGATTGAAGTTTTCAAGTTTTCGGTGATGTTATGATGGATGAAGGAATAAGGAGTAAGAAGAGCCTAAGCTTGGGGATGCCCATGGAACCCCAAGTTATTATCCAAAGAGAAGCAAGCAACTAAGCTTGAGGATGCCCCGAGTGGCATCCCCACTTTCTTCTAAGGACCATCGGTATTTTACTCGAAGCTATATTTTTATTCGTCACATACTATGAGTTTTGCTTGGAGCGTCTTGTATGATTTGAGTCTTTTATTGTTTTGCTTTATTTTTTAAGTCTTGAATCCTTGCTGGACACACCTTTTTGAGAGAGCCAATATTATGCCATGACTTGTTAGAAGTGGTCTCTATGCTTCACTTAAATCTTTATGAGCTATGGAATTGCTCTAGTGCTTCACTTACATCTTTTTGAGCATGGTGTGCTTTAGTATTTTTCAAGAAATGCTCTCATGCTTCACTTAGATTTATTTGAGAGTTACTAATTTTTTTCAAAAATTATCTCTTGCTTCACTTAAATTAATTTGAGAGAAAGAAGTATTATGCTCATGATCTTCACTTATATTTGTTTGAGCTTATCAAAAGCAACACATGAAAATTAGTCCCAAAGTGATAGATATCCAAGAAGGATATAGTAAAAACTTTCATGAAGATCATTGGACAAAATAAACTTTATTCCTTGTAATAGTTTTGAGATATGATGATGTGATATGTGAGTCATGTTGATGAGTAATTATGCTCTAGTAAGAATATTGGTGTTAAGGTTTGTGATTCCCTATGCAAGCACGAAAGTCAATAGTCATGCAATGAAATTACATCCTACTTGTGGTGCATTATTTGGTGTTAATTATGCTTAATGCTCGCTTATGAGATTATTCATTTCTTGGTTGGTCGCTTCTCAATCTTTTGTGAGCCTTCATTTTGCACTAAGTATGATCACTACTTGTCCATCCAAAATCCTTTAAACCAGTTTTGCCACATGAGTCCACTATATCTACCAATATGCGGTATTCTTTTTCCGTTCTAAGCAAATTTGTATGTGCCATCTCTAATTCTCAAAATAAATTTCTCTTTTGTGTGCTCGCACCGCTCGCGAGGCGGTAAGGGGTGGCCGATATTTTCCATGCTAGATGTGTTATTCTCACGATGAGTGTTTATTCACTTGTCATTGCACGAGAGTAAGGCAAAGGTATTAGGGATGCCCAGTCCCGAAATGAAAAATAAATTTACTTTATGTTGTCAAATAATAAATTCCTTGGAAAGTGTTAGGTATGGAGGGCAACCATGGATACGGCTAGCCATGGAAAGTGAAAGTATGCTTGAAAAAGGAAAAACTTTATTTTTTGTTTGGGAACCGCCTATGATATATCTAGCATGGAAAGTGTTGGGAGCTCTAAGTCATTTTCGGTGGTGGGAAAGGTATGCCTCTCAAAATGTTTTTATCTCTAAGTTTTTTGCTTTGAGCTCTGGCACCTCTACAAATCCCTACTTCCCACCTCGAAGGGCCTTTCTTTTAATTTATGCAATTTTTATTTTTAATTTGAGTCTCCATCTTCTCTTATAAAGCACCTACTAGGGGGCACTATGATCGTACTTGAGCATTGGGTGTAGCTAATATGCGAGTGTGTTTCATGAATGGATCATTGATTGAGCATGATGGGCTAGGGATAACTTATTTTAGCGTTGATATTTTGAAAGACGTGGTTGCTTGTTTGTACGCTTGAGTATTTAAGTCTCGTGTCAAAACTAGACTATTGCTTTGAACCATATAAAAGTCCAAATGTCCATGCTACAAAGAAAATAATATGAGACGAATATGTTAGGCAACATTCCACATCAAAAATTCTGTTTTTATCGTTTACCTACTAGAGAACGACCAGCAATTAAGCTTGGGGATGCTAATACGTCTCCAACGTATCTATAATTTTTTATTGTTCCATGTTGTTATATTATCATTCTTGCTTGTTTGATAATCATTTTATAGTCATTTTATATCTTTCTGTTACTAACCTATTGACATAGTGCCAAGTGCCACTTGCTGTTTTCTGCATGTTTTCTACATCGCAGGAAATCAATACCAAACGGAGTCCAAACGCAGCGAAACTTTTTGTGGATTTTGTTTGGACCAGAAGACATCCAGTGGGCCAGAGAAGCACCTAGGGGGTGCTCCGAGGGGAGCACAACCCACCAGGGCGCGCCTGGGGGGCCCAGGCGCGCCCAGGTGGGTTGTGCCCACTTCGGGTGCCCCCTGAACCGACTCTTTGCTCTATACATACCCCAAATTCCAGAAACCTTAGGGGAGTCGACGAAAAACAATTCCAGCCGCCACAAGTTATAGAACCACCAGATCCAATCTAGACACCATCACAGAGGGGTTCAACATGCCCATTGGTGCCTCTCCGATGATGCGTGAGTAGTTCTTTGTAGACCTACGGGTTCGTAGTTAGTAGTTAGATGGCTTCCTCTCTCTCGTTTGATTCTCAATACAATGGTCTCTTGGAGATCCATATGATGTAACTCTTTTTGCGCTGTGTTTGTTTGGATCCGATAAACTTTGAGTTTATGATCAGATCTATCTTTTTATCCATGAAAGTTATTTGAGTCTTCTTTGAATCTCTTATATGCATGATTGCTTATAGCCTCGTATTTCTTCTGCGATATTTGGGTTTTGTTTAGCCAACTTGATCTATTTATCTTGCAATGGGAAGAGGTGCTTTGTGATGGGTTTGATCTTATGGTGCTTGATCCCAGTGACAGAAGGGGAACAGACACGTATGTATCGTTGCCATTAAGGATAACAAGATGGGGTCTATTTCTTCATAAATATATCTTCTCTACATCATGATCATTCTTATTGCTTTACTCCTTTTCTCCATGAACTTAATACACTAGATGCATGCTGGATACCGGTCGATGTGTGGAGTAATAGTAGTAGATGCAGGCAGGAGTCGGTCTACTAATCTTGGACGTGATGCCTATATAATGATCATTGCCTGGATATCATCATGATTATTTGAAGTTCTATCAATTGCCCAACAGTAATTCGTTTACCCATCGTTTGCTATTTTTATCGAGAGAAGCCACTAGTGAAATCTACTTCCCCCGGGTCTCTTCTTTAATATGTTTGCCTTTGCGATCTATTTTCCTTTGCTTTTATTTTCAGATCTATTAAACCAAAAATACAAAAATACTTTGCTGCACATTATTTTATTTGGCGTTCGATCTATCAATTATTTCAACTTTCTCCCGTCAACTCGCCAATTTCTGGCGCCATTACCCGAAAGGGATTGACAACCCCTGTAACATGCTGGGTTGTCAGTATTTGTTATTTGTGTGCAGGTGCCGTTCACGTAGTGTTGCCTGGTTCTCCTACTGGTTTGATAACCTTGGTATCAACACTGAGGTAAATACCTACCGTCGATGTGCTGCATCATCCCTTCCTATTTGGGGAAATACCGACGTAGTCTAGTAGACATCAATCTTCCTTGAATATTAACTTGGGGTGCCTTAAGCATCCCCAAGCTTAGGGTCTTGTCACTCCTTATTCTCCTCATATCGACATCTCCTCCAAAACTTGAAAACTTCAATCACACAAAACTTAACGAAACTTCGTGAGATAGGTTAGTATGATAAAGAGCAAACCATTTCACTTTGGTACTGTCAAATTCAAGATTCACAATTGTTTCCTCAAAAAGCATACTGTAGCATATCATTTTCACAATTTATATTGAGCAACATAAGCCACAGAAACTAGGAAACAAGCAAACTATGCATTGAAAACAGAATCTGTCAAAAACAAAACAGTCTATAGTAATCTGTACTCCAACCATACTTCTTCTACTCCAAAAATTCTAAAAAGATACGACAATGTAGGGAATTTGTATGTCTATCACCTGTAAAAATTTCAGATCAAAACCACGTTCCAGTTAATTTTAGAAATTCCTGGATGATGACCCACAAGTATAGGGGATATATCGTAGTCCTTTCGATAAGTAAGAGCGTCAAACCCAACGAGGAGCAGAAGGAAATGACAAGCGGTTTTCAGTAAGGTATTCTCTGCAAGCACTGAAATTATATGTAACAGATAGTTTTGTGATAAGATAATTTGTAACAGGTAACAAGCAATGAAAGTAAATAAAGTGCAGCAAGGTGGCCCAATCCTTTTTGTAGGAAAGGACAAGCCTGGACAGTTTCTTATAATGAGAAAAGCGCTCCCGAGGACACATGTGAATTATCGTCAAGCTAGTTTTCATCACGCTCATATGATTCGCGTTCGGTACTTTGATAATTCGATATGTGGGTGGACCGGTGCTTGGGTACTGCCCATTCTTGGACAAGCATCCAACTTATGATTAACCCCTATTGCAAGCATCCGCAACTACAAAAGAAGTATTAAGGTAAACCTAATCATAGAATGAAACTAGTGGATCCAAATCAGCCCCTTACGAAGCAACACATAAACTAGGGTTTAAGCTTCTGTCACTCTAGCAACCCATCATCTACTTATTACTTCCCAATGCCTTCCTATAGGCCCAAATAATGGTGAAGTGTCATGTAGTCGACGTTCACATAACACCACTAGAGGAGAGACAACATACATCTCATCAAAATATTGAACGAATACCAAATTCACATGACTACTAATAGCAAGACTTCACCCATGTCCTCAGGAACAAACGTAACTACTCACAAAGCATATTCATGTTCATGATCAGAGTAGTATTAATATGCATTAAGGATCTGAACATCTGATCTTCCACCAAGTAATCCAATTAGCATCAACTACAAAGAGTAATCAACACTACTAGCAACCCACAGGTACCAATTTGTGGTTTTGATACAAGATTGGATACCAGAGATGAACTAGGGTTTTTGAGAGGAGATGGTGCTGGTGAAGATGTTGATGGAGATTGACCCCCTCCCGATGAGAGGATCGTTGGTGATGACGATGGTGATGATTCCCCCCCCCCCCCGGGGGAAGTTTCCTCGGCAGAACAGCTCCGCCGGAGCCCTAGATTGGTTCCACCAAGGTTCCGACTCGTGGCGGCGGAGTTTCGTCCCGTAAGCTTGCTTATGATTTTTTCCAGGGTAAAAGCCTTCACATAGTAGAAGATGGGCACCAGAGGGCCAACAGGGGGCCCAGGAGACATGGGGCACGCCCAGTGGGTGGCGCCCCCACCCTCCTGGCCAGGGTGTGGGCCCCCTCTGGTATTTTCTTCGCTCAATAATTCTTATTAATTCCAAAAATGACTTCCGTGGAGTTTCAGGATTTTTGGGGCTGTGCAGAAGAGGTTTCCAATATTTGCTCCTTTTCCAGCGAGAATCCCAGCTGTCGGCATTCTCCCTCTTCATGATAAACCTTGTAAAATAAGAGAGAATAGCCATAAGTATTGTGACATAATGTGTAATAACAACCCATAATGCAATAAATATTGATATAAAAGCATGATGCAAAATGGACGTATCAACTCCCCCAAGCTTAGACCTCACTTGTCCTCAAGCGGAAGCCGAAATCAAAAAATATGTCCACATGTTTAGAGATATAGGTGTCAGTAAAAATAAAATACGGACATGAGGGCATCATGATCATTCTTATAACAGCAACATATATAGATTTTATCATATGATTTCTTATGCTCAAGTAACAATCTATTCACAATGTCAAGTATGGAACATAAACTTCATTGGGAGCTAACAAACTATAATCTCAGTCATTGAGGCAATTGCAATTTATCATAATATTAGAAAGAGTCAAGAATAGAGTTGTTCAGCAAGTCCACATACTCAACTATCATATAGTCTTCTACAATTGCTAACACTCACGCAATACTTATGGTTATGGAGTTTCAATCGGACACCGAGAAAGATAGGGGCTTAGTGTGTTGCCTCCCAATGTATTCACCTTTGGGTGATGTCAACAATAATAGTTCATGCTAACTTACATCCAATTGGATATATATATATATCATGATCTTTCCAACACGAGGTGCTTGCCAAAGGATAAAAAAAAGAAAGGTGAAGATCACCTTGACTCTTGCATAAAGTAAAAACATAAAGTAAAAGATAGGCCCTTCGCAGAGGGAAGCAGAGGTTGTCACGTGCTTTTAGGGTTGGATGCACAAAATCTTAATGCAAAAGAACGTCACTTTATATTGCCACTTGTGATATGAACCTTTATTATGCAGTCCGTCGCTTTTATTACTTCCATATCACATGATCGTATAAAGCTTATTTTCTCCGCACTAATAAGTCATACATATTTAGAGATCAATTTTTATTTCTTGCAACATGACAACTTACTTGAAGGATCTTCCTCAATCCATAGGTAGGTATGGTGGACTCTCATGGCAAAACTGGGTTAAGGATATTTGGAAGCACAAGTAGTATCTCTACTTGGTGCTAGGAATTTTGGCTAGCATGAGGGGGGAAGGCAAGCTCAAGATGTTGGAATGATCCATGACAATATAAGAAAATCATCTTATAATCATCTTATAATTTTGGCTAGCATGAGGGGGAAAGGTAAGCTCAACATGTTATAATTATCTTAAAATTCACAATGAAAATAAGAAAGGTGACAAAGATAAAATCATCTTCAATCATGGAGAATAATTATCGTAGTCATAAATTTTGCAAAACACTCAGATATTTTTGTAATTATTTCTTACCAATATGATTTTATTAATTTTGGGGATATACACTTGCAACAGCTACAAATACACAGAACAAAGCACCGCCTTATAGTCTCTCAATACAACACCATATGAGTTATGGAGTACATAGTCCAAACAAATTGCTAATTTGTAGATGATCCCAAAACGTAATTGGGTATTACTTCTACCAAAAGTTCAAAGACAAAATGTTTGCATAAAAAAGAACACTTTCTCTAGAAGAAGTTTTCTTGCTAAAGAAGTAAGTGAGAGGACAGTGCAACTTGATACGCTTATCGAACCTTTGGCAGAAGTAAGAAGGATTAACAAACGGAAATTGTTCCAAAAAATTTTCCTCACAGCTGATCCATAAGTTACTACACCAGATGTAGAAACTCTAGCTAAAGATTGCAACTAAACAAGCATAAACCGGGAAAAGTTAATGAACCCCCTGAACAATCTCAAAGTGAGATATTCATCTTAGAAGAGGATAAACCTGTGCGCTACAAGTAAGCGATGGCGCCGCCCAGCTTGAAGGATTGGCTTATAGACATGCACACAAAAATGGAGTTCATGTACAATTAAGTTTGGAACTTAGTTGATTCTCCAGAACATATAAAGATCATATATGGCAATTAAGTTTGGAACTTAGATAAAGTAAATGGAATGGATGTCAATACTAGTTTCCAAAATGGAAAGGGGTGTATGAATGATACAACTGGAAGGTTTGTAGATCCTCAGAATACCGTATGAGTGTGCAAGCTTCAAAAGTTTTTATGTTTTGAAGCAAGTATCAAGGAGCTCGACATTTCAATGAAATAGTTAAAGAGTTTGACGTTGATGAAATGATGAAAAAACTTGTGAAGTTTAGTGGGAGATCTATAGCATTTCTAATCTTGTATTTAAATGACATGTTGAAGATTGGAAATAAAATAAAGTTTCTAAGCACAACATTTTTTTAAAAGAATATGGTTCCAATGAAAGTCTAAAGCAAAGCAAACAATTGGATATAAAGATCTATAAAGATAGATCAAGACATCTAATTGTGCTAAGCTGAATTGAATACATTGACAAGGTTTTAAAAGGTTTAAAATGGAGAATTTGTTTTCTCCCCATGTCACGTAACATAATGCTTAGAAGAAATCAATGTCCTAGGATAGTTGATAAGCATAATCAGATGAGAGGATTATTGATGTTGGGGAACGTTGCATGGAAAACAAAAAAAATCTAACACATGCAAGATCTATCCATGGAGATGCATAGCAACGAGAGGGAAGTGTATGTCTATGTACCCTTGTAGAACATAAGAGGAAGCGTATAGTAACACGATTGATGTAGTCGAACTTCTTTGCGATCCAACTGATCAAGTACCGAACGTACGACACCTCCACGTTCAGCACACGCTCAGCTCGGTGATGTCCTCGGCTTCTTAATCCAGCAAGACGAGCGAAGTAGTAGATAAGTTCCGGTAGCACGACAGCGTGGTGATGGTGATGGTGATGCTATCTCCGCAGGGCTTCGCCTAAGCACTCCGAAAATATGATCGAGGGACGAACTAAGGGGAGAGGGGCACCGCACACGGCTAGGGAACATGGTATGTGTTGCCCCTCTCCCTCCTCTCATATGTATAGGTGGATGGGGGAGGGGAGGCAGCCCCTAGGGCGCCCCAAGTGGCCGGCGGCTACCCTAGGGCGCCTGCCCTGGCCGAATCCCCCCTTCCATATTTGTGCATGGGGGAAGGAAAGGGGGGCTGGCTGCCTTTGGGGCGCCTCCTTTCCTTCCCTCCCTCTTTGGTGTGTGGGCAGGGGGTGGAGGGGCGCACCAGCCCCCTTGCGGGCTGGTGCGTTTCCCCCCTTTGGCCCATAATGCCCACCGCTTGCCGGTGGCCTCCCAGAACCCCTTCCGGTACTTCGATAAAATACCCGATACTTTCAAAACCTTTCCGGTGACCAAATACTATCGTCCTATATATAAATCTTTACCTCCGGACCATCCCGGAGCTCATCGTCATGTCTGTGATATCATCCGGGACTCCGAACAAAATTCAGTCACAAAATCACATAACTCATATAACACTATATCATCAACGAACGCCTGTATGCTCATATTGGTTCCTACATATTCTACGAAGATCTTTATCAGTCGAACCTTATGACAACATACGTAATTCCCTTTGTCTATCGGTATGTTACTTGCCCGAGATTCAATTGTCGGTATCTTCATACCTAGTTCAATCTCGTTACCGGCAAGGCTCTTTACTCGTTCCGTACGTAATACATCATCTTGTAACTAACTCCTTAGTCATTCTGCTTGCAAGCTGATTATGATGTGTATTACTGAGAGGGCCCAGAGATACCTCTCTGATACTTGGAGTGACAAATCCCAATCTCGATCCATGCCAACTCAACAAACACCTTCGGAGATACCTGTAGAGCATCTTTATGATCACCCAGTTATGTTGTGACATTTGATAGCACACAAGGTATTCCTCTAGTATCTGGGAGTTGCATGATCTCATGCTCGAAGGAACATGTATTTGACATTCAAGAAGGCAGTAGCAATAAACTTAACGATCATATGCTAAGCTAACGGATGGGTCTTGTCCATCACATAATTCTCCTAATGATGTGATCCCGTTATCAAATGACAACTCATGTCTATGGTTTTGAAACCTTAACCATCTTTGATCAACGAGCTAGTCTAGTAGAGGCTCACTAGGGACACGTTATTTTTTATGTATCCACACATGTATTTAAGTTTCCGGTCAATACAGTTCTAGCATGAATAATAAACCTTTATCATGATTAAGGAAATATAATAATAACCATTTTATTATTGCCTCTAGGGAATATTTCCATTAGTCTCCCACTTGCACTAGAGTCAATAATCTAGTTTACATTGCCATGTGATAAACACCCATAGTTCACATCGCCATGTGACTTAACACCCAATGAGTTTACTAGGGTCAATAATCTAATTCACATCGCCATGTGATTAACACCCAGAGAGTACTAAGGTGTGATCATGTTTTGCTTGTGAGAGAAGTTTAGTCAACGGGTCTGCCACATTCAGAGCCGTATGTAATTTGCAAATTTCTATGTCTATAATGCTCTACATGGAGCTACTCTAGCTAATTACTTCCACTTTCAATACGTATCCAGATTGAGACTCGGAGTCATCCAGATCGGTGTCAAAGCTTGCATCGATATAACCCTTTATGACGAACTCTTTACCACCTCCATAATTGAGAAATATTTCCTTAGTCCTCTTTAGGTACGTGACGATAATTTTTGACTGTTGTCCAGTGATCCACTTCTAGATCACTATTGTACCCCTTTGCCAAACTGATGGCAAGGTACACAACAGGTCAGGTACACAGAATGGCATACTTTATAGAACCTATGGCTGAGGCATAGGGAATGACTTTCATTCTCTCTATCTTTTGCGGCGGTCGGGCTTTGAGTCTTACTCAACTTCACACCTTGAATACAGGCAAGAACCCTTTCTTTGACTGATCCATTTTGAACTCCTTCAAAACTTTGTCAAGGTATGTGCCTTGTGAAGGTCCTATAAAGCGTCTTGATCTATCTCTATAGATTTTGATGCCCAATATGTAAGTAGCTTCACCGAGGTCTTTCATTGAAAAATTCTTATTCAAGTATCCTTTTATGCTATCCAGAAATTCTGTATCATCCACATATAATATTAGAAATGCTACAGAGCTCCCACTCACTTTCTTGTAAATATAGGCTTCACCATAAGTCTGTATAAAACCATATGCTTTGATCACCTCATCAAAGCATATATTCCAACTCCGAGATGCTTGCACCAGTCCATAGATGGATTGCTGGAGCTTGCACACTTTGTTAGCACCTTTAGGACCGACAAAAACTTCTGGTCGCATCATATACAACTCTTCCTCAAGAAACCCGTTAAGGAATGCAAGTTTTTGACATCCATTTGCTAGATTTCATAATCATAAAATGCGGCAAGTGTAGGGGATCTATCATAGTCCTTTTGATAAGTAAGAGTGTCGAACCCAACGAGGAGCAGAAGGACATGACAAGCGATTTTCAGTAAGGTATTTTCTCCAAGCACTGAAATTATCGGTAACAGATAGTTTTGTGATAAGGTAATTCATAATGGGTAACAAGTAACAAAAGTAAATAAGGTGCAGCAAGGTGGCCCAATCCTTTTTGTAGCAAAAGACAAGCCTGGAAAAATTCTTATATGAAGAAAAACGCTCCTGAGGACACATGGGAATAATCGTCAAGCTAGTTTTCATCACGCTCATATGATTCGCGTTCGTTACTTTGATAATCTGATATGTGGGTGGACCAGTGCTTGGGTGCTGCCCTTCCTTGGACAAGCCTCTCACTTATGATTAACTACTCATCCCGCAACTACGAAAGAAGAATTACGGTAAACCTAACCATAGCATGAAACATATGGATCCAAATCAACCCCTTACGAAGCAACGCATAAACTGGGGTTTAAGCTTCTGTCACTCTAGCAACCCATCATCTACTTATTACTCCCCAATGTCTTCCTCTAGGCCCAAACAATGGTGAACTTTCATGTAGTCGATGTTCACATAACACCACTAGAGTAAAGACAACATACATCTCATCAAAATATCGAACGAATACCAAATTCACATGACTACTTATAGCAAGATTCTCCCATGTCCTCAGGAAAAAATGTAACTACTCACAAATCATATTCATGTTCATATTAATGTGCATATAGGATCTGAACATATGATCTTCCACCGAATAAACCAACTAGCATCAACTATAAGGAGTAATCAACACTACTAGCAACCCACAGGTACCAATCTGAGGCTTTGAGACAAAGATCGGATACAAGAGATGAACTAGGGTTTGAGAGGAGATGGTGCTGGTGAAGATGTTGATGGAGATTGACCCCCTCCCAATGAGAGGATCGATGGTGATGATGATGGTGACGATTTCCCCCTCCCGGAAGGATGTTTCCCCGGCAGAACAGCTCCGCCGGAGCCCTAGATTGGTTCCGCCAAGGTTCCGCCTCATGGCGTTGGTGTTTCATCCTGAAAGCTTCTCCTCAATTTTTTCTAGGGCGAAAGACTTCATATAGCCAAATATGGGCACCGGAGGCCTGCCAGGTGGCCCACGAGGCAGGGGGCGCGCCCCCACCCTCGTGGATGGTGGGTGGCCTCCCTCTGGTATTTTCTTTGCTTAGTCATTTTTATTAATTCCAAAAATAACTTCCGTGGAGTTTCAGGACTTTTGGAGTTCTACAGAATAGGTCTCTAATATTTGCTCCTTTTCCAGCCCAGAATTCCAACTACCGGCATTCTCCCTCTTCCTTGTGACATAATGAGTAATAACAGCCCATAATGCAATAAATATCAATATCAAAGCATGATGCCAAATGGACGTATCACTACCTCATCAAGTTCTACTTTCCTCCCACTCACTTCTTTCGAGAGAAACTCCTTCTCTAGAAAGGACCCATCCTTAGAAACAAAGATTTTGCCTTCGGATCTGTGGTAGAAGGTAAACCGAATAGTTTCTTTTGGGTATCCTATGAAGACGCACTTCTCCGCTTTGGGTTCAAGCTTATCTAGCTAAAGCCTTTTGACATAAGCGTCGCATCCCCAAACTTTTAAGAAACTACAACTTAGGTTTCTTGCCAAACCATAGTTCATACGGTGTCATCTCAACGGATTTAGACGGTGCCCTATTTAACATGAATGCGGCTGTCTCTAATGCATAACCCCGAAACGATAGTGGCAAATCGATAGGAGACATCATAGAATGCACCATATCTAATAAAGTACAGTTACGATGTTTGGACACACCATTACATTGTGGTGTTCCAGGTGGCGTGAGTTGTGAAACTATTCCTCATTGTTTTAAGTGAAGGCCAAACTCATAACTCAAATATTTGCATTCGCGATCAGATCATGGAAACTTTATTTTCTTGTTACGATGATTCTCCACTTCACTCTGAAATTCTTTGAACTTTTCAAACGTTTCAGACTTGTGTTTCGTCAAGTAGATATACCCATACCTACTCAAATCATCTGTGAAGGTGAGAAAATAATGATACCCGTCGCGTGCTCCAAAACTCATCTTGAGAATAACACATCTAGCATGAAAAATATTGGACACCCCCTGCCGCTTCATGAGTGGTACGAGCACACAAAAAGGAAATTATTTTGAAATTTTAGAGATGGCACACACAAATTTGCTTAGGACGGCACGTGAATACCGCATATAGTTAGGTATAGTGGACTCATATGGCAAAACTAGGTTTAAGGATTTTGTATGCACAAGTAGTATTCCTACTTAGTACAAGTGGAGGCTAGAAAAAAGGTTGAGAATCATCCAACCAAGAAACAAAAAAAATCTCATAAGCAAGCATTAAGCATAACTAACACCGAATAATGCACCACAAGGAGGATGTAATTTCATTGCATAACTATTTACTTTCGTGCTTGCATAGGGAATCACAAAACTTAACATCAATATTCTTACTAAAGCATAATTACTCACCAACATGACTCACATATCACTATCATCATATCTCAAAACTATCACAAAGAATCAAGTTTAATTTGTCCAATGATCTTCATGAAAGTTTTTATTACATCCCTCTTGAATATCTATCACTTTAGGACTAGTTTCATATGTTTCAATTGCTTTTCACAAGCTCAAATAATTTAAGTGAAGAATAGGAGCATAACAAATTTCATCTCTCAAAATAATCTAAGTGGAGCATGAGAGTGATGACAAACTACTCCAAAAAGACATAAGTGAAGATCAAACGAGTAGTTAAGTAAATGTGTAGCTATTTGAGAACTCTCTCTTATTTAAAGTCTTTCAGATCTAAGTAGTTTATTAAAACAGCAAGCAAAACAAAACAAAATTACATTCCAAGAATAGCACAACTCATGTGACGAAGCAAAAAACTTAGGCTCAACCTATACTAACCGATAATTGTTGATGAAGAAAGGTGGGATGCCTACTGGGGCACCCCCAAGCTTAGATGCTTGAGACTTCTTGAAATATTATCTTGGGATGCCTGTGGCATCCCCAAGCTTGAGAATTTGTGCCTCCTTAATTCCTTTTATATCATGGTTTCCCTAAATCTTAAAAACTTCATCCACACAAAACTCAACAAGAACTTGTGAGATAAGTTAATATAAACCAATGCAAAAACCTTATCATTCTCTACTGTAGTAAATCACTAAAATTATAATTCAACATTGCATATTAAATGTCTCTGCATATTTAATACTCCTATCCTCAAATAGAATCATTAAACAAGCACACATATGCAAACAATGCAAACATAATAGCAATCTACCAAAATAGTACAATCTGTAAAGAATGCAAGAGTATCAATATCTATTTAACTCCAAAAATTATGAAAATCTACCACACTATAGAAAATTTATCAGAGCTTATTTTGCAAATTGTTTCAACATTTTATCACATTCTGACTTTTCTAGAGAATTTTTGCAACAACGATAAACTTTTTGTTTTGAAACAGCAACATATAGACATGCAAAATAAGCATGGTAAAGGCTATACTTGACATTTTTATTAAAAAGGAAGATGCAAAACATTATTCTAAATAAAATCAAGCAAATCCTAACAAAAGAAAATGACGCTCCAAGCAAAACACATATCATGTGATGAATAAAAATGTAGCTCCAAGTGAGGTTACCGATAATGTTGGAGACGAAAGAGGGGATGCCTTCGGGGCATCCCCAATCTTACATGCTTGGATCTTTGATACGTCTCCAACGTTTCTAGAATTTTTGATTGTTCCATGCTCTTATATTATCATTCTTGGATGTTTTATAATCATTTTATATCATTTTTTGGTACTAACCTATTGACATAGTGCCAAGTGCAAGTTGCTGTTTTCTGCATGTTTTTTACATCACAGGAAATCAATACCAAACAGAGTCCAAACGCAGCGAAAGTTTTTGTGGATTTTTGTTTGGACCAGAAGACATCCAGTGGGTCGGAGAAGCACTTGGGTGTGCTCCTAAGGGAGCACAGCCCACTAGGGCACGCCTGGGGGCCCGGGCACACCCAGGTGAGTTGTGCCCACCTCGGGTGCCCCCTGAACTGACTCTTTTCTCTATAAATACCCCAATATTCCAGATACCCTTGGGGAGTCGACGAAAATCAATTCTAGCCGCCACAAGTTCTAGAACCACCAGATCCAATCTAGACACCATCACGAAGGGGTTCATCATGCCCATTGGTGCCTCTCTGATGATGCGTGAGTAGTTCTTTGTAGACCTACGGGTCCGTAGTTAGTAGTTTGCAGCGACCAGACCTCAAACAGTCTGATCTCTGTGCATCAGTGTCATCCTTGGATTAGTAATGCTGACACGCACAGTACTTGAAGGATTTATAACAGAGTATCAACCACACACTAATTACATCGAATGTCTCCAAAGAGAACTTATTACAATAAATATGGCTTAAGGCCATCTAATAACGATAATAGCGGAAGGCTAGGAAGATAAAGTGAGTCCATCAACTCCAACGACATCACTGAGTATAGAACCACGATCCTAAGGCATCTTTCTCGTTGTCTGAAAAGTCTCCAACATGAGCGTTGCAGCCCGAAAACGGGTCAGCACATGGAATATGCTGGCAATGTAACACATAGAGAGTAATGCTATAATACATGCATATATGGTTGGTGGAAAGCTCTATGGTTACAGTTTTTGCATAAAGCCAATTTTTCCCTACTGCAAATGAATAAATTTATTTAACTATCATGGTGGTTGTTAAACATTGAGAATGGTTGATAGCATTCTCAATCCCAATTAAGTAATATCATCAATAAACAAACCCAACAATATTAATTTAAGTCACATGTCGAGATTCACATGATAATCTAAGTACTAGATACTCAAGATGTCCATAACCGGGGACACGGCTAATCATGATTAGTTTATACACTCTGCAGAGGTTTGCGCACTTTTCCCCACACGAATCGATCTCCTCCGTTGGTTTTCTCGCACTACATGGTGTTTGAGAAACGGATGAACGAGACATAGTCTTTCAGAAGCGCTAGCACCTTACGATGGGTAGACCTGTACACCTACTTTCCCCGACATTTGCTAGTCTACCACTGTAAGAGTTCGCACGACTTAGTCAACTATGCTAGAGCCCATAATAGCATGTGGCTGCACACGGAAGTTTCTAGCATGAATAATCTTATGATCCCTTTGAGCCTGGGTGGCGGTCCAAAAACAAACAGGCAATCCTGGAATACCCAGGTACCTCAATCCACCCAGATGTGTATTAAAGTTGCCACCTTAAATAAACCATTAATTAACAATCTCACATCTGTCATGGATACACTCACCCAATCCACGTCTACTAGCATAGCATGGCATAATAAGGAAACGTAGAAATAACTCCCACGGGTTTGATAATAAAACAGATGACATGTACTACCTCATCTACATCCCAAAACCCACATATTAATCAGATCCTAATCATGCAATTGTCTGAGGATTGATCTAATGCAATAAAACTGGGTAAGATAAGGGATATGATCAAAGTGTTACTTGCCTTGCTGATGATCCGTGAAACCTAGGGATTCGAAGTAGCAAGCGGCGCAATCCAGATACTCTATCGCAAACAAACAAACAAGCATACAAAAAGTACTCATCTAATGCACAGGTAAAACTCAAAAAGAGTTCTAACCAGAAAGTTCAACTTAAGAACTCCGGTTTGCAAAAAGAATCAAATCGAACGAAACAACGAAAGTCAAACAGCGAAAGAAACAAGCTTCGTTTACTAATCTGGACCTAAGTCAAATTTTACAGAAGCAAAAACTTGTTTGAGTAGATTATTCGGAAGGAGGGTTTCGAGACAAAACTCTAGGCGCTTGAATCGCCTGATTCCGATAAACAAGCGAAAAGTTATACTAAAACGAAATCGGATCAGAAAAATCGCGGAATAAATCCGAGAAAAAAGAAAAACGACGAACAAATTAACGAACGAATGTTCGTTATCTGGATCTAAATGATGAATGGGTTCGTTAAAACGAATGAATGAGTGAACGCTCGCTAAATAACCTAAACCGAAAAAACCAATCTAAATTAAAAAAAGGATCTAAAAAACCGACGAAAAATCGACGGAAAAACCGAACGGTTTTTCTAAAAAAAACGGCGGCGGCGGGGTCAACCTCGGCGGCGGCGGCGGTCGGTGGCGACTCTGGCGGCGGCGGCGCGGGGCTGCTCCGGCGGCGGTGGCAGGCGGCCGCGGCCGCGGCGGCTTGGGCTGGGGTCGGCCTGGGGCGCGCTATTTAAAGACCCCCGGCCAGGCGGAGACCTGGCCAGTTACGGCCCAAGGTCGGTTCGGACTTTTTTTTTAAAAAAGATAATTTTCGCGCAGAAAATCAAACGAAAGAAATACTAAACGGACTCCAAAAATCCCGAAATAAATTTTCCCCGACTTCTAAAATCAAGCCGGATAAGAAGAACATTTATTTGGGGTCTAAATGCAATTTTGGAAAACGCGCATTTTTTCTAAATTCAAATAAAATAGCAATAAAATCCAAAACAAAAATCTTATTTGATTTTTTAATTAATTCCTCAATATTTCTTTATTTTGGGAAAGTCATTTTATTCCCTCTCTCATATTTTTATAATTGAAATAATTGAAGATAAAATAAATAAAATCAAATGATCCTATTTCAAAAATTTGAGAAACTCAAATATGAAATTTACGAAATCCCCAACTCTCTCCGTGCGTCCTTGAGCTGCGTAGAATTTCTAGGATCAAGGCAAAAATGCAATAAATATGATATGCAATAATGATCTATTGTATAACATTCCAAATTGAAAATTTGGGATGTTACAAACCTACCCCCCTTAAGATGAATCTCGCCCTCGAGATTCGGGTTGGCTAGAAAAAAGATGAGGGTGGTCCTTCAGCAGATCTTCCTCTCTCTCCCAGGTGGCTTCATCCGCGGTGTGGTGGCTCCACTGAACTTTGCAAAACTTGATAACCTTTGCTGCGGGTGACTCGGCTCTACTCAAGAATCTTAACTGGTTTTTCCTCATAGGTCAAATTACTGTCCAACTGAATCGCCTCTAGCGGCACTGTATCTCTCAGTGGTATATCAACCATCTCTGCGTGGCACTTCTTCAACTGAGAAACGTGGAACACATCATGAACTCCTGACAATCCCTCAGGCAATTCCAACTTGTATGCAACTTCTCCCATACGCTCCAAAACTTTGTATGGTCCCACAAAACGTGGCGCTAGCTTTCCCTTAACTCCAAAGCGCTTAATTCCTCGAAGTGGAGATACACAAAGATAGACTCTATCTCTGACTTCGTAAACTGTCTCCTTGCGTTTTGAATCTGCATAGCTTTTCTGCCTGGACTGGGCTACCTTGAGCCTGTCGCAAATCAACTTCACTTTCCATGGAGACTCCTTAATCAAATCCGGTCCAAACAACTGACGGTCTCCAACTTCATCCCATGACAACGGGGTCCTGCACCTCCTTCCGTATAAGGCTTCGAAAGGGGCCATCTTCAAACTGGATTGATAACTGTTGTTGTAAGAGAACTCTGCATATGGAAAATTGTCGTCCCAACTAGATCCGTAATCTAGCGCACAAGCTCTTAGCATATCCTCCAAAATCTGATTGACTCTCTCTGTCTGTCCATCTGTCTACAGATGAAAAGCTATACTAAACTCTAGCCTGGTACCCAAAGTTTCGTGCAACTGATTCCAGAACTTTGAGGTAAACTGGGTTCCTCTATCTGATACAATGCTCCTTGGAACTCCATGCAGACATACGATCCTGGTCATATATATCTTGGCCAACTTAGCACTGGTGTAAGTGGTCTTCACTGGGATGAAATGTGCTACCTTCGTCAAACGATCGACTACAACCCAAATCGAGTCATAGCCTGAACGAGTCCTGGGCAATCCCGTGATAAAATCCATGCCTAGTTTATCCCACTTCCATTCGGGTATCGGTAATGGTTGTAACAATCTTGCTAGCTTTTGATGCTCTGCCTTTACTCTCTGACATACATCACAAACTGCTACATACTCCGCAATATCCTTCTTCATTCCGGTCTACCAGAAAGTATCCTTCAAATCCAAATACATCTTGGTATTTCCTGGGTGAATCAAATATGGCGAATCATGAGCCTCTTGTAGAATCAACTTTCTGATCTCCGGGTCATTAGGCACATAAACACGGTCTTCAAACCATAAAGTATCATGCTCATCGTCACGAAAACCTTTAGTTTTACCTTTGCTCATCTTCTCCTTTATCTCGGCAATTTCCTTGTCGGTCTTCTAGGCTTCTCTGATCTTATCCATCAAAGTCGACTGAATCTCCAATGCTGCTACATAGCCTCTCAGAACTATCTCTAAACATAGCCCACGAAGGTCCTCGGCTAACTCCTTCGATAACTCTCCAGTCATGAGTGTATTGACATGGCTCTTACGGCTCAACGCGTTGGCTATTACGTTAGCCTTTCCCGGGTGATAATGCAATCTCATATCATAATCCTTGATGAGTTCCAACCATCTCCTCTGCCTGAGATTCAACTCCTCCTGCGTGAAAATGTACTTCAAACTCTTATGACCCGTGTACACCTCACAATGATTTCTGATAAGAAAATGTCTCCATGTCTTCAATGCATGCACTACGGCTGCTAACTCCAAATAATGCATGGCATAATTCAACTCATGAGGTTTAAGCTGTCGTGAAGCATACAAAACAACTCTCCCCTCCTGCATAAGCACTGCTCCAAGTCCTCGACGTGAAGCGTTGCAATACACCTCGTAATCCTTGCTCTGGTCTGGCAGAATCAACACTGGCGAGGTAACCAAATGTTTCTTTAATTCTTGGAAACTGGCCTCACATTCCTCAGTCCAAATGAACTTGGTATCCTTCTTCAACAGTTCCGTCATAGGTTTTGAAATCTTTGAGAAATTCTCAATGAATCTCCGGTAGTATCCTGCCAGTCCAAGGAAACTCCGGACCTCTCCTACTGTTGTTGGTGCTACCCAATTTGTCACAGTGACAACCTTGGTGGGGTCTACTGCTATACTTTCTCCAGATATAACATGTCTGAGGAATCCAACTTCCTTCAACCAAAATTCACACTTGCTGAACTTGGCGTATAACTGGTGTTCTCTGAGCTTCTCAAGTACCAAACGCAAATGCTCCTTATGATCCTCTTCGTTCCTTGAGTAGACCAAAATATCATCAATGAACACCACGACAAACTTATCCAAGAATTCCATAAACACCTTGTTCATCATGTTCATGAAAAAGGCAGGTGCGTTAGTCAGACCAAATGACATAACGGTATACTCATATAGCCCGTACCTGGTGGTAAAAGCTATCTTAGGTATATCCTGCTCTTGAATATTCAACTGATGGTATCCTGATCACAAATCGATCTTGGAAAATACCTTTGCTCCTTGCAATCGGTCAAACAAATCATTGATCATCGGCAGTGGGTACTTGTTCTTGATTGTTACTGCATTCAATCCTCGATAGTCAACAACCATCCTCAATGATCCATCCTTCTTCTCCACTAGAAGTACTGGTGATCCCCAAGGTGAAAAACTTGGGTGAATATAACCTTTATCCAGTAACTCTTTAATCTGCTTCTTAATTTCCTCCAAATCCTTAGCGGGCATCTGGTACGGTCTCTTAGATATAGGTCATGTGCCTGGCGAAAGCTCAATCAAAAACTTGATGTCTCTATCCGGTGGCATGCCTGGCAACTCTTCTGGAAATACGTCAGGAAAATCCTTCACTACTGGTACTTCCTCCTGCACAACTCCTGATAAGGAATTTACGTGCATCCTCTTCGGCTCATATCTTAATACATACTTTATCCTTCTCCCTTCTGGGGTAGTAAGCAAAATTGACTTACTGGCGCAATCAATGTTTCCTCCATACATCGATAGCCAATCCATACCCAGAATCACATCCAAACCTTGAGATTCCAAAATGATTAAATCTGAGGGGAAGACATGCTTGCCTATACTCAATGGCACTTGAAAACATCCTCGACTGGCCATATACTCCGCTCCTGGTGAGGTTACTAACATGGGTGTTCCTAGAACCTTGGTGGGCAGTTTATACTTATCTACAAATCCCCTTGATATGTATGAATGCGATGCACCAGTATCAAAAAGAATGAGTGCAGTAAATGACTTAACCAAAAACTTACCTATTACTGCATCTGGCTGGGCTTCAACCTCCTCCACATTTACGTGGTTCACCTGTCCCCGGTTGAAAGGGTTCGGCTTCTTCCCAGAGCTTCCATTGCCATTTCCATTCTGACCTTCAGGACATTCATTGGCGTAATGTCCGGTATTCTGGCACTTAAAGCAAGTGACTTGACTCAAATCTCTCTTGGCTGGTGTTGAGGGATTGGTACGGTTCTGGCCATTGCTTCCTCCATTCCCGTTACCATTCTTGGAACCATTATGATTGTGTGAGCTACCACCTCCATGGATATGCTGGAACTGTCCTCCCGATTTTTGGGTAAACGTGGCTTCTGCTGTGCTCCCGAATTGTACTTCCCTTGTCCATACTTCCTCTTGTGGTTCTCGATCTGCTGCTGCTTCCCTTCAATCATGAGAGCTCTATCTACCAACTCCTGGTAGTTATTGAAACTTGCTACCATCAACTGCATACTCAGCTCATCATTCAGTCCTTCAAGAAACTTCTCTTGCTTAGATGCATCCGTAGCAACGTCATCTGGGGCATAACATGCTAGCTTACTAAAGTCATCCACATACTGGCCAACTGTACGTCCTCCCTGGCGTAAGTTGCGAAACTCACGCTTCTTCATGGCCATGGCTCCTGCTGAAACATGAGCAGTACGGAAATCCTACTACTGATCCCATGTGACAATGTCTACTGGATAGGTGGCTGTGAAATTCTCCCACCATGATGCTGCACGTCCTTCAAGCTGATGTGCGGCAAATCACACCTTCTCCGCATCTGCGCACCCTGCAGTGGTCAACTCCCGGCTGTCTTGCGAAGCCAATCATCTGCAACAATCGGCTCGGTGCTACTAGAGAACACTGGCGGATTCAGCCTAAGAAAATGGGTTAAGTGGTCAACAGGTGGTGGTGGTGGTGGGTTGTTGTTGTTGTTGTTGTTGTTCCCCTGATTCTGATTCTGGACTAACAACTACATCAAGGCATTCTGCTGCTAGATCAACTGAGTGAGCTCCGGTGGGAAAGCAAATCCATTGTCACGTCTCGGAGGCATCTGAGGGTTTAGAAAAGATGAGAATACAGAATAGAAATAGGTCTAGAGGGAAAACACTACCCATATGCACATGAGACAAATTGCAATCAAAACACTTCATTCAATCAAGCAAGGGCATACAACGATCTATCTTTCGTTACAAAAGTGCTCAGACTATACTTGATACATGGGGGAAATACTACTACTGTTATGGTGGTCTACTAGAAAAACTGCTCTGATGAAGACTCCATGATATCTGCTCCGGCTTCGTCAACATAGTCATCATCGCTATCGTCTGGGTCCGAGTCGGTGTCGTCGGTGATGATGTAGTTCTCTGGACAAGTGCAATCTTCATCTTCTCTAGTTGCGGGAAATCCCATAAACACTCTTAGCTTCTTCTTCAGATCATCATTCTTCTCTACTAGCGTTGCTATTTCCTCCTCATATCCATCGCGTGTAGACTTGAGTTCTTCCTCCAGTTCCGTGATCTTGGTCATGGCCTTCTTCAGATCCATCATGCCTGCGCACATCTGGTTCTCCTGGCATCGAATGTGCTGGTTTAACACCTGGATGAAAGCTGTAATTGATCTGTCCTTCCTGGTGCTGATCATCTCCCATTTCTCCTCTCGGCGCCCACAAATTTGGTAGATTGTATCCTTAAGCTCCCTGTGGTAAACTTCTCCAATACGTCCCATGGTGATGTGGGCTGCCATGCTCTTTCCTAGACTCCAGGTTGGTGCATCAAAGGAAAACTCTATGGGCTCAGTGACCGGCATGAATGTCCTTCCTGGAACCTGTACTTGAATCATCCAGCGCTCTTCTTCAGGTAAAGTGGCGTTGTAGGTCCCGGTGAAGCATGGTACTCTAATGTTCAGGTATCTAGTGACTTCCTTCAGGTGTCGTCCAAAGGGTGTATCTTCATATGGTTGCGTGAACTTGTTCCTTGCATCCGCCATCCTAAAAGAGAGTAGAAAAGATGAGGAGTCAGAAATGAGAAGAGAGAGTAGTGATCTAGGGCTTTTAGCTTAGTGGTCGTGTCCTACACTCAGCATGTGCTCTGATACCATCTTGTAGTGACCAGACCTCAAATAGTCTGATCTCTGTGCATCAGTGTCATCCCTGGATCAGTAATGCTGACACGCACAGTACTTGAAGGATTTATAATAGAGTAGCAATCACACACTTATTTCATCGAATGTCTCCAAAGAGAACTTATTACAATAAATATGGCTTAAGGCCATCTAATAATGATAACAGCGGAAGGCTTGGAAGATAAAGTGAGTCCATCAACTCCAACGACATCATTGAGTATAGAACCACGATCCTAAGGCATCTTACTCGTCGTCTGAAAAGTCTGCAACATGAACATTGCAGCCCGAAAACGGGTCAGCACATGGAATATGCTGGCAATGTAACACATAGAGAGTAATGAAAGAGTAATGCTATACTACATGCATATATGGCTGGTGGAAAGCTCTATGGTTACAGTTTTTGCATAAAGCCAATTTTTCCCTACTGCAAATGAATAAATTTATTTAACTATCATGGTGGTTGTTAAACATTGAGAATGGTTGACAGCATTCTCAATCCCAATTAAGTAATATCATCAATAAACAAACCCAACAATATTAATTTAAGTAACATGTCGAGATTCACATGATAATCCAAGTACTAGATACTCAAGATGTCCATAACCGGGGACACGGCTAATCATGATTAGTTTATACACTCTGCAGAGGTTTGCGCACTTTTCCCCACACGACTCGATATCCTCCGTTGGTTTTCTCGCACTACATGGTGTTTGAGAAACGGATGAACGAGACATAGTCTTTCAGAAGCGCTAGCACCTTACGATGGGTAGACCTGTACACCTACTTTCCCCTACATCTGCTAGTCTACCGCTGTAAGAGTTCGCACGACTTAGTCAACTATGCTAGAGCCCATAATAGCATGTGGCTGCACACGGAAGTTTCTAGCATGAATAATCTTATGATCCCTTTGAGCCTGGGTGGCGGTCCAAAAACAAACAGGCAATCCTGGAATACCCAGGTACCTCAATCCACCCAGATATGTATTAAAGTTGCCACCTTAAATAAACCATTAATTAACAATCTCACATCTGTCATGGATACACTCACCCAATCCACATCTACTAGCATAGCATGGCATAGTAAGCAAACGTAGAAATAACTCCCAAGGGTTTGATAATAAAATAGGTGACAGGTACTACCTCATCTACATCCCAAAACCCACATATTAATCAGATCCTAATCATTGAATTGTTTGTGGATTGATCTAATGCAATAAAACTGGGTAAGATAAGGGATATGATCAAAGTGTTACTTGCCTTGCTGATGTTCCGTGAAACCTAGGGATTCGAAGTAGCAAGCGGCGCAATTCGGGTACTCTATCGCAAGCAAACAAACAAGCATACAATAAGTACTCATCTAATGCACAGGTAAAACTCAAATAAGAGATCTAACCAGAAAGTTCAACTTAAGAACTCCGGTTGGCAAAAAGAATCAAATCGAACGAAACAACGAAAGTCAAACGGCGAAAGAAACAAGCTTCGTTTACTAATATGGACCTAATTCAAATTTTACAGAAGCAAAAACTTGTTTGAGTAGATTATTCGGAAAGAGGGTTTCGAGATGAAACTCTAGGCGCTTGAATCGCCTGATTCCGATAAACGAGCGAAAAGTTATACTAAAACAAAAATCGGATCACAAATCGCGATCAGAAAAATCGCGGAATAAATCCGAGAAAAAAGAAAAACGATGAACAAATTAACGAACGAATGTTCGTTATCTGGATCTAAATGATGAACACGTTCGTTAAAACGAACGAACGAGCGAACGCTCGCTAAATAACCTAAACCAAAAAAACTGATCTAAATAAAAAAACGGATCTAAAAAAACAACAAAAAACCGACGGAAAAACCGAACGGTTTTTCTTAAAAAAACGGCGGCGGCGGGGTCATCCTCAGCGGCAACGGCGGTCGGCGGCGGCTCCGGCGGCGGCGGCGTGGGGCGGCACCGGCGGCGGCTAGGGTTTGGGGCGCGGGCGAGGGTGGGCTGGGGCGGCGGCGGCGGCATGGGCTGGGTCGGCCCGGGGCGCGCTATTTAAGGACCCACGGCCAGGCGGAGTCCTGGCCGGTTACGGCCCAAGGTCGGTTCGGACTTTAAAAAAATAATTTTCGCGCAGAAAATCAAACGAAAGAAATACTAAACGGACTCCAAAAATCCCGAAATAAATTTTCACCGACTTCTAAAATCAAGACGGACAAGAAGAACATTTATTTGGGGCCTAAATGCAATTTTGAAAAACGTGCATTTTTCCTAAATTCAAATAAAATAGCAATAAAATCCAAAAAAAAAATCTTATTTGATTTTTTTATTAAAACCTCAATATTTCTTTATTTTGGGAAAGTCATTTTATTCCCTCTCTCATATTTTTATAATTGAAATAATAGAAGATAAAAATTTGGGAAACTTAAATATGAAATTTACGAAATCCCCAACTCTCTCCGTGGGTCCTTGAGTTGCGTAGAATTTCTTGGATCGAGGCAAAAATGCAATAAATATGATATGCAATAATGATCTATTGTATAACATTCCAAATTGAAAATTTGGGATGTTACATAGTTATATGGCCTCCTCTCTCTCGTTTGATTCTCAATACAATGGTCTCTTGAGATCCATATGATGTAACTCTTTTTGCAGTGTGTTTGTTGGGATCTGATGAACTTTGAGTTTATGATCAGATCTATCTTTTTATCCATGAAAGTTATTTGGTATTCTTTGATTCTCTTATATGCATGATTGCTTATAGCCTCGTAATTTTCTCCGATTAGGTTTTGTTTGGCCAACTTGATCTATTTATCTTGCAATGGGAAGAGGTGCTTTGTGATGGGTTCGATCTTACGGTGCTTGATCCCAGTGACAGGAGGGGAACCGACACGTATGTATCGTTGCCATTAAGGATAACAAGATGGGGTCTATTTCTACATAAATAGATCTTGTCTAGATCATGTCATCGTTCTTATTGCATTACTCCATTTCTCCATGAAACTAATACACTAGATGCATGCTGGATAGTGGTCGATGTGTGGAGTAATAGTAGTAGATGCAGGCAGGAGTCGGTCTACTAATCTTGGACGCGATACCTATATAATGATCATTGCCTGGATATCGACATGATTATTTGAAGTTCTATCAATTGTTGAACAGTAATTCGTTTACCCACTGTTTTCTATTTTTCTCAAGAGAAACCACTAGTGAAATCTACGGCCCCGGGTCTCTTCTTTAATATATTTGCCTTTGCGATCTATTTTCCTTCGCACCAAAAATACAATATACCTTGATGCACTCTATTTTATTTGGCGTCCGATCTATCAATTATTACAACTTTCTCCCGTCAACTCGCCAATTTCTGGCGCCGTTACCCGAAAGGGATTGACAACCCCTTTAACATGTCGGGTTGCGAGTATTTGTTATTTGTGTGCAGGTGCCGTTCACGTAGTGATGCGTGGTGGTTCAATAACCTTGGTCTCATCACTGAGGGAAATACCTACCGTTGCTGTGTTGCATCATCCCTTCCTCTTTGGGGAAATATGGACGTAGTCTAGCAGACATCAAAAGGAATTCATGGCGCCTTTGTCGGGGAGACATCATCAACATCTACCAAGTTCCTAATCACAAATCTCATCTCCTAGCAATTTACATTAATGCCATTTGCCTCTCGCTTTCCTCTTCCCCACTTCACAAAAACTTGCCGTTTTATTCGCCCTCTTTTTTGTTCGCCGTTTTTTCCGTCAGATCTATTTTTGTGTGCAATCTTGTTGCGTAGTCACAATGACTCAAGAGAACACCAAGTTGTGTGATTTCTAAAATACCAACAACAATGATTTTATTGGCACTCCTATTGCTCCTCCCACCACTAGTGCGGAATCTTGTGATATTAATACTGCTTTGCTGAATCTTGTTATGAAATATCAATTTTTCGGTACTCCTAATGAGGATGCGGCATCCCATCTTAACACATTCGTAGAATTACGCGATATACAAAAGAAAAAAGATGTGGACAATGATGTTGTGAAGATGAAATTATTTCTGTTCTCTTTGCGTGATTATGCAAAAATTTGGTTTTCTTCTTTGCCTCGCAATAGTATCGATTCTTGGAATAAGTGCAAATATGCTTTTATCACTAAATATTTTCTGCCCGCAAAAATTATTTCCCTTAGAACCTAGATCATGAATTTCAAGCAACTTGAACATGAGCATGTTGCACAATCTTGGGGAAGGATGAAAATGATGCTAAGGAATTGCCCAACTCATGGGTTAAACTTTGGATGATCATACAAAAATTTATGCGGGGTTGAATTTTGTTTCTCGTAATCTTTTAGATTCCACCGCGGGTTGTACTTTTATGGAAATTTCTTTGGGTGAAGCCACCAAATTGCTTGATAATATCATGGCAAATTATTCACAATGGCATACCGAAAGAGCTCCTACTAGTAAAAAAGTTAATTCGGTTGAAGAAATTTCTTCTTTGAGTGAAAAGGTTGATGATATGAAATTGGTTGTTAGTAAAATTGCTCCTATTGATTTTAATGATATGCCTTTGTCTACTTTGATTGAGCAAAATAGTGATGCCGTAGATGTGAATTTTATCTCGTGAAAAAATTTCAATAACAATGCTTATAGAGGTAATTTTAATCCTAGGCCTTTTCCTAGTAATTCCTCTAATAATTAGGGTAATTCCTATGGAAATCCTTCTTATAATAATAATAGGAACACCTCTGATCTTGAGAATAATATTAAAGAATTTATTAACATGCAAAAAGTTTTCAACACTACCATACAAGAAAAGTTGAATAAGATTGATGATTTGTCTAGAAGTGTTGATAAAATTTCTCACGATGTAGAAAATCTCAAGATGAAATTTTTTGTGCCTAAGGTTGAGGAATGAATTAAAGCTCTTTATGTTTCTATGGTTGAAAGTAAGAAAAGAACCTCTATTCTTAGAGCTAGTAGAGAATTTTAGAAAAAGCGTTTCTAGTGATTATTTTCATAAAAATGATGAAGATCTTAAAATGATTGGTTCTTCTTCTATTGATTCCTTGTTTAGTAAAATTAAAATTGATGATAAAGGGACTGGAGAAGAGTCAACTTTATCTAGAAGGCATCCTGATAATTTGGAGGGTGAAAATCTTGTTGAGAAAATTGATAAAAGTGAGTTTGAAGAGGTCAAGACTTTAACTAGTGATGTGCCAACTCTTTTGAATTACAAAGACTTTAATTATGATAGTTGCTCTTTGATTGATTGTATTTTCTTTGTTGCAATCCATGATAAATTCACCCCATGCTTATGAACAAAATAAATCTTTTACTAAACATATTGTCTTTGCCATGATGAAAGCTTTAGAAGAAAAGTTGGAATTAGAAGTTTCAGTTACTAGAAAATTACATGATGAGTGGGAACCTACTATCAAAGTCAAGATTAAAAATTATGATTGTTTTGCTCTATGTGATTTGGGTGCTAGGGTTTCTACAATTTTGAAATCTTTATGTGATGTGCTTGGTCTCACTGATATTGAAGAATGTTCTTTAAATTTGCACTTGGCGGATTCTACTATTAAAAAGCCTATGAGAAGAATTAATGATGTTCTTATTCTTGCAAATAGGAATTATGTGCCCAGAGATTTTATTGTTCTTGATATTGATTGCAATCCGTCTTGTCCAATTATTCTTGGTAGACCGTTTCTACGCACTATCGGTGCATGATTGATATGAAAGAAGGCAATATTAAATTTCAATTTCCACTAAGGAAGAGAATGGAACACTTCCCTAGAACAAGAATTAGGCCACCATATGAATCAATCATGTGGGCATCTTATGGATCTAGAAACAAAGTTGACAAAACTTAGATCCTTGCTTTATGCCTAGCTAAGGGCGTGAAGCAATAGCGCTTGTTGGGAGACAACCCAATGAATAAAATTTATTTTTGTTTTTTGTTTTTTTGTTCTTGAGTGTTTGCACAATTATTCTACTGTTATGATTGTGTTTTTTGTGTTCTAGTTGGTGTTTGCGCAAAGCAAAGCCTTTAGGATCTTCTTGGGTGATAGTTGTTTGATCTTGCTGAAAAACAGAAACTTTTGCACTAACAAAAATAATTTTCATAAATCACAGAAATGTGATTTTGCTCTAATTATATTTGCAGAAGATTAATATACAAATTTCTCAGGTATTCCTAATTTTCAGAATTTTTTCGAGTTTCAGTAGTATTCGAAATATCCAGATTGCTACAGAATATTCTGTTTTTGACAGATTCTGTTTTCTTTGCGTTGTGTGCTTGTTTTGATGATTCTATGGTTTTCTTTGAAAAGTTCTTGCCATAGAAAAGTTGGAATACAGTAGATATAATGCAAGAATAAAATATGAATGGGTTGCAACAGTACTTATAGTAGTGATTTGTTTTCTTATACTAACGGATCTCATGAAGGTTTTGTTGAGTTTTGTGCGATTGAAGTTTTCAAGTTTTCGGTGATGTTATGATGGATGAAGGAATAAGGAGTAAGAATAGCCTAAGCTTGGGGAAGCCCATGGCACCCCAAGTTATTATCAAAGAGAAGAAAGCAACTAAGCTTGAGGATGCCCCAAGTGGCATCCCCACTTTCTTCTAACGACCATCGGTATTTTACTCGAAGCTATATTTTTATTCGTCACATACTATGAGTTTTGCTTGGAGCGTCTTGCACGATTTGAGTCTTTTATTTTTTTGCTTTATTTTTTAAGTCTTGAATCCTTGCTGGACACACCTATTTGAGAGAGCCAAAATTATGCCATGACTTGTTATAAGTGCTCTCTATGCTTCACTTAAATCTTTAAGAGCTATGGAATTGCTCTAGTGCTTCACTTACATCTTTTTGAGAACGGTGTGCTTTAGTATTTTTGAAGAAATGCTCTCATGCTTCACTTAGATTTATTTGAGAGTTACTAATTTTTTTTAAGAAATTATCTCTTGCCTCACTTAAATTAATTTGAGAGAAAGAAGTATTATGCTCATGATCTTCACTTATATTTGTTTGAGCTTATCAAAAGCAACACATGAAAATTAGTCCCAAAGTGATAGATATCCAAGAAGGATATAGTAAAATTTTTCATGAAGATCATTGGACAAAATGAACTTTATTCCTTGTAATAGCTTTGAGATATGATGATGTGATATGTGAGTCATGTCGATGAGTAATTATGCTTTGGTAAGAATATTGGTGTTAAGGTTTGGGATTCCCTATGCAAGCACGAAAGTCAATAGTCATGTAATGAAATTACATCCTACTTCTGGTGCATTATTCGGTGTTAATTATGCTTAAATGCTCGCTTATGAGATTATTCTTTTCTTGGTTGGTCGCTTCTCAATCTTTTTCTAGCCTTCATTTTGCACTAAGTCTAATCACTACTTGTCCATCCAAAATCCTTTAAACCAGTTTTGCCACATGAGTCCACTATATCTACCAATATGCGGTATTATTTTTCTGTTCTAAGCAAATTTGTATGTGCCATCTCTAATTCTCAAACAAAATTTCTCTTTTGTGTGCTCGCACCGCTTGCGAGGCGGTGAGGGGTGGCTGATATTTTCCATGCTAGATGTGTTATTCTCATGATGAGTGTTTATTCACTTGTCATTGCACGAGAGTAAGGAAAAGGTATTAGGGATGCCCAGTCCCGAAATGAAAAATGAATTTACTTTATGTTGTCAAATAATAAATTCCTTGGAAAGTGTTAGGTATGGAGGGAAACCATGGATACGGCTAGCCATGGAAAGTGAAAGTATGCTTGAAAAAGGAAAAAACTTTATTTTTTGTTTGGGAACCGCCTATGATATATCTAGCATGGAAAGTGTTGGGAGCTCTAAGTCGTTTTCGGTGGTGGGAAAGGTATGCCTCTCAAAATGTTTTTATCTCTAAGTTTTTCGCTTTGAGCTCTGACACCTCTACAAATCCCCACTTCCCTCCTCGAAGGGCCTTTCTTTTACTTTATGCAATTTTTATTTTTAATCTGAGTCTCCTTATTCTCTTATAAAGCACCGACTAGGGGGCACTATGATCGTACTTGAGCATTGGGTGTAGCTAATATGCGAGTGTGTTTCATGAATGGATCATTGATTGAGCATGATGGGCTAGGAATAACTTATTTTAGCGTTGATATTTTGAAAGACATGGTTGCTTGTTTGTACACTTGAGTATTTAAGTCTCATGTCAAAACTAGACTATTGCTTTGAACCATATAAAAGTCCAAATGTCCATGCTACAAAGAAAATACTATGAGATGAATATGTTAGGCAACATTCCACATCAAAAATTCTGTTTTTATCATTTACCTACTAGAGGACGACCAGGAATTAAGCTTGGGGATGCTAATACGTCACCAACGTATCCATATTTTTTATTGTTCCATGTTGTTATATTATCATTCTTGGTTGTTTGATAATCATTTTATAATTGTTTTATATCTTTTTTGGTACTAACCTATTGACATAGTGCCAAGTGCCACTTGCTGTTTTCTGCATGTTTTCTACATCGCAAGAAATCAATACCAAACGGAGTCCAAACGCAACGAAACTTTTTGTGGATTTTGTTTGGACCAGAAGACATCCAGTGGGCCGGGGAAGCACCTAGGTGTTGCTCCGAGGGGAGCACAACCCACCAGGGCATGCCTGGGGGCCCAGGCGCGCCCAGGTGGGTTGTGCCCACTTTGGGTGCCCCCTGAACCGACTCTTTGCTCTATAAATACCCCAATATTCCAGAAACCGTAGGGGAGTCGACGAAAAACAATTCCAGCCGCCACAAGTTATAGAACCCCCAGATCCAATCTAGACACCATCACAGAGGGGTTCATCGTGCCCATTGGTGCCTCTCCGATGATGCGTGAGTAGTTCTTTGTAGACCTACGGGTTCGTAGTTAGTAGTTAGATGGATTCCTCTCTCTCGTTTGATTCTCAATACAATGGTCTCTTGGAGATCCATATGATGTAACTCTTTTTGCGATGTGTTTGTTCGGATCCGATAAACTTTGAGTTTATGATCAGATCTTTCTTTTTATCCATGAAAGTTATTTGAGTCTTCTTTGAATCTTTTATATGCATGATTGCTTATAGCCTTGTATTTCTTCTCCGATATTTGGGTTTTGTTTGGCCAACTTGGTTTATTTATCTTGCAATGGGAAGAGGTGCTTTGTGATGGGTTTGATCTTATGGTGCTTGATCCCAGTGACAGAAGGGGAACAGACACTTATGTATCGTTGCCATTAAGGATAACAAGATGGGGTCTATTTCTGCATAAATATATCTTCTCTACACCATGATCATTCTTATTGCATTACTCCATTTCTCCATGAACTTAATACACTAGATGCATGCTGGATAGCGGTCGATGTGTGGAGTAATAGTAGTAGATGCAGGCAGGAGTCGGTCTACTAATCTTGGATGTGATGCCTATATAATGATCATTGCCTGGATATCATCATGATTATTTGAAGTTCTATCAATTGCCCAACAGTAATTCGTTTACCCATCGTTTGCTATTTTTCTCGAGAGAAGCCACTAGTGAAATCTACTTCCCCCGGGTCTCTTCTTTAATATGTTTGCCTTTGCAATCTATTTTCCTTTGCTTTTATTTTCAGATTTATTAAACCAAAAATACAAAAATACTTTGCTGCACATTATTTTATTTGGCGTTCGATCTATCAATTATTTAAACTTTCTCCTGTCAACTCGCCAATTTCTGGCGCCATTACCCGAAAGGGATTGACAACCCCTTTGACACGCTGGGCTGTGAGTATTTGTTATTTGTGTGCAGGTGCCGTTCACGTAGTGTTGCATGGTTCTCCTACTGGTTCGATAACCTTGGTATCATCACTGAGGGAGATACCTACCATCGCTGTGCTGCATCATTCCTTCCTATTTGGGGAAATACCAACGTAGTTTAATAGACATCAATCTTCCTTGAATATTAACTTGGGGTGCCTTAAGCATCCCCAAGCTTAGGGTCTTGTCACTCCTTATTCTCCTCATATCGACATCTCCCCCAAAACTTGAAAACTTCATTCACACAAAACTTAACGAAACTTCGTGAGATAGGTTAGTATGATAAAGAGCAAACCATTTCACTTTGGTACTGTCAAAGACAAGATTCATAATTGTTTCCACCCAAAGCCCACAGTAGCATATCATTTCCACAATTCATATTGAGCAACATAAGCCATAGAAACTAGGAAACAAGCAAACTATGCATTGAAAACAGAACCTGTCAAAAACAGAACAGTCTATAGTAATCTATACTCCAACCATGCTTCTGCTACTCCAAAAATTCTAAAAAGATACGACAACGTATGGAATTTGTATATCTATCACCTGTAAAAAATTCAGATCAAAACCATGTTCCAGTTAATTTTAGAAATTCCTGGATGATGACTCACAAGTATAGGGGATCTATCGTAGTCCTTTCGATAAGTAAGAGTGTCGAACCCAATGAGGAGCAGAAGGAAATGACAAGCAGTTTTCAGTAAGGTATTCTCTGCAAGCACTGAAATTATAGGTAACGGATAGTTTTGTGATAAGATAATTTGTAACGGGTAACAAGCAATGAAAGTAAATAAAGTGCAGCAAGGTGTCCCAATCCTTTTTGTAGCAAAGGACAAGCCTGGACAATTTCTTATAATGAGAAAAGCGCTCCCAAGGACACATGTGAATTATCGTCAAGCTAGTTTTCATCACGCTCATATGATTCGCGTTCGGTACTTTGATAATTTGATATGTGGGTGGACCGGTTCTTGGCTACTGCCCTTTCTTGGACAAGCATCCCACTTATGATTAACCCCTATTGCAAGCATCCGCAACTACCAAAGAAGTATTAAGGTAAACCTAATCATAGCATGAAACTAGTGGATCCAAATCAGCCCCTTATGAAGCAACACATAAACTAGGGTTTAAGATTCTGTCACTCTAGCAACCCATCATCTACTTATTACTTCCCAATGCCTTCCTCTAGGCCCAAATAATGGTGAAGTGTCATGTAGTCGACGTTCACATAACACCACTAGAGGAGAGACAACATACATCTAATCAAAATATTGAATGAATACCAAATTCACATGACTACTAAAAGCAAGACTTCACCCATGTCCTCAGGAACAAATGTAACTACTCACAAAGCATATTCATGTTCATGATCAGAGGAGTATTAATATGCATTGAGGATCTGAACATTTGAATATTCGACCAAGTAATCCAATTAGCATAAACTACAAAGAGTAATCAACACTACTAGCAACCCACGGGTACCAATTTGTGGTTTTGATACAAGATTGGATACAAGAGATGAACTAGGGTTTTGAGAGAAGATGGTGCTGGTGAAGATGTTGATGGAGATTGACCCCCTCCCGATGAGAGGATCGTTGGTGATGATGATGGTGATGATTTCCCCCTTCAGGAGGGAAGTTTCCCCGGCAGAATAGCTCCGCCGAAGCCCTAGATTGGTTCTGCCAATGTTCCGCCTCGTGGCGGCGGAGTTTCGTCCCGTAAGCTTGCTTATGATTTTTTACAAGGTAAAAGCCTTCATATAGCAGAAGATGGGCACCGGAGGGCCAACAGGGGGCCCAGGAGATAGGGGGCGCGCCTAGTAGGGGGGCGCCCCCACCCTCCTGGCCACGGTGTGGGCCCCCTTTGGTATTTTATTCGCTTAGTAATTCTTATTAATTCCAAAAATGACTTCTGTGGAGTCTCAGGATTTTCGGGGCTATGCAGAATAGGTTTCCAATATTTGCTCCTTTTCCAGCGAGAATCCCAGCTGCCGGCATTCTCCCTCTTCATGATAAACCTTGTAAAATAAGAGAGAATAGCCATAAGTATTGTGACATAATGTGTAATAACAACCCATAATGCAATAAATATTTATATAAAAGCATGATGCAAAATGGACATATCAACTCCCCCAAGCTTAGACCTCGCTTGTCCTCAAGCGGAAGTCGAAATCAAAAAATATGTCCACATGTTTAGAGATAGAGGTGTCGATAAATATAAAATATGGACATGAGGGCATCATGATCATTCTTATAACAGCAACATATATAGATTTTATCATATGATTTCTTATGCTCGAGTAACAATCTATTCACAATCAAGTATGGAACATAAACTTCATTGGGAGCTAACAAACTATAATCTCAGTCATTGAGGCAATTGCAATTTATCATAACATTAGAAAGAGTCAAGAATAGAGCTTTTCAGCAAGTCCACATACTCAACTATCATATAGTCTTCTACAATTGCTAACACTCACGCAATACTTATGGTTATGGAGTTTCAATCAGACACTGAGAAAGATAGGGGCTTAGTGTGTTGCCTTCCAACGTATTCACCTTTGGGTGATGTCAACAATAATAGTTCATGCTAACTTATATCAGGATCTTTCCAACATGAGGTGCTTGCCAAAGGATAAAATGAAAAAAAGAAAGGTGAAGATCACCTTGACTCTTGCATAAAGTAAAATCATAAAGTAAAAGATAGGCCCTTCGCAGAGGGAAGCAGAGGTTGTCATGTGCTATTAGGGTTGGATGCACAAAATCTTAATGCAAAAGAACGTCACTTTATATTGCCACTTGTGATATGAACCTTTGTTATGCAGCCCATCGCTTTTATTACTTCCATATCACACGATCGTATAAAGCTTATTTTCTCCACACTAATAAGTCATACATGTTTAGAGAGCAATTTTTATTGCTTGCAACATGACAACTTACTTGAAGGATCTTACTCAATCCATAGGTAGGTATGGTGGACTCTCATGGCAAAACTGGGTTTAAGGATATTTGGAAGCACAAGTAGTAACTCTACATGGTGCTAGGAATTTTGGCTAGCACGAGGGGGAAAGGCAAGCTCAACATGTTGGAATGATCCATGACAATATACTTTAACTGAGATGTGAGAAAACATAAACCATTACGTTGTCTTCCTTGTCCAACATCAACTCTTTAGCATGTCATACTTAATGAGTGCTCACAATCATAAAAGATGTCCAATATAGTATATTTATATGTGAGAACCTCTCTTTCTTTATTACTTCCTATTAATTGCAACGATGACCAAAACTACGTTTGTTAACTCTCAACAACTTTTATGCCTCATACTCTTTATATGTGAAGTCATTACTATCCATAAGATCAATATGAACTCTTTTATTCTTTTTATTCTTTCTATTTTCTCAAGGTCATAGCAAGAAAGCAAAAGCCCTTGACTCAACACTAATCTTTATTATATAGCTCACGGACTCGCTTACATAAAGAGATCACAAAGCAAAACTCAAAACTACTTCATACCAAAACTTTATTCTACTAGATGAAGATATTACTAAAAGGATCGAACTAAGTAAAATGGTAAAGATGGGAGTGTGATGATGATACAATACCGGGGCACCTCCCCCAAGCTTGGCAGTTGCCAAGGGGAGTGCCCATACCCATGTGATTATGTCCTCGGAGGTGGTGAAGAAGGAGTTGTTGATGATGTAGGCTTGTCGTCCATCTTCCAAGGCATAGGCTCACCATCATAGAAGGATGATCGAGTCTCCGGGATCCTCAAATCTGCAGCCAAACTCATCCTCTTGAATCTATATTCATACTCATAGTTTTGGTTTTGCAGGTCATAGATCTGGGCTTGGAGGTGCTCGATTTTCTCTTGAAGCTTGAAGATGGTCTCCCCAATGATCTTGGCATCTAGGTTGGGGTTGTTGGTGAACTCCGCGATCATCATCTGGTTGGCGTTGAGTCCACGCTCCACCATCCCTTGGCACTTGAAAACTTGTTGCTCCATGGCTTCGAGCTTTGTCTCCACGCTTCCGGTATGCCTTGGTCCCTCCACATCGCGGATGTGCAGCACCCCCTCATGCATCTCAATGGTTTGAGGGTGTTGCAGCACCTCCGCAAGATAGGGGTTGATAACCCTCTCGAAAAACTTGTCCTTGGGAGCGCTTGGAGACGTCATGATGCTCTAGTTCTGTCAGAAAAACAGCTCGAAACGAAAACAGAAGATTTTTGCGTGATACGGTGGTCAAAACCTTCGGGAGATTGTATAATGAATTTTTACCGACCAAAAGAAGTAACGTGCAAGAAAACAGAGTCCGGGAGGCACACGAGGTGCCCACGAGACAGGGGGCGCGCCTAGTAAGGGTGGGCGCGCCCTCCACCCTAGTGGATGCCTCGTGTCCTTCCCGGATTACTTCTTCCTTTCCAAAATTCTTAAATATTCTAAAACGGAGAAAATTTCCATTTGAATTGTTTTGGAGTCGGTTTACTTACCGTACCACATACCTATTCCTTTTCGGAGTCTAAAACATTCTGGAAAGTGTCCCTTATGTATTCCTCCGGGGTTACAGTTTCAATAATATTGTTTTCAACATTGATAGGATTACCTGAGATATAATGTTTGATTCTTTGACCGTTCACCACCGTCAGACTTGTGCCTTCGAAGTTGTTGATTTTTATGGCACCGGAATGATAGACCTCCTCGATAACGTAAGGACCTTCCCACTTAGAGAGAAGCTTTCCTGCAAAATATCTTAAACGAGAGTTGAATAGCAACACATAATCACCTACGTTAAATTGCCGCTTTTGTATTCTTTTGTCATGTCATCTTTTAACTTTTTCTTTGAACAGCTTGGCATTCTCATAGGCTTGGGTTCTCCATTCATCAAGTGAACTAATATCAAATAACCTCTTCTCACCGGCAAGTTTGAAATCATAGTTGAGCTCTTTAATAGCCCAATATGCTTTATGTTCAAGTTCGAGAGGTAAGTGACATGCTTTTCCATAAACCATCTTATACGGAGACATACCCATAGAATTTTTATATGCAGTTCTATAGGCCCATAATGCATCATCAAGTTTCTTGGACCAATTCTTTCTAGATCTATTCACAGTCTTTTGCAAAATTAATTTGAGCTCTCTATTACTCAATTCTACTTGACCACTAGACTGTGGGTGATAAGGAGATGTAATTCTATGATTAACATCATACTTAGCAAGCATCTTACGAAAAGCACCATGAATAAAATGTGAACCACAATCAGTCATAAGATATCTAGGGACTCCAAACCTCGGAAAAATAACTTCTTTAAGCATCTTAATAGAGGTGTTATGATCAGCACTACTAGTTGGAATAGCTTCTACCCACTTAGTAACGTAATCAACAGCAACTAAAATATGTGTGTATCCATTAGAGGCAAGAAAAGGTCCCATATAATCAAAGCCCCAAACATCAAATGGTTCAATAACAAGAGAATAGTTCATAGGCATTTCTTGACATGTACTAATATTACCAATTCTTTGACATTCATCACAAGACAAGACAAACTTACGAGCATCTTTGAAAAGAGTAGGCCAATAAAAACGGGATTGCAATACCTTGTGTGCAGTTCTATCTCTAGCGTGATGTCCTGCATATGGTTCAAAGTGACACTTGCATAGGATATGTTCCTATTCATGCTCAGGTACACAACGTCTAATAACACCATCTACTCCTTCTTTATAAAGGTGTGGGTCATCCCAGAAGTACTGTCTTAAATCATAAAAGAACTTTTTCTTTTGCTAGTATGTGAAACTAGGTGGTATAAATTTAGCAACAATGTAATTAGCATAATCAGCATACCATGGAGCAGTACGAGAAGCATTAACGACCGCTAATTGTTCATCAGGAAAGCTATCATCAATAGGTAGTGGGTCATCAAGAACATTCTCTAACCTAGACAAGTTATCTGCAACGGGGTTCTCAACTCCCTTTCTATCAATAATATGCAAACCAAATTCTTGGAGCAAGAAAACCCATCTAATAAGTCTAGGCTTAGCATCTTTCTTTTCCATAAGATATTGAATAGCAGCATGATCAGTGTCAATAGTAACTTTAGAATCAACAATGTAAGGTCTGAACTTATCACAAGCAAACACAACTGCTAAGAATTCCTTTTCAGTAGTAGCATAATTTATTTGGGCAGTGTCAAGAGTTTTACTAGCATACTGGATAACATTTAATTTCTTATCAACTCTTTGCCCTAGAACAACACCTACATCATAATCGCTAGCATCACACATAATTTCAAAGGGTAAATTCCAATTAGGTGGCTGAACAATAGGTGCAGTGATCAAAGCTTTCTTAAGTATTTCGAATGCTTCTACAAAATCATCATCAAAGACAAAAGGAATGTCTTTTTGCAATAAATTAGTCAGAGGCCTAGAGATTTTAGAAAAGTCCTTAATGAACCTCCTATAAAAACCAACATGACCAAGGAAACTTCTTATACCTTTAATGTCCTTGGGACGTGGCATCTTTTCAATATATCAACTTTAGCTTTATCAACTTCAATACCTCTTTCAGAAATTTTATGCCCCAAGACAATGCCTTCATTAACCATAAAGTGGCACTTTTCCCAATTCAAGACGAGACTAGTGTCTTCACATCTCTGCAAAACTCGATCAAGGTTGCTCAAGCAATCATCAAAAGAGGATCCATAAACGGAGAAGTCATCCATGAATACCTCGCAAATCTTTTCACAGAAGTCAGAGAATATAGCCATCATGCATCTTTGAAAGGTAGCAGGTGCATTACATAAACCAAAAGGCATACGTCTATAAGCAAAGGTACCGAAAGGGCAAGTAAAAGTAGTTTTTGATTAATCCTCCGCTGACACAGGTATTTGAGAGAAACCAAAATAACCATCTAGGAAGCAAAAATGTGTATGTTTGGATAGTCTTTCTAGCATTTGATCAATAAAACGTAAAGGGTAATGATCTTTCTTAGTAGCTTTATTTAATTTACGGAAATCAATTACCATCCTATAACCTGTAATAATTCTTTGCAGGATCAATTCATCTTTATCATTAGGAATGACAGTAATACCTCCCTTTTTTGGAACGCAACGGACAGGACTTGCCCAATCACTATCAGCAACGCGAAAATTATACCAGCCTCGAGGAGCTTTAGTATCTCCTTTCTTACCACTTCTTTCATCTTAGGATTTAACCATCGTTGAGGATCTCTAACTGGTTTGGCATCTTTCTCCAATTTAATTTTGTGTTGACATAGAGTGGGACTAATGCCCTTAAGATCATCCAGAGTATATCCAATAGCAGCACGGTGCTTCTTCAAAGTTTTCAATAATATTTACTCTTGTTGCTCTGAAAGGTTAGCACTAATAATAACATGATATATCTTATTTTCATCAAGATAAGCATATTTAAGATTATTAGGTAATGGTTTGAGCTCAAACACGGGATCACCCTTGGGTGGAGGGGGATCCCCTAGGATTTCAATAGGTAAGTTGTTGTGACGCCCCCGATTCAATCGTACACTAATCATGCACGCAAACGTGTACGATCAGGATCAGGGACTCACGGGAAGATATCAGAACACAACTCTAAAAACATAAATAAGTCATACAAGCATCATAATACAAGCCAGGGGCCTCGAGGGCTCGAATACAAGTGCTCGATCATAGACGAGTCAGCGGAAGCAACAATATCTGAGTACAGACATAAGTTAAACAAGTTTGCCTTAAGAAGGCTAGCACAAACTGGGATACAGATCGAAAGAGGCGCAGGCCTCCTGCCTGGGATCCTCCTAACTACTCCTGGTCGTCGTCAGCGGGCTGCACGTAGTAGTAGGCACCTCCAGTGTAGTAGTCGTCATCGACGGTGGCGTCTGGCTCCTGGGCTCCAGCATCTGGTTGCGACAACCAGAGAGAAAGAAAAGGGGGGGGAAAGGGGGAAGAAAGCAACCGTGAGTACTCATCCAAAGTACTCGCAAGCAAGGAGCTACACTACATATGCATGGATATATGTGTAAAGGGCCATATCAGTGGACTGAACTGCAGAATGCCAGAATAAGAGGGGGATAGCTAGTCTTATCGAAGACTACGCTTCTGATCACCGCCGTCTTGCAACAGGTAGAAGAGGGCAGTCTGAAGTCCTCCAAGTAACATCACATAGCAATAATCCTACCCGGCGATCCCCTCCTCGTATCCCTGAGAGAGAGCGACCACCGGTTGTATCTGGCACTTGGAAGGGTGTATTTTATTTAGTATCCGGTTCTAGTTATCATAAGGTCAAGGTACAACTCCAAGTCGTCCTGTTACCGAAGATCACGGCTATTCGAATAGATTAACTTCCCTGCAGGGGTGCACCAACTTACCCAACACGCTCGATCCCATTTGGCCGGACACACTTTCCTGGGTCATGCCCGGCCTCGGAAGATCAACACGTCGCAGCCCCACCTAGGCAAAACAGAGAGGCCAGCACGCCGGTCTAAACCTAAGCGCGCAGGGGTCTGGGCCCATCGCCCTGAGCACACCTGCACGTTGCGTGGGCGGCCGGAAGCAGACCTAGCCTAGTGGCGTTCCAGTCCAATCCGGCGCGCGCCGCTCCGTCGCTGACGTCTGAAGTGCTTCGGCTGATACCACGACGCCGTGATACCCATAACTACTCCCACGTAGATGGTTAGTGCGTATAGGCTCGTAGCCAACTCAGATCAAATACCAAGATCTCGTTAAGCGTGTTAAGTATCCGCGAACGCCGACGAGGGCCAGGCCCACCTGTCTCCTAGGTGGTCTCAACCTGCCCTGTCGCTCCGCCACAAAGTAACAGTCGGGGGCCGTCGGGAACCCAGGCCCACCTCTACCGGGATGGAGCCACCTGTCCTTTCAGCCCCCATCTCCGAACAGTATCACAGGTAATGTAACTGTGTAAAATATATCGTATATGCCCGTGATCACCTCCCGAAGTGATCACGGCCCAGTAGTATAGCATGGCAGACGGACAAGAGTGTAGGGCCACTGATGGAACACTAGCATCCTATACTAAGCAGTAGGATAGCAGGTAATGGTAACAACAGTAGTAACAAGGACAGGCTATGCATCAGGATAGGAATAACGGAAAGCAGTAACATGCTACACTACTCTAATGCAAGCAGTATAGAGAAGAGTAGGCGATATCTGGTGATCAAGGGGGGGGGGGGGGCTTGCCTGGTTGATCTGGCAAGAGAGAGGGGTCGTCAACTCCGTAGTCGTACTGGGTAGCAGCAGCGTCGGTCTCGGTGTCTATCGAGAGAAGAGGGGGGAGAAACAATAAATATTTAAGCAAGCAGATGCATAGTGATGCATGACATGACAAGTAACGGCGTTAGAGGTGCCCTAACGCGGTATGAGGTGATACCGGTGAAGGGGGAAACATCCGGGAAAGTATCCCCGATGTTTTGCGTTTTCGGGCAGAGGAGCCAGAGGGGGAAAGTTGCGAGTTGGAAAGGTTAGGAATGTGTGGCGGACGAACGGGCTGCGTATCCGGAATTGTCTCGTCGTTCTGAGCAACTTTCATGTTGAAAATATTTTAATCCGAGTTACGGATTAAAAGATATGATTTTCTAAAGATTTTAATAATTTCTGGAATTTAATTAATTATTTAAATCTAACATTATCCAAAACAGTGTTTGCTGACGTCATCATGACGTCAGCAGTCAACAGGGGCGTTGACTGGTCAAACTGACGTGTGGGTCCAGCGGGGCCCACCTGTCATACCCTGTTTAGGCTAATCAGGTTTTAGCTAAACTAATCACAGTTTAATTAGACTAATTAGTTAATTTGATTAATCTAATTGTGATTATTTAACTTAATTAATTCCTTAATTAATTAATTAATTAATTTAATTATTTTTATTTATTTAATTATTTTTATTATTTATTTTTTTATTAATTTAATTATTATTATTATTATTATTATATTTTGTTCTGGGGCGTGGGCCCCATCTGTCATTGTCACCGGGGGGTCTTAGCGGGCGCGTGGGCAGACGGGTGTGGGCGCTGGGCGCCGGGTTAACGGGCGAAGCCGGGCTGGGCACTCGAGCGGGTGCGGGGGCGCCGACGGTGCCGGCCAGGTGGCCGGAGCCACGCACGGGAGGCGGCGGCCACAGCGAAGAGCGGGGGAAGGCGGAACGGCGAGCGTGAGGGGAGCCGCGGGGGTTGCCGAGCGCGTCGAGGACGACAACGCCCAGCGGCAGTTGCGGGCGGCGTCCGGTGCCGCAGTCCTGCGGGACTCAGAGGCGGGCGAGCACGGGGCTGCGCGAGGCCGGGGCGAGATCAGGCGCGAGCGGTTGCAGGGCCGGATGCGCGCACTGGGCATGGCCAGCGCGGGGGCCATGGGCAGGGCGCGGGCGGGCGTGCGAGTGGCGACAGTGACGACGCATTGAGTGGGGCAGAGAGGAGAGGGGGGGGGGCTCGCTCACATCGTTGGAGAGAGGAGGACGACGAAGCGTGGAGAGGCCGGGTCGGGGAGGAGGCGTTCCGGCGAGTGGGCGAGCGGCGTCCGGCGAGGAGGAGTCGGGGACGGCTGCGACGATCCGGTGACGAGGTCCAGCGCGTCGAGGTGGCGAGCCACGTCGGTGTGGAGCTCTGGGCGGCGGTGAATCGAGGACGAGGCGGCGGCGTCCTTGCGTGGGGGGGGGGGGGGGGGGGCGAGCTCTGGGCGCCGGTGCGGTGAGGGAGCACGGCGACGGGCAGGGGGTCGCGGTGGAGGCGACTTCCGGTCGGGGCAGGGGAGGGATCACGGCTAGGCGAGAGGAGTGAGTGGGGGGGGGGGGGGGGGGGGGGGGTTGCCTCGATCCCAGATTGGATCGGGAGGGGGAAGGTGGCGACGTGGGGAAGTGGGGATGGATCGTGCGGGGGGCGAGTGGTGAGGGAACCGCTAGGGTTCCGGTTTGGGGTGGGGGTTAAGGGAGGCCGGCTGGGCCTGTGGCCGAATGGGCCGGCTAGTTGGGTCGGCTGGGTCGCGTGGGTGGCCAGCTTGGCCTGTTGGCCCGGTTGGCCGGGGGGTCCCCTTTTTCTTTCTTTCTTTCTTTCTTTATTTTTCTTTTCTATTTTATTTCATTTTAAAGTATTTAGGCATTTTCTAAAAATGTGTTCACTTCACCATAATTACCTACGCAATATTTGGCACCCTCTGAACATTTTTGTTTCAATTTTTGAAAACTTTTGTTGTTTGGCATATTTAGAATTTAAATTTTGAAACGGTTTCGAATCTTTGCGAGGTTAGCAACAGTAACCGTGGCGACGTGGCATCATTAGCGTGGGATTACTGTAGCTTAATTATCCGGTCGTCACAAATCTCCTCCACTACAAGAAATCTCGTCCCGAGATTTAAGGGGGACTAGGGGGAAAGGTCTGGTTACGAAATCCTAACGAATCTTCTCGTCTTTGGTTGCTCTTCTCGAAGAGGTAGATCCATTACGTTGAAGTCTTCATTTCTCTGCTCCAGGTCATCATAATGGAGCCGTCATCCTTTATTCAGGATCTCCAATGTACTAACGAATCAATAAGGGCAGCTCGGCTACGACAAAAATGCTTATGACGAAATAATCTGGGGTTAACCCAAGAATGAGCATAAGAGTATCTCTCGAGTTGAACATATAAAATACATCGAGAGTAAGGTACGAAGGTACAATAAGAGGTTCCAAGCGGATAGATAGTTGCTCGAGGTCTGAACCAGGGTGAGAAAGGGGTTCAGAGCAACGACAGTAAGGTTTGCGTCTGCTACTAGAATAGAACACTAGGAAGGTGGCCCGTGAATTACATACGAAGTCAAGCTCGAGGAATAACTTTGACAACAGGGTGTACAGGAGAGTCAGGTTTCGATCCTGTGGATCTGTGGGTTATGGGCCCACCATGTCGGTTAAGAGTAGGAAGGCGATGACGTCTTACACGATCATGTAAGCAAGGCATGTCAGAGGGTAGCCTGTCAGTTATGTCGGCAACAACATCGGTACCAAGGGCGAGGGACGAAGAGAACCATTTTCCTGCTCGTTTAACGAGGCGGGCCAATAGGCAAGGTTCTCGTCCATCGGTGGCTATCAAAATGTTATCAACAACAGTAATAGGGTTTTGCTGACGGAATTGTGCACCGAGGTGTTTACATAAGCAGTGAATCATTACTGCTTAGATTATATAGATCACAAGAGAGGTCAAACAAACCCATGGAAAGGAAAAGTGATTATCAGGTTTAAACAGAACAATGGAAAGGGAAAATGTGTTTAAACACATATTTCAAGGATATATCCTTACCAAGGAAAAGTAGAGAATGATATCCATGACATGAGACCAAAGGCATGACCATTCAGATAAAAGGGATAAGAAGAATCATGATATGTACCCATACAACGGTGTTTGGATAACTGATAAGGAAAATTTAGCACTGTGCTTCAAATGTTCTTATTGATGAAAGGAGTACCACATACATGCTTCGAGATAGCATTGACATGGTCTTCAAGCAAAGGTCGGTCTTTGCATACGCAAAAGATTCATCAGGAACAACTTATAAAATAAGTCTTACAATTTCCACACGGAAGAATGACTAACCTTGCCAAAAAGGAAACTATAACAATAGATCCTCCGGCCAGGTGTGCTGGACATGCCATCACCTTACCGGGTCATACAAAGGCCCATGTTATATCTCATGGAAATATGTTCCAACCATCATATCTGACCGAGATTTAGATCTAATCGGTGTTAGGATACGTCAGACTCAGGATGCCTGAGAAGAAAGTGCAATGTAAATTGTCGAGATGACATTGTAAGATTCTCGGGAAATGTACTATGGTAGCGAGTTTCGAAACAAGAGTTCATCATTAAAACCAAGGAGAGGATGAAGATATGGCTGATGAACTCAGCGACAATTCATTGAGATTTTCAAAAGATGGATTTCCACACTTATGTGAACAAGGAGATAACATTTGTCGGATAAAACGATATAAGGATGTATGCTCGAGGAAAACATACACAATAAGCATTGGTTGAAAAGTGCACCCAAAATATGGCCTTAGGTAGCATGACCAATGTTAGAAAGGTGATTCAACAACCAATAGTCTAAGAATGAATTATCGACCATTAACTTGAAAGCAATAGGGTTGCTAGAAACACGAACAAGTTTGTGTTGAACGGAAGGCAATAAAGTGGTCGATGATAACACAAATCATCGAGGGCAAGGAGGGTACTTCTCATCATGAATTCAATTGATATCCTGGAAGGGGTCAAAATGTTGATGATGATCACGACACATTTGTCGAGAGGTTTCATGAGGATGTAATCGATCAGCGATGACATCAAGTCAAAGGAATGATGAAGTAAGAGGTCAATGGAAGCACAGATACGACACAAACTCGAAATCAAGCTTGCTTTTCAAGGTGAAATGATATGACAAGGAAAATCGACGTAAGTTTAGCTCATCGTCGAAGTGGTGCTCCGAGAATAAGGACCAGGTAGCACAGTTAAAATCACCACGACAATGATATAGCCATACAGGCTAGGAATGGCGTGGTCGGGTACAAACTCGTACTTAAAGAAGATTATCAAGTGTCGTTGAACCATAGTGCAGACTCGGTTCAATTATCGGTGTTTTTGAGTGTTTAATGACTCAGAGCCTGTGAAAACTTGGAATCAGTGGGAATGTAGCACTTGATGAAGAACTCATAAGAAGCTATGCAGTTCCATGACAATCTCGAGGTACCAGGGGGGTAATACTCGACGACAGATCAAAGTAGAGGTTGGACTGGGGTATTGCTCTATAGAAGACAGTTGCTTAAACTTGCACGAGAAATGGTATTTAAAGGAGATCATGGTCGGAACCACGATTGCCAAAGGCCAGATCCCAGATATAAGCTGAACTTATACCAAAGGAATAATTAATTTAAGAGAAGCTTTAATGATAAGATCTACATCGTGTCCATGGGCATGAACACAAAGTTCAAGGTCGACTCCCACTTCTCCAATGCATACCCTTTCTCACTTCTCACTTTCGAGGAAGTTGTAGTGTTGAAATTTTATCTGGCAAGATACCAGAAGTGTATGACTCATGAAAACTTTCGAGTTCCCACAGTTTAGAGAAGGCATATGTTCAACCCATAGGGGCTTCTTAGAAACATATACCACAAGCTTCAAGAGTAAATATCACAAGCTCGAAAGTAGAGCCAGGTTGAGAAAGTAGATGATATAATTTACCAAAAGCATTATGTATCCGAGGGAAGGTTCACAAGGTTATTGAATATGAAGGACACTGTCGGATAAAATCCATTAAAGGGTCTGCCGGTCCATAACAGAGCTGATGTGAGCATCGGCACACAACCAGAGGAAGTAACAATGCAAAGGCATTGGATTATGGAGACAACTGACTAATCCAGAGCTCAAATGCAAAGGAATTATGATTTTCAAATCAAGGGATCAGAAGCAATGTTCTGATTAGGGATGGATAAGTTGAACAGCCTTAGGGGTACAATCGACGGCAATTGGATTTAATGAGAACCAGCTCATGTTCACAAATGACGTCTGAGCCAGAAAGATAATTGAAAAGGATCAACTGATGATTGCGTGCATTCGCACTCATGTTGAATCAATAGGATCAAAATGACGGTGTCTAAGGATACTAATGAATATTGCCAGACATATGGAAAGCATCCATCATGCAAGCAGGCAAGTATTGTAGAGTAATAAGCTACTAAGGATTTTTGGAGGATTGAATAGTATATCGATGACCATTGTGAAACACATGAACAATTGGGGATGAGCGGATACTCGGTAGGTGCGAGAATTTATCCATAGGGACATCAGGCGGCAAAGAACTGCAAGGCGGTAGGCACAAAGTATTCTCGGAACAATAGAGAGAATTTCGGGGTATCTTGTAATAACAAGATCAGCTAGGAATAAAGGTAAGGACGACTGGTGTACCTATTTATCCATAGGGATAATTCGGTGGTAGGGAATTGCAAAGGCGGCGGGCACAAGGTCTCAAGAGAACATTGGAGAGTATCTTTGAAATCTTCTGGTGCAGCATGCGATCATCTGTGATAAGGGGCTCTCCGGGAGAAAGTAGTTACGAGAACCTAGAGTCATGTTTAGTAAAATCATTTAACCCGAGTAGGAGAGAGTCAGAATCCCAGGGTAAGGATCGAGGAGTAAAAGATTTTAATACCACCCAATGGCGACGTGGGCCCATAGGCCACACAGCCATGTTAGTAAAGGTTTTGTAATGACTAGACTCAACTTCGGCCAAGGAGTGTGAAAGGGGGATTCCTACAGGCAGTCGGCTCTGATACCAACTTGTGACGCCCCCGATTCAATCGTACACTAATCATGCACGCAAACGTGTACGATCAGGATCAGGGACTCACGGGAAGATATCACAACACAACTCTAAAAACATAAATAAGTCATACAAGCATCATAATACAAGCCAGGGGCCTCGAGGGCTCGAATACAAGTGCTCGATCATAGACGAGTCAGCGGAAGCAACAATATCTGAGTACAGACATAAGTTAAACAAGTTTGCCTTAAGAAGGCTAGCACAAACTGGGATACAGATCGAAAGAGGCGCAGGCCTCCTGCCTGGGATCCTCCTAACTACTCCTGGTCGTCGTCAGCGGGCTGCACGTAGTAGTAGGCACCTCCAGTGTAGTAGTCGTCATCGACGGTGGCGTCTGGCTCCTGGGCTCCAGCATCTGGTTGCGACAACCAGAGAGAAAGGAAAGGGGGGGAAAAGGGGGAAGAAAGCAACCGTGAGTACTCATCCAAAGTACTCGCAAGCAAGGAGCTACACTACATATGCATGGATATATGTGTAAAGGGCCATATCAGTGGACTGAACTGCAGAATGCCAGAATAAGAGGGGGATAGCTAGTCTTATCGAAGACTACGCTTCTGATCACCGCCGTCTTGCAACAGGTAGAAGAGGGCAGTCTGAAGTCCTCCAAGTAACATCACATAGCAATAATCCTACCCGGCGATCCCCTCCTCGTATCCCTGAGAGAGAGCGACCACCGGTTGTATCTGGCACTTGGAAGGGTGTATTTTATTTAGTATCCGGTTCTAGTTATCATAAGGTCAAGGTACAACTCCAAGTCGTCCTGTTACCGAAGATCACGGCTATTCGAATAGATTAACTTCCCTGCAGGGGTGCACCAACTTACCCAACACGCTCGATCCCATTTGGCCGGACACACTTTCCTGGGTCATGCCCGGCCTCGGAAGATCAACACGTCGCAGCCCCACCTAGGCAAAACAGAGAGGCCAGCACGCCGGTCTAAACCTAAGCGCGCAGGGGTCTGGGCCCATCGCCCTGAGCACACCTGCACGTTGCGTGGGCGGCCGGAAGCAGACCTAGCCTAGTGGCGTTCCAGTCCAATCCGGCGCGCGCCGCTCCGTCGCTGACGTCTGAAGTGCTTCGGCTGATACCACGACGCCGTGATACCCATAACTACTCCCACGTAGATGGTTAGTGCGTATAGGCTCGTAGCCAACTCAGATCAAATACCAAGATCTCGTTAAGCGTGTTAAGTATCCGCGAACGCCGACGAGGGCCAGGCCCACCTGTCTCCTAGGTGGTCTCAACCTGCCCTGTCGCTCCGCCACAAAGTAACAGTCGGGGGCCGTCGGGAACCCAGGCCCACCTCTACCGGGATGGAGCCACCTGTCCTTTCAGCCCCCATCTCCGAACAGTATCACAGGTAATGTAACTGTGTAAAATATATCGTATATGCCCGTGATCACCTCCCGAAGTGATCACGGCCCAGTAGTATAGCATGGCAGACGGACAAGAGTGTAGGGCCACTGATGGAACACTAGCATCCTATACTAAGCAGTAGGATAGCAGGTAATGGTAACAACAGTAGTAACAAGGACAGGCTATGCATCAGGATAGGAATAACGGAAAGCAGTAACATGCTACACTACTCTAATGCAAGCAGTATAGAGAAGAGTAGGCGATATCTGGTGATCAAGGGGGGGGGGGCTTGCCTGGTTGATCTGGCAAGAGAGAGGGGTCGTCAACTCCGTAGTCATACTGGGTAGCAGCAGCGTCGGTCTCGGTGTCTATCGAGAGAAGAGGGGGGAGAAACAATAAATATTTAAGCAAGCAGATGCATAGTGATGCATGACATGACAAGTAACGGCGTTAGAGGTGCCCTAACGCGGTATGAGGTGATACCGGTGAAGGGGGAAACATCCGGGAAAGTATCCCCGATGTTTTGCGTTTTCGGGCAGAGGAGCCAGAGGGGGAAAGTTGCGAGTTGGATAGGTTAGGAATGTGTGGCGGACGAACGGGCTGCGTATCCGGAATTGTCTCGTCGTTCTGAGCAACTTTCATGTTGAAAATATTTTAATCCGAGTTACGGATTAAAAGATATGATTTTCTAAAGATTTTAATAATTTCTGGAATTTAATTAATTATTTAAATCTAACATTATCCAAAACAGTGTTTGCTGACGTCATCATGACGTCAGCATGACGTCAGCAGTCAACAGGGGCGTTGACTGGTCAAACTGACGTGTGGGTCCAGCGGGGCCCACCTGTCATACCCTGTTTAGGCTAATCAGGTTTTAGCTAAACTAATCACAGTTTAATTAGACTAATTAGTTAATTTGATTAATCTAATTGTGATTAATTAACTTAATTAATTCCTTAATTAATTAATTAATTAATTTAATTATTTTTATTTATTTAATTATTTTTATTATTTATTTTTTTATCAATTTAATTATTATTATTATTATTATATTTTGTTCTGGGGCGTGGGCCCCATCTGTCTTTGTCACCGGGGGGTCTTAGCGGGCGCGTGGGCAGACGGGTGTGGGCGCTGGGCGCCGGGTTAACGGGCGAAGCCGGGCTGGGCACTCGAGCGGGTGCGGGGGCGCCGACGGTGCCGGCCAGGTGGCCGGAGCCACGCACGGGAGGCGGCGGCCACAGTGAAGAGCGGGGGAAGGCGGAACGGCGAGCGTGAGGGGAGCCGCGGGGGTTGCCGAGCGCGTCGAGGACGACAACGCCCAGCGGCAGTTGCGGGCGGCGTCCGGTGCCGCAGTCCTGCGGGACTCAGAGGCGGGCGAGCACGGGGCTGCGCGAGGCCGGGGCGAGATCAGGCGCGAGCGGTTGCAGGGCCGGATGCGCGCACTGGGCATGGCCAGCGCGGGGGCCATGGGCAGGGCGCGGGCGGGCGTGCGAGTGGCGACAGTGACGACGCATTGAGTGGGGCAGAGAGGAGAGGGCGGGGGGCTCGCTCACATCGTTGGAGAGAGGAGGACGACGAAGCGTGGAGAGGCCGGGTCGGGGAGGAGGCGTTCCGGCGAGTGGGCGAGCGGCGTCCGGCGAGGAGGAGTCGGGGACGGCTGCGACGATCCGGTGACGAGGTCCAGCGCGTCGAGGTGGCGAGCCACGTCGGTGTGGAGCTCTGGGAGGCGGTGAATCGAGGACGAGGCGGCGGCGTCCTTGCGTGGGGGGGGGGGGGGGCGAGCTCTGGGCGCCGGTGCGGTGAGGGAGCACGGCGACGGGCAGGGGGTCGCGGTGGAGGCGACTTCCGGTCGAGGCAGGGGAGGGATCACGGCTAGGCGAGAGGAGTGAGTGGGGGGGGGGGGGTTTGCCTCGATCCCAGATTGGATCGGGAGGGGGAAGGTGGCGACGTGGGGAAGTGGGGATGGATCGTGCGGGGGGCGAGTGGTGAGGGAACCGCTAGGGTTCCGGTTTGGGGTGGGGGTTAAGGGAGGCCGGCTGGGCCTGTGGCCGAATGGGCCGGCTAGTTGGGTCGGCTGGGTCGCGTGGGTGGCCAGCTTGGCCTGTTGGCCCGGTTGGCCGGGGGGTCCCCTTTTTCTTTCTTTCTTTCTTTCTTTATTTTTCTTTTCTATTTTATTTCATTTTAAAGTATTTAGGCATTTTCTAAAAATGTGTTCACTTCACCATAATTACCTACGCAATATTTGGCACCCTCTGAACATTTTTGTTTCAATTTTTGAAAACTTTTGTTGTTTGGCATATTTAGAATTTAAATTTTGAAACGGTTTCGAATCTTTGCGAGGTTAGCAACAGTAACCGTGGCGACGTGGCATCATTAGCGTGGGATTACTGTAGCTTAATTATCCGGTCGTCACAGTTGTGTTTCAGAATAGGACCCTGTTGAAGGAATACTTTATCTATTTCCCTTCTTTCATCCATAAACATATCATTTTCATGGTCTAGCAAATATTGTTCTAACGGATCAGTAGGAGGCACGACAATAGAAGCAAGACCAATAATCTCATCCTTACTAGGTGATTCTTTATCACGGGGTTATCTACGAAACTTAGCAAAATTAAACTCATGAGACATACCCTAAGCCAATTGTAACAATATCCTTTTCACAATCAATCCTAGCATTAACAATATTCAAGAAGGATCTGCCAAATATAATGGGATAAAAGTCATCTTGTGGGGAACCAAGAAAAAGAAAATCAGTGGGATATTTAACTTTACCACACAAGACTTCGACATCTCTAACAATCCCAATTGGTGCAATAGTATCTCTATTGGCAAGCTTAATTGTAACATCAATACCTTCTAACTCAGCGGGTTCAATATCATGCATAATTTCTTTATATGAGGAAATAGGTATTGCACTAGAACTAGCACCCATATCACATAAGCCATGATAACAATGATCTCCTATTTTAACAGAAATAACAAGCATGCCTACAACAGGTCTATGTATCTTAGCATCTGGTCTAGCAATATTAGCAGTTTCACCACAGAAATAAATAACATGCCCATCTATATTATCATCCAAGAGATCTTTAACCATAGCAATACTAGGTTCAAATTTAATTTGCTCAGGGGGTGTATAAGTTCTAGTATTACTCTTACGAATAACAGTTGAAGCTTTAGCATGATCCTTTATCCTAACTGGAAAAGGTGGTTTCTCGACATAAGTAGTAGGAACAATAGGATCATTATAAGTGATAGTATTTTCTTTAACTGTAATAGGTGCAACTACCTTTACTTCAGTGGGAGGATTATATTTAAACCACTTCTCCTTAGGAAGATCAACGTGAGTAGCAAAAGATTCACAAAAAGTAGCTACTATCTCAGAGTCAAGTCCATATTTAGCGCTAAATCCACAAAAAGCATCGGTATCCATAAAAGATTTAACACAATCAAACTTAGGTGTTATACTTGACTCCTTACCATTGTCGGAACCCCAATCTTCAGAGTTGCGTTTAATTCTTTCCAATAAATCCCACTTGAATTCAGTAGTCTTCAGCATATAAGAACCAGCACAGGAAGTATCGAGCATGGTGCGATCATTGAGAGAAAGCCGAGCATAATTTTTTTGAATAATCATATCTCTTGAGAGCTCATGATTGGGGCATGAATATAACATTGACTTAAGCCTCCCCCAAGCTTGAGCGATGCTTTCTCTTTCGCGAGGCCAAAAATTATATATGTAATTACGATCACGATGAACAAGATGCATAGGATAGAACTTCTGGTGAAATTCCAACTTCAATCGTTTATAGTTCCAAGATCCCGCATCATCACATAGCCTATACCATGTCAATGTGTCTCCCTTCAAAGATAAAGGGAAGACCTTCCTCTTAACAACATCATCGGGAATACCTGCAAGCTTAAATAATCCACAAACTTCATCCACAAATATAAGGTGTAAATCAGGATGCAATGTTCCATCTCCTGCAAAGGGATTAGCCAGCAGTTTCTCTATCATACCCGAAGGAATCTCAAAGTAAACATTTTCAGTAGGTTGAGGAGCAACTCTTTGCTCTACTGGTCGGGGAGAAGATACCCCGAACAAGCCCCTCAAAGGATTAGTTTCCATAGTAAAAAGTGACATAAAATTTCAGCACACTATATAAATGTTTCCTTACCAAGTTCCACTCACCAAGGCGCTTCACTCCCCGGCAACGGCGCCAGAAAAGAGTCTTGATGACCCACAAGTATAGGGGATCTATCATAGTCCTTTCGATAAGTAAGAGTGTCGAACCCAACGAGGAGCAGAAGAAAATGACAAGCGGTTTTCAGTAAGGTATTCTCTGCAAGCACAGAAATTATAGGTAACAGATAGTTTTGTGATAAGATAATTTGTAATGGGTAACAAGCAATGAAAGTAAATAAAGAGCAGCAAGGTGGCCCAATCCTTTTTGTAGCAAAGTACAAGCCTGGAAAATTTCTTATAATGAGAAAAGCGCTCCCGAGGACACATGGGAATTATCGTCAAGCTAGTTTTCATCACGCTCATATGATTTGTGTTCGGTACTTTGATAATTTGATATGTGGGTGGACTGGTGCTTGGGTACTGCCCTTTCTTGGACAAGCATCCCACTTATGACTAACCCCTATTGCAAGCATCCGCAACTACAAAAGAAGTATTAAGGTAAACTTAACCATAGCATGAAACTAGTGGATCCAAATCAGCCCCTTACGAAGCAACGCATGAACTAGGGTTTAAGCTTTTGTCACTCTAGCAACCCATCATCTACTTATTACTTCCCAATGCCTTCCTCTAGGCCCAAATAATGGCGAAGTGTCATGTAGTCGACGTTCACATAACACCACTAGAGGAGAGACAACATACATCTCATCAAAATATCGAACGAATACCAAATTCACATGACTACTAATAGCAAGACTTCACCCATGTCCTCAGGACCAAACGTAACTACTCACAAAGCATATTCATGTTCGTGATCAGAGGAGTATTAATATGCATTAAGGATCTGAACATATGATCTTCCACCAAGTAATCCAATTAGCATCAACTACAAAGAGTAATCAACACTACTAGCAACCCACATGTACCAATTTGTGGTTTTAATACAAGATTGGATACAAGAGATGAACTAGGGTTTTGAGAGGAGATGGTGTTGGTGAAGATGTTGATGGAGATTGACCCCCTCCCGATGAGAGGATCGTTGGTGATGACGATGGCTATGATTTCCCCCTCCCGGAGGGAAGTTTCCTCGGCAGAACAGCTTCGCCGGAGCCCTAGATTGGTTCCGCCTCGTGGCGGCGGAGTTTCGTGCCGTAAGCTTGCTTATGATTTTTTACAGGGTAAAAGCCTTCATATAGCAGAAGATGGGCACCGGAGGGCCAACAGGGGGCCCAGGAGACAAGGGGCGCGCCCAGTAGGGGGGCGCGCCCCCACCCTCCTGGCCAGGGTGTGGGCCCCCTCTGGTATTTTCTTCGCTTAGTAATTCTTATTAATTCCAAAAATGACTTCCGTGGAGTTTCAGGATTTTTGGGGTTGTGCAGAATAGGTTTCCAATATTTGCTCGTTTTCCAGCCAGAATCCCAGCTGCCGGCATTCTCCCTCTTCATGATAAACCTTGTAAAATAAGAGAGAATAGCCATAAGTATTGTGACATAATGTGTAATAACAGCCCATAATGCAATAAATATTGATATAAAAGCATAATGCAAAATGGACGTATCACTGGACTGGGCGCAAAAGTTTCCATTTTTTCACGTAATCAAGTCAACTATCATCCATGCTATCCCAAAGGCATCACTTGGCAGTTTCTTAAAGAAAAGCTATAAAACATGATTACTATAGTAGCCTAATCATGTGAACACACAAAAACAATAGGTAAAAGTGTTGTGTTGTCTCCCAACAAGCGCTTTTCTTTAATGTCTTTTTAGCTAGGCATGATGATTTCAATGATGCTCGCATAGGAGTAAATAATTGAAACATAATGGGAGCATCATGAAGCATATGAATAGCAAATTTAAGTCTAACCCACTTCCTTTGCATAGGGACTTCGTGAGCAAACAATTTATGGGAACAAGAATCAACTAGCATAGGAAGGCAAAACAAGCATATCTTCAAAATTTTCAACACATAGAGAGGAAGCTTGATATTATTGCAATACCTACAAGCATATGTCCCTCTCTCATAGTAATTTTCAGTAGCAACATGAATGAATTCAACAATATAACTATCACATAAAGCATTCTTTTCATGATCCACAAGCATAGAAATTTTATTACTCTCCACATAAGCAAATTTATCCTCATCAATATTGGTGGGAGCAAATTCAACAAAATAACTATCATGAGAGTGAAAATTAAAATCATGATGACAAGTTTCATGGTTACCATTATTCTTTATAGCATACATGTCATCACCATAATCATCATAGATAGCCACTTTGTTATCATAGTCAATTGAAGCCTCATCCAAAATGGGGGATTCATCACTTAATAAAGTCATGACCTCTCCAAGTCCACTTTCATCATTATAATCATGATAAATAGGAGGCATGCAATCATTATAACAAATTTCCACATCAAATCTTGGGGGACTAAAAATATCATCTTCATCAAACATAGCATCCCCAAGCTTATGGCTTTGCATATCATTAGCATCATGGATAGTCAAAGAATTCATACAAACAACATTGCAATCATGCTTATCATTCAAAGATTAAATGCCAGACATTTTATCAAATTCTTCTTCTACCAATTGAGCACAATTTTCCTTTCCATCATTTTCACGGAAGACATTATAAAGATGAATAATATGATGCAACCTCAAGTCCATTTTTTGTAGTTTTATTTTATACACCAAATTGGTGATAAAACAAGAGACTGAAAAATTCAATTGCAAGATCTAAAGATATGCCTTCAAGCACTCACCTCCCCGGCAATGGCGCCAGAAAAGAGCTTGATGTCTACTACGCAACTTTATTCTTGTAGACTCGTGTTGGGCCTCCAAACGCAGAGTTTTGTAGGATAGTAGAAGTTTTCCCTCAAGTGGATGACCTAAGTTTTATCAATCCATGGGAGGCGTAGGATGAAGATGGTCTCTCTCAAACAACCATGCAACCAAAAATTAAAAAGTCTCTTGTGTTCCCAACACACCAAATACAATGGAAATTTGTACACGTGCACTAGTTTGGCGAAGAGATGGTGATACAAGTGTAGTAACGATAGTAGATATTGAATTCTGTAATAGTAATAATAAAAACAGCAATGTATCAATTGATAAAACAGAGCACAAACGGTATTGCAATGCCAGGCCTAGGGTCCGTACTTTCGCTAGTGCAGTCTCTCAACAATGCTAATCTGATTGGATCATATAACCATCCCTCAAAGTGCGATGAAGAATCACTCCAAAGTTCTTATCTAGCAGAGAACATAAGAAGAAATTGTTTTTAGCTATTCTTTCCGATCGATCTATCCAAGAGTTCGTACTAAAATAACACCAAGTTATTCTTTCCGATCGATCTATCAAGAGTTCGTACTAAAATAACACTATGCTATTCTTTCGGATCGATCTATCAAGAGTTCGTACTAAAATAACACCAAAGCAAATTCAGATTCATAATACTCAATCCAACACAAAGAACCTCAAAGAGTGCCCCAAGATTTCTACCGGAGAAACAAAAGACGAGAACATGCATCAACCCCTATGCATAGATTACCCCAATGTCACCTCGGGAATCCGCGAGTTGAGTGCCAGAACATATCTCAAGTGAATCAATATAATACCTAATTATCACCACGAGTATTCATATGCAAGACATATATCAAGTGCTCTCAAATCCATAAAAGTATTGAATCCGATAAGAACGAAATATCAAAGGGAAAACTCAATTCATCAAACAAGATAGAGAGGGGAAAACACCATATGATCCGACTATATTAACAAAGCCCGCGATACATCAAGATTGTGACATCACAAGAACACAAGAGAGAGAGAGATTAAACACATAGCTATTGGTACAAAACCTCATCCCCAAGGGTGGACTACTCCCTCCTCATCATGGTGGCCGCCGGGATGATGAAGATGGCCACCGGTGATGATTTCCCCCTCCGACGGAGTGCCGGAACAGGGTTTAGATTGGTTTTTTGTGGCTACAGAGGCTTGCAGTGGCGGAACTTTTGATCTATGGTTATTTCTAATGGTTTCTCTATTTATAGGATTTTCTGGCGTTGGTTTCACGCTAAGATGGGCCTCGAGGTGAGCACAACCCACCGGGGCAAGCCGGGCCCACCAGGCGTGCCCCGGTGTCTTGTGCCCTACTCCTTCACCTTCTGGTCCTTCCATGAAGCTTCGGCGGTGTCTTTTGTTCCAAAAAAATTGTCAAAAAGTTTCAGCTCATTTGGAGAACTTTCATTTCTGCACAAAAAATAACACCACAGTAGTTCTGCTGAAAACAGCGCCAGTCCGGGTTAGTTCCATCCAAATCACACCAAAACCATATAAAATTAATGTAAACATGGCATGAATACTTCATAAATTATAGATATGTTGGAGATGTATCAAACAACATACCCTGCAAAAACAAGTTAGACGTCCTCTACTTTGTTGTTGCAAGTTTTACGTGGCTGCTACGGGCTTCTAGCAAGAATAGTTCTTACCTACGCAAAAACCACAACGGTGATTTATCAAGTTTGTTGTTTTAAACTTCTTCAAGTACCGGCTGTTGGGGATATTACCACTGGGCGTGAACCGGCCTACCTGGGCCGGGTTAACTTCATTAGTAGTATAAGCAGATGAAGGCCCAAGGCCTGTAGTCGGTTTAGAACTTGTAGCCGTAAACCGGCTTGATATGTAAACTTGTACTGTAAGTTAGGAATAGAGAGAGACCAACCGGGATACGAATATGAACCGGTATGGGACTCCATGGACCGACGGGTGTCACCCGTGTATATAAGGGGACGACCCGACGACGGTTCAGGACAGACAACAACAACTCGAGCCTAGGCGAAGCTTGTTTGCTCCCTAGCCATCGAAACCACATCAATTCCATCACAACTAGACGTAGGCTTTTACCTTCATCGAAGGGGCCGAACTAGTATAAACCCTTGTGTCTTTGTGTCCGCTTTAACCCCTTCAAGTTAACCCGTAGCGATGGCTCCACGACTAAGTCCTTTCGCTAGGACATCTGCCGTGACAAATCCACGACAGTTGGCGCCCACCGTGGGGCTATCGCACGACGGTTTGATGATCTTGGAGGGCAAGCTCAAAGGACTCGAAGGCTATGCTGTGGGCCAGATGACCAAGAGTCGTCGCGGCAAGCTCTACATCGACGATTCAGGATGGGGTCCCGAAGCCAGCTCGATCGAGTACGGATACCGGGTCCCCTTTGGTGGCATACACGTTTTCATCGGCAAGATTGGTGAGCCTGGGCCTGAGCCGGACATCTGCACCGACCTCGTCGAGACGGCTTAGCGTGCGAGATCTACCCAGGTTAAACCGGCCGTGAAGCGTGCCTTCGTCAGAGTCATCCACGGAGGAGAGCATGAGGACGAGTCAGAATACGGTAGTGAGACCATCGTCTATTCCGGCGACGAGTCCTCAACCGGAGAGACTGAATCATTGTACCAGTTGCAAGACGACCAGGTTAGGGGCTGTTCCAATGGCGACAGTATTCTGGACCACCCAGATCAGATCAACCGGGTTGGAATATTCATGGCCGGCACGCAGGCGGCGAATCACTCTTCGACCGCAGCAGCAATGCTCTCCGGATCAGCAGCGGCAGCGGCAGCAGGGGCAGGAGGCCTTGTGCGCCCACCGGTTCAAGTTCTGTCTGACCTGTTTGACGCACTAGCGGTACTTATGGCAGAGGCCAATCCGACGGATCAGGAGGCCCATGAAGCGGAGGTTGCAAAAGTGAGAGAGCAGATCGTGCAGGCCAATGCCGACCTGGCAGCAGAGAAGGACATGATGGCCACAGAGCGGGCCACTTTGGACGCCCAGACCTATAAGCTCATGCTCGACCAAAACGCATCACAGGAGGTCTTGAAGCGGAAGCACAGATCACGCCTGCCGTTAGGGTTCGACCCTCGAAATCTCTTTCACACTCCGGGAGCTGGAACCAATAATTCGCCGGTGCACCAGGAGGTAAACCGGGTCGAGGCACCAGGGCCAGGAGCGACGGTCCAACCCCGCCTGATGGAACCTCCTCGATAGAACATTGTGATTCCTCCGCCGGTCCAGACACCTCCGGGTCATTATTCTAATCCTATGGACAATCTTGTCGCAGCTGCTGCGCGATTAGAAGCTATCCCGGTCGAAGGTGACTCTCCACAAGCAATAGAGACGCGCCGGGTTAAGGAACTTCTCCGGACCACTTTGATTCAACAGGAGGCATATTCATACAACCGCGATCGGATTCATTCCACACCTCGTCCAAGCCGGAGTTATAGTAGGTGCCTGGATGAACCGGCCATATCAAGCAATGCGCGGGGCCGTGAAGCGGCCTGTGGCAATAACCCGGCAAGTGGTGTTCGTGATGCTCAGGATGTAGTGGACCGGGCCCGGACACGAAGGGAGGCCGAGTTAGCAGCACAGAATGAGGCGGATCAGCTTACACCGGTTCGTCCTACCACCTCAGCCGGGCCAGGGGTCGCATCTAGCTTGGGAGTGCCCTGTTTAGCCCCCGCTTTACGCAATGTACGCCTGCCCAAAGACTTCAAGGGTCCGCGCAAGGTGCCGAATTACACCGCTGATTTATCTCCAGAAGCGTGGGTAGAGAGTTATGAGATGGCCATGGAGATGCTGGATGTGGATGAGACCGCGTGTGCAAAGTATTTCACCATGATGCTTGAAGGCACGGCCCGTACTTGGTTGAAAAGCCTGCCACCTAATTCTATCAGTTCATGGGCTCAGTTGCGGGCCCGGTTTATCCAGAATTTCAAAGATACGTGTAAGCAGCCTAAGTCCATAGTAGACTTGGCGGCTTGTGTTCAGGAGGACGAAGAATCAATAACCCATTGGGTACGCTGCGTTTCGGAAGTCTTGCACTCATCTGACAGGATCAATGCTGACTCGGCGATCTTAACCCTGGAGGGCAACTGCCGGTTTAAGCCTTTAAAGTTGAAGTTGGGGCATATGAAGCGATTCTGTAATGACATGGGAACTCTCATGGCCGCTTTAGTGAAGTATGCTGATTCTGATAGTACCAAGGATCCGAGACTGACGATGACGAAGCAGGGAAGGGAAAGAAGAATAGCAACTCCAAGGGGCATCAATACAAACCGGCGGGCCATGGAAACGGAGGCAAGCGTAAAGCGGATGGCAGCATGGACTTTGTGGCTAACACTAATGCGCAGGACAAGGGTCAGCAGTGTAGAGGTAAAGCGGCGAATCGTAATGGGGCTCCAAATCCTAACCCGGATCGCTTAAACTATTTGTTGAATCAGCCTTGCCCAAAACACCGGACGAAGGAGGTGCCGGCTAACCACCTTTGGAAAGATTGTTACATTATGCAGGAATTTAAAAACTCTAATGCCTTCCGGTATGACCGTGGGTGAGGTGGTGGCTCAGGATCCGGTTTCCATGGGCCGGGTCACGATGGAGCTTCCGGTTCAGGTTTCAATCAGGGCGGTAATAGTAACCAGAATAATCAGAGTGGTCAAGGGGGTTACAACCAACAGCAGCAGCAGCAGTCGGGTTATCAGAGCCAGCCAAAATAGTTGAACAATGGGCAGTATCACGTTTTCACAACTAGCTTGGATAAACGCGACCGAAAGCTTCACAAGCGAGCGGTGAACTCTGTTGAACCGGCTTTACCGCATTACTTACGCTGGTCGGAGCAGCCTATCGTGTGGAGCAGGGAGGATCACCCCCCCGGGTTGACAATCCGGGCCAGTTGGCATTAGTGGTAGACCCTCAGGTGGGAGGTTATAAATTCACCAAGGTGCTCATGGATGGAGGGAGCAGTATTAACATCCTGTACTATGAGACATTCCGCCGGATGGGGCTAACGGACAAAGACCTCAGACCGTCTAATACGGTGTTCCATGGTGTGGTGCCTGGGAAATCAGCATATCCTGTTGGTAAGATAGCCCCGGAGGTGGCTTTTGGGGACGAGCATGATTCCCGATCTGAAATACTAACCTTTGAGGTAGTGAAAATCCGGAGCCCATATCACGCCTTGTTTGGGCGGCCGGCTTATGCCAAATTCATGGCACGGCCTTGTTATATCTATTTGCAGCTCAAGATGCCGGGTTACAAAGGGACAATAACAGTTCGTGGGAGCCACAAGATTGCTTTGGAATGTGAGGAAGGTGATGCGGCCTATGCAGAGTCAGTTTGTGCCACGGAGGAGTTGAAATATTATAGGACAATGTTGATCCGGCGGACATGACCCCTTTGAAGAAACCTACTACGGAGCATGATTCAGATCTGAAGTTCAAATCGGCGGCTGAGACCAAGCTTGTTGACTTCGTGCCCGGCGATTCGTCCAAGCAGTTCACTGTCAGTGCCAACTTGGACCCTAAATAGGAAAGCACGCTCATCGAGTTCATCCGTGAGAATCGGGACATTTTTGCATGGAAGCCTTCTGACATGCCAGGTGTACCGAGGGAACTCGCTGAGCACACTCTTAATGTTGATCCTAAGTATAAATCAGTAAAGCAATTTCTCCGCCGGTTTAACGAAGAAAGGCGCAAAGCCATTGGAGAGGAAGTGGCCAGGCTCTTAGCAGCTGGTTTTATCATTGAAGTGTTCCATACAGAGTGGCTTGCTGATCCGGTGCTGGTTCTTAAGAAAAACGGCACTTGGCGTATGTGTGTGGATTACACGGATCTTAACAAGGCTTGTCCAGCGGATCCTTTTGCCCTCCCCCGCATTGACCAGATTATTGATGCCACGGCGGGTTGTGAGCATTTGATTTTTTTGGATGCGTATTCTGGGTATCATCAGATCAAAATGGCGGTTAAGGACCAGGAGAAGACAACATTTATTACTCCCTTTGGAGCCTTCTGCTATGTATCTATGCCTTTTGGGCTCAAAAGTGCCCAAGCCACTTATCAACGGTGTGTACAGAACTGCTTGCATAAACAGATCAGCCGTAATGTGCACGCTTATGTGGATGATATTGTAGTCAAGTCAAGGCAGAAGGAGACGCTGGTGGATGATTTGAAGGAAACCTTTGACAACTTGCGAGTTTACAAGATGATGCTTAACCCGGCTAAGTGTGTTTTCGGTGTTCCGGCAGGCAAGTTACTGGGTTTTCTTGTGTCCAACAGAGGAATTGAGGCTAATCTGGAGAAGATTACGGCTATCACCTCCCTGGCTAAACCGAAGTGTATCAACGATGTTCAGCGTTTGGCGGGTCGGATCGCCGCACTGAGCCGGTTTATCAGCCGCCTCGGAGAGAAGGCCATCCCTTTATACCAGATGCTGAGAAAGACAGATCAATTCATCTGGAGTCCGGCTGCTGATGAAGCGTTGGAAGACTTGAAGCGGCAATTAGCCAATCCGTCCGTTCTTGCGGCTTCGGTCGACAAGGAGCCGTTATTGTTATACATAGCGGCCAATGCTCGTGCAGTTAGCGTGGCTATTGTGGTGGAACGCAAGGAGGCAGGCAAGGAGTATCCGGTTCCGCGGCCGGTTTACTATATCAGCGAGGTGCTTATTGAATCCAAGCAAAGATATCCGCATTGGCAGAAGCTGGTATATGGAGTTTTCATGGCAAGCCGGAAGTTGAAGCAGTATTTCCAAGGGCACCCCATCACAGTGGTCAGTTCAGCTCCCTTGGGCGATATCATACAGAACCGGGAGGCGACTGGCCGGATTGCCAAGTGGGCCATAGAAATTGGGCCGCACGGATTGAAATACGCGCCTCGGACGGCGGTGAAGTCTCAAGCACTTGTTGATTTCATCAATGATTGGACAGAGTTGCAAGCACCAGAGGAGAAGCCGGATCACACGTATTGGACTATCCATTTTGATGGATCCAGGCAATTGGAAGGCTCGGGGGCTGGAGTCGTATTAACTTCCCCACGAGGTGATAAGTTTTGTTATGTTCTCCGCTTAATGTTCCCTTGTACTAATAATGCAGTTGAGTATGAAGCTTTGCTCCATGGTCTCCGGATGGCTAAAGAGATGAATCTAAGTCGGGTTAAGTGCTTCGGTGACTCGGACCTCGTGGCTCAACAGGTGTCTGGCACTTGGGATTCTAAGGACCCGCTTATGGCTGCATATCGTCGTGAGGTGGATATTGTTGCGGGTCACTTCAAGGGTTATCAGGTGGAGCACGTGGATCGTCGAAAAAATGAAGCGGCGGACGCTTTAAGCCGGTTGGGCTCTCATTGTAAACCGGTCCTGCCTAATGTCTTTCTCGATGTGTTGCACAACCCGTCAGTCAAGCTCCCGGGTGAAGCGGATTTGGTTATTCCTGATCCAGAGGCTCAATTGGTGGCAGCCCTGCATATTATACCGGATTGGACAGTTCCTTATCTTGCGTACATGAACCGGGGAGAGTTGCCAGAGGATGAGACTCTAGCCAGGCAGATAGTCCGGCGATCCAAGTCTATGACAATTGTCAATGGCGAATTGCATCATTGCAGTGTATCAGGGGCGTTTCAACGCTGCGTCTCTCCTGAGGAAGGCTGTGAAATCTTACGTGAAATCCATGAAGGGGATTGTGGTCACCACGCCGGTTCAAAGTCTCTGGTGGCAAAGGCGTTTCGTCACGGGTTCTACTGGTTGACAGCTCATGCTGATGCAGAGGACTTGGTTAAACGGTGTGATGGCTGTCAGAAATTTTCAAGGCGTGCTCATGTGCCGGCTCAAGAAGAGGATGATTCCAATTACTTGGCCGTTTGCAACATGGGGGCTGGATATGGTCGGACCTTTTAAAAGATCCAAGGATAAGAAAACCCACCTTTTGGTGGCAGTTGACAAGTTTACCAAGTGGGTTGAAGCGGAGCCTGTCAGCAAGTGTGATGCAGCTACAGCGGTGCAGTTCATTAAAAAGGTGATTTTCCGGTTTGGCTTGCCACACAGTATCATTACTGACAATGGTACCAATTTATCCAAGGGTGCTATTAAGGAATTCTGTGAACGTGAGCACATCCGACTTGACGTATCATCAGTGGCTCACCCCCAGTCCAATGGGCAGGCAGAACGGGCTAATCAAGAGATCTTGCGAGGCATCAAACCCCGGCTTATGGTTCCATTGCAAAGAACACCAGGTTGTTGGGTTGAAGAGCTACCATCTGTGCTATGGAGTATCAATACCACGCCCAACCGATCTACAGGATACACGCTGTTTTTCATGGTCTACGGAGCAGAGGCGGTTCTCCCTAGTGATATCCGGCACGATTCGCCTCGTGTGGTGGCTTATGTTGAAGCGGACAATGAGACAGCACAACAAGATGCTTTGGACCTATTAGATGAGGAGCGTGACATAGCGGCTGCCCGCTCGGCAATTTATCAACAAGATCTTCGTCGCTATCACAGTCGCCGGGTTAGAACTAGAACTTTTCAAGAAGGAGATTTGGTGCTTCGGCTCATCCAAGACCAGACGGATATGCACAAGTTGTCCCCACCTTGGGAGGACCTTTCGTGGTCAGTAAGAATCTGCACAATGGGTCGTACTATCTGATCGATATTCAAGAGCATAAAGACTCACGCACATCAGAGGAGGAGACCAACAGGCCGTGGAATATAGCTCATCTTTGGCCATATTACACTTGAGCCATCGGCTCTATCTATGTACATATTATAACAGTGTATATATTATCATTGATATAATAAAACCAGAGCCTCAGCTAAAGCGGGGTCTCTGTCCTTTCATATCATGTGTGGTTACATGGAGTGGTTCTGTTTTAAAGCGGCCTCCGGTTTACCCCTTGAAATTTGCTTTTCAAAAAAAAGCTTTGTGATATCACTTGGGGCCTTGGTCGTGTCCGAACCAATGCGACACCTTTTGATAGGTGAAAGCCACCAGATCACTTGGGGACATGGTCAAGTCTGAACCAGTCACGCCTCTTGATCGGCCTAAGGCCACAGAATCACTTGGGGGCTTGGTCGAACCCGAACCATTGCCACGCCTTTTGATCGGCATAAATGCCACGGTTTCATTTGGGGATCCGGCTGACTTGAACCATTGTCACTCCTATTGGGGGCTTGGTCCTGTCCGACCATGGTAACACCATCTGATCAGCTCAGTAAAGCATGATTTTGCAAACGGTTTTTATCATTGCCTTTGCTTTCATATTTCTTTCATGTCTATTCTTCAATTTTTGTTGTGTTTCCTTTAAACCAACAACACTTTTTTACCGGTTCAGCTAACGGAATTCGGTTCATTTGTAATCCGGAGAAATATGCGCGGTTTAACTTTCCTGTTAACATCATGAAATAGCAGGGGGCTCATAATGACCCAGCACGGCTTACATGGGAGTTGATTTCTCCCCTTTGATGGTAACGGTTTATAAGTACTCCGTTTCAAGCCTGGCTAAGCCAACTTCATGCCCAGCGATGGCAGGTATTTTGTATCACATATTTGATTATATGTCTTAAATATATTGATGATATATATATAAAGGTCATAAACCGGCTGGCGGTATAACCGCCACCGAAGTTCAAGATTTTCTGATTGTAGGAAATATAAATTGAGGGTTTCAAGCAAAAGCATCAGTACTTATGCACGAAGGCATATTCAAGGCAGAAGTATTGACTATCCTATTACAAGGCAACGGGGTGCCCAAATAAGATCATTGTTATTCTGGCGGATCATAATAAAGCAGCTACTTAAACCGGCTTCCGGTTCAAGCGTGTTCATCGCCCCGGTCTGATGGTTGTGGGTCGTCCCGCGCTGCTTTAGCTTCCTCATCTCTATCCATTGGCTAGAAGTCAATAGTGGTCCAGTCGATTCCCATTAAAGCCTGAAAGACAGCCTCTTCGTGAATCAGAGAAGACGGTTCAATATCAGGAGCATAAGTATGCTTACGGATTGGAGGAATCAGATTCTCCGCTTCAAGAGTTGGTGCAGGCACTCGTTTGTTCTGATCGTTGTACTGATCTTGATAATGCGACAAGTCTGCCTCTTCAGCCAATTGACAAGCCAGAGGGCGTACTGCACGGTTTATCGCCCTCAAATCATCTTCATTGAACTCAGAGCCGTCTTCCTTCAAGTTGGGATAGCCTTGAGCTTCCTCAAGAGGATCGAAATCCGGCACCCATGCTTTTGCCCGGATCAAGGCATTAATGGCTCTGGTTCGAGCAGCAGACTTTTTCAGTTCTTCAATCCAAGCAGGAAGCATTGACAACCTATTAAGAGGGTCTTGGATTAAAGAGGGTGCCGGATTGTTATGAGATGCCGCGGTGATGATCTGCTGCGCTCCAGTATACAGTTGTTCAACTAAAGTGTAGGCAGCCTTCAACTTCTTCTGAACATCTGACCCTAAGTGACCAATGCGTGTACCTGCAACAATATAGGAAAGATCACAAATCGGATCTATTATAAGCAGGCCAGAGTTGTCAAAGAAACCAAAAGGAGCTTACCAAAGATAGCAGCGGTCATGGAATGTACTTGCCGCTTTACGGTGGTCAGCTCATCTACCACCGGTCTAAGGGCAGCTTCAGCGTTTTCAGCTCTCTTTATTAAAGCGGCCTTCTCAGTGGCCCAATCAGCCCGCTCCTTCTTGAAGCCCTCCTTCAGCTGTTCTGTGATGCTCAAAGCGCTGGTTAATTCTTCCCTTGCCTTGTCGGTTTCAGCTTGTTGGGTCTTCAAAGTTTCCTGCAGATCAGTAATCCGGTCCTCTTTGATCCTCACTTCAGCCTGCATCAAGACAGTGCTTGGCTTTAAACAAACGGTACAAGAATTTGAAGTACCAACCACATAACAAGTTATACGCTTGATACTTGGGGGCTAATGCACCTTCAATTTTCATCTATTACTAAATCGCCAAGTCTCAAGCTCAATACAGGTATTCAACTTGGCACTTGGGGGCTAATGGCTATTTGTTCAGTTATGTTCTGATGTTAGAATCTTTATTGGAGTCCCGGTTTAACTATACTAAGTTGAACCGGCCCTTGGGGGCTACATTGATGGATTTCAAAGTATTAAGGACTATATTCAAGTCCCGGTTTGAAGAAGGTTACAAACCGGCCCTTGGGGGCTAGGAGGATTAATACAGTGGCAGTAATTAAAGAAAGAAGAAGCACAAGGAAGTTACCTCAAATTTATCTCTCATCATCTTTACCAGACCAGCTTCACAGTCATGTCTAGTATATAGCCAGTTCAAGTAACCAGAATGAAGATCTTGGGCACTCAGAGCAGCATATGTTTCCAGATCAACATCCCATTTTCCTTTGTTCAGGGCGGAAAAATCTTCTTTCACAGTATGCTTGGCTAAAGTGACAGGATTCCCTGGTTCAAAGCGACCTACACCGGTAATCACAACGTCATCATCTTTGGACTCACCGGTTTGCGTTGGCGCGGTCGGTTTGTTGGCATGTTTTGAAGGACTGCGGGATCTTTCAATCCGGATGGAGCTGGCAGGCGGGTCAACAGGGACTGAAATATTGATAGGCCTTTTCTCAGGAATAGCATCATCTTGCAAGGGAGGATCATTGGGAATATCCTCATGAACGAACGCTTCAAGATCTGGTGCTTTATCCTGTTCAGGGGCGACATCTTCCTCGGTCGCTTTATCCAGGCGGGCTTTCTTGCTCGGTTTAGGTTTAGCCCTGAAAGAGAAACAAAGAGTCAAGGAACAGCATAAATTATAACACAGTATACCAGAAGCATATGTTCAGCCTAGCTTACCCAAGAACCGTTTTCAGTGGCGGCAGCTGAGTGGCCGATGATTCAGAGGAAGAATGAGAAGTAACCTGATAATCGGAGTCGGACGGATTAAGAGGTTGACGGATGAAACCCGCTTTAGGATATAAATTAATAAAAAGGTCGGAGACCTCGGAGCGGCGTTTTCGAACCGGACTGTTTGGTAAACCGGTGGAGTTAACTACCTGGCCGCTGTGCCGGGTTGTGCGGCGAGCTTCATGTTGCTGAGTCTTCACAAGAAATTTGGGATCCAAGTAAGCAAGAGGATGAGAAAATTTAACTTTCCGGTTTTCCTGGCGGAATTTTGGCAAAGGAAAAGGATCTGAATCGGAAGAGAGAATAGTTACCTCAGCGACATCAGCATTACTGGCTTCAGCGTCGTCCTGACAAGTATCATCATCAATAAGGCATGTAAAAAGTAAGCCTAGTGAATCGAGTTCTACCTCAAGGTCAGAGTTACCCACATCATCATCAACAGCCGGATCAGATGAAGTAGTGGTTTTCCTCTTTTTAGCAGGCTTCTTGATGACCTTGGTCTTTGGCCGGGTTGACCGTTCTGCTTTCTCCGGTTTGTCTTGAGGAAGCTTCTTGCTCCAAAACGGATTATCACCCTAGTTAAATTGATGTCAGATAGAGATAGCAATAACAGGTTCAATAAAAAGTGTAATCAAAATCTTACAGCTGGCGGTTTGTTGGTAGCACAGAAAGGGAGCAGGCCGGTTTGAGCGCAGAGGTGCTCCGGTTCGTTCAGCATTTTCTTCACTGCCTCTATGACTTCATCGTCGGAGAGCTGGATGTTGGTGTGTCGGAGTGGGTCATCAACTCTACCAGTATACTTGCACATTAAACCGGAGCGCCGGCTGAGAGGCAGTATGCTCCATGATATCCAATAGCGTGCGAGATCTACTCCTGTTAAACCATTGGCCATGAAGGCTCAGAGCTTGGATAATTGCGGAGCGTATTTACTCCTCTCCTTGGCACTTAACCTTTGTGGGAAGGGGTGTGTATTGCTGAGCCGCTCCGGACGAAAGCCAGGCAAAGGATTTTCATCATCAGGGGAAGTATCTTTGCAGTAAAACCATGTTGCATTCCACTCCTTGGGGTGACTGTGTAGTCTGGCATGGGGATAAGTGATTTCTTTCCTTTTCTGAATTGCCATACCGCCCAATTCGGTATTGGGACCATCCGTGAATTCTGTGCGGCGGTTTAAGTGGAAGCAGTCTCTGAACAATTCAACTGTGGGTTCCTCTTGAAGGTATACCTCACAGAGCAGTTGGAAGTGACATAAGTTGGTAACAGAATTGGGGCCAGTATCTTGCGGGCGGAGTTGAAAATTGGCTAACACATCCCGGGAAAATTTAGAGCCGGGCGGTTTGAAGCCCCGGGCTAAATGATCTGCAAAGATCACAACCTCTCCCTCTTGAGGTGTGGGAGGACATTCATCACCAGGAACCCTCCAGTGGATAGTCTCTTTGCTGTCTAAAGCGCCGATCGAGACTAAATTATCCAGCTGAGTTTCTGTGACACGGGAAGGAACCCAGTTGCACTCATATACTTGTTTGGCAATGGTGAGATCTACAAGAAATAGGTGATTCCGGTTCAAGAATATGTTGGATAAAAGAAGGCGTTGGTACGAACAATGCTAAACCGGAGGCAGTATATTTAAACCGGATTTCTATGAAGCGGCATCATATGGCTAAAGAGTTCTGGCGGTTCAACAAGGGGACTAATGAAACAGGTTTCACAAGGTCTTATTGCGGCAATGGATCTGAAGCAAGTTCAGAAAAACAGAAAATATTCAAAAGAGTAAAGCAGAACGGAAGTAAATCAATGGGCAGGTATGTAGATGAGATCTGTGGACTTGAGAGTGAAACTATAGGCGGATGCCAAAAGGACCGGCCGTAGTTAAATTCTATTCAACTAAAGTAGGAGAAAAGGACACCCGCCAGCCACCTTTATGCAAAACAAGTTGCATGTCAGTCGCTGGAACTGGTCTCGTGTGCGTCGACATGTAAGGTTGGTCTGAGCCACTTCATCCCACAATGCCGCTGAATCAAAATAAGATGTTGGTGGTAAGCAGTATGAACATCACCGCCCACAACTCCTTTGTGTTCTAATCGTGCATGTCATCTACGCATAGACCTGGCTCTGATACCACTGTTGGGGAACGTTGCATGGAAAACAAAAAAAATTCTACGCACATGCAAGATCTATCCAGGGAGATGCATAGCAATGTGAGGGGAGAGTATGTCTACATACCATCATAGACCGTAAGTGGAAGTGGTTGGTAACGGGATTGATGTAGTCGAACTTCTTCGCGATCCAACCGATCAAGTACCGAACGTACGACACCTCCGCGTTCAGCACACGCTCAGCTCGGTGATGTCCTCGCCTTCTTGATCCAGCAAGACGGGCAAAGTAGTAGATGAGTTCTGGCAGCACGACGGCGTGGTGACGGTGATGGTGATGCTATCTTCGCAGGGCTTCGCCTAAGCACTCCAAAAATATGATCGTGGGACGAACTAAGGGGAGAGGGGCGTCGCACACGGCTAGGAAATCGTGGTGTGTGTTGCCCCTCTCCCTCCTCTAATATATATAGGTGGAGGGGGAGGGGAGGCATCTCCTTGGGCGCCCAAAGAGGCCGGCAGCTGCCCTAGGGCGCCCGCCCTGGCCGAATCCCCCCTCCATATTTTTGCATGGGGGGATGGAAAGGGGGGCTGGCTGCCTTTGGGGCACCTCCCCTTTCCTTCCCTCCCTCTTTGGTGCGTGGGAAAGGGGTGGAGGGGAGCACCAGCCCCCTTGTGGCCTGGTGTGCTTGCCCCCCTTTGGCCCTTAAGGCCCACCGCCTGCTGGTGGCCTCCCGGAACCCCTTCTTGCACTCCTATAATATACCCGGTACTTCCAAAACCTTTCCGGTGACCAAATACTATGGTCCTATATATAAATCTTTACCTCCGGACCATTCCGGAGCTCGTCGTGATGTCCGTGATCTCACCCGGGACTCCGAACAACATTCGGTCACCAAATCACATAACTCTTATAACACTATATCGTCAATGAACGTTAAGTGTGCGGACCCTACGGGTTCGAGAACTATGTAGACATGACCGAGACACATCTATGGTCCTAACCAATAGCGGAACCTAGATGCCCATATTGGTGCCTACATATTCTACAAAGATCTTTATCAGTCGATCCTTATGACAACATACGTAATTCCCTTTGTCTATCGGTGTGTTACTTGCCCGAGATTCGATCTTCGGTATCTTAATACCTAGTTCAATCTCGTTACTGGCAAGTCTCTTTACTCGTTCTATAATACTTCATCCCGCAACTAACTCATTAGTCACAATGCTTGCAAGGCTTATAGTGATGAGTATTACCGAGGGGGCCCAGAGATACCTCTCTGAAACACGGAGTGACAAATCCTAATCTCGATCTATGCCAACCCAACAAACACCTTCGGAGACACCTGCAGAGCACCTTTATAATCACCCTTTTACATTGTGACGTTTTGTAGCGACCAGACCTCAAACAGTCTGATCTCTGTGCATCAGTGTCATCCTTGGATCAGTAATGCTGACACGCACAGTACTCGAAGGATTTATAACAGAGTAGCAATCACACACTTATTACATCGAATGTCTCCAAAGAGAGCTTATTACAATAAATATGGCTTAAGGCCATCTAATAACGATAACAGCGGAAAGCTTGGAAGATAATGTGAGTCCATCAACTCCAACGGCATCACTGAGTATAGAACCACGATCCTAAGGCATCTTACTCGTCGTCTGAAAAGTCTGCAACATGAATGTTGCAGCCCGAAATGGGTCAACACATGGAATATGCTGGCAATGTAACACATAGAGAGTAATGAAAGAATAATGCTATAATACATGCATATATGGCTGGTGGAAAGCTCTATGGTTACAGTTTTGCATAAAGCCAATTTTTCCCTACTGCAAAGGAATAAATTTATTTGACTATCATGGTGGTTGTTAAACATTGAGAATGGTTGACAGCATTCTCAATCCCAATTGGAATATTATCAATAAACAAACCCAACAGTATCTCCACTACTATTAAACAATCGAGTTGTGGCAGAACCATTACATCTCAGCCATACATCCGTCATCTCTCAATGGACCGGATTGCCCCAATGTTGTATCACATCATTTACCATAATCAATTAGCAATAATTACCATGATCTATGCCATCATTATTACGCAATAATTACCACGATCTCGCTCAAATCTAGGCCTATTTTAATCATATTAGTTAGCAAGACTTACCATGATCTACGCCAACATATATATATTTTGAAACTCAAGCCTGTGTGTTGCGTACATAGAAGGAAAATATCAATAAGCGATAATTATCATGATCTACGCCATCATATTTTTTAAACCCAACCTTGTGTACTGCATACATAGAGGGAAAAAGAAAAAGGCATGGCCCATGTTCGCATGTAGGCACTCATTTCCGTGTTTGTTCGGATCACAGGATCGATCAGACCCTGACCTTAATTCCGATCGTTCTTTGACTTTCATCACTTCCTTCTTTTTGTTCACCTGTTTGAGTGTTCGTCACCTTCGACGGCTCGACTCTTGGTTTGACTCTCCTGGTCTTCTCGTCTTGAGGAACAAACAACGGTGACGTGGGGCTGCAACACTACACGGCCACGACAAGTACGAGCACGTACATTCAGTTCAAGGAAGCTTCAGGTCCTAAATGACACGCTACATCCTAACTTTGACTGTTTGCATAACCAACTTTCAGTTCAAGGAAGCTTCATGTCTTACCTTGTATTTTTTTTGCCTCTTCCATCCAACACGGACATGTTTTCCAATTATTGATTAATGATTGTACACAAAAAAAGTTTCAATAATCTTTTCTACAATAGTCCAACATAATGAAAGGAGTCGCTAAAAGTAGCTGAGAAATACCAAGGAAACTTGCAGGCATGGCCGCGGCAATAATCAATCCTCCTCCCTCGACACTTAGGCCACAGCTCCCCTTCCGGCAATCCAATTTTCTCTTTTTTCATAACTCTATGATACGTGCATTGCACGTGCACACTTACTAGTTAATTAAAGTAACATGTCGAGATTCACATGATAATCCAAGTACTAGATACTCAAAACGTCCATAACTGGGGACACGGCTAATCATGATTAGTTTATACACTCTGCACAGGTTTGCACACTTTTCCCCACACGACTCGATCTCCTCCGTTGTATTCTCGCACTACATGGTGTTTGAGAAACGGATGACCGAGACATAATCTTTCAGAAGCGCTAGCACCTTATGATGGGTAGACCTGTACACCTACTTTCCCCTACATCTGCTAGTCTACCACTGTAAGAGTTTGCATGACTTAATCAACTATGCTAGAGCCCATAATAGCATGTGGCTGCATACGGAAGTTTCTAGCATGAATAATCTTATGATCCCTTTGAGCCTGGGTGGCGGTCCAAAAACAAACAAGCAATCAATGGAATACCCAGGTACCTCAATCCACCCAGATGTGTATTAAAGTTCCCACCTTAAATAAACAATTAATTAACAATCTCACATCTGTGATGGATACACTCACCCAATCCATGTCTACTAGCATAGCATGGCATAATAAGCAAACGTAGAAGTAACTCCCAAGGGTTTGATAATAAAACAAGTAATAGGTACTACCTCATCTACTTCCCAAAACCCACATGTTAAATCAGATCCTAATCATGCAATTGTTTGAGGATTGATCTAATGCATAAAAACTGGGTAAGAAAAAAGGATATGATCAAAGTGTTACTTTCCTTGCTGATGATCTGTGAAACCTAGGGATTCGAAGTAGCAAGCGGCGCAATCCGAGTACTCTATCACAAACAAACAAACAAGCATACAATAAGTACTCATCTAATGCACAGGTAAAACTCAAGTAAGAGATCTAACCAGAAAGTTCAACTAAAGAACTCCGGTTTGCAAAAAGAATCAAATCAAATGAATCAACGAAAGTCAAACGGCGAAAGAAACAAGCTTTGTTTACTAATCTGGACCTAAGTAAAATTTTACAGCAGGAAAAACTTGTTCGAGTAGACTATTCGGAAAGAGTGTTTCGAGACGAAACTCTAGGCGCTTGAATCGCCTGATTCCGATAAACGAGCGAAAAGTTATACTAAAACGAAAATCTGATCAGAAATCGCGGAATAAATCCGAGAAAAAGAAAAACGACAAACAGATTAACGAACGAACGTTCGTTATCTGGATCTAAATGATGAACGCGTTCATTAAAATGAAGGAACGAGCGAACGCTCGCTAATTAACCTAAACCCAAAAAACCGATCTAATAAAAAACGGATAAAAAACCGACAAAAAACCAACGAAAAAACCGAACGGTTTTTCTAAAAAACGGCGGCCGCGACGGGGTCAACCTCGGCGTGCGGGTCCGGCGGCGGCGGCGCGGGCTGGCGGTGACTAGGGTTTGGGCGGCGGCGGCGGCTCGGGTGGGCTGGGGCTGGTGGCGGCGGCTCGGGTCGGCTGGGACTGGCGGCGGTCCGGGGTGGCGATATATAATGGCCCCGGCCAGAAGAGTCCTGGCCGATCCCGGCCCATAGTCGGTTCAGAATATTTTTTTAAACTAATTTTTGCATGGAAAAACAAACAAAAGAAATACTAAACGGACTCCAAAAATCCCGAAATAAATTTTCCCCGACTTCTAAAATCAAGTCGGACAAGATGAACATTTATTTGGGTCCTAAAGGCAATTTTGAAAAACGCGCATTTTTCCTAAATTCAAATAAAATAGCAATAAAATCCAAAATAAAATCTTATTTGATTTTTTTATTAAATACTCAATATTTCTTTATTTTGGGAAAGTTATTTTATTACCTCTCTCATAATTTATAATTTGAGATAATTGAAGATAAAATAAATAAAATCAAATGATCCTATTTCCAAAATTTGAGAAAACTCAAATATGAAATTTACGAAATTCCCAACTCTCTCCGTGGGTCCTTGAGTTGCATAGAATTTCTAGGATCAAGACAAAAATGCAATAAATATGATGTGCAATAATGATCTATTGTATAACATTCCAAATTGAAAATTCGGGTTGTTACAAACCTACCCCCCTTAAGATGAATCTCGCCCTCGAGATTCGGGTTGGCTAGAAAATAGGTGAGGGTGGTCCTTCAGCAGATCTTCCTCTCTTTCCCAGGTGGCTTCATCCTCGGTGTGGTGGCTCCACTGAACTTTGCAAAACTTGATAACCTTGTTGCGGGTGACTCGGCTGGCATACTCAAGAATCTTAACTGGTTTCTCCTCATAGGTCAAATTACTGTCCAACTGAATCGCCTCTAGCGGCACTGTATCTCTTAGCGGTATATCAGCCATCTTTGCATGGCACTTCTTCAACTGAGAAACGTGGAACACGTCGTGAACTCCTGACAATCCCTCAGGCAATTCCAACTTGTAGGCAACTTCTCCCATACGCTCCAAAACTTTGTATGGCCCCACAAAATGCGGTGCTAACTTTCCCTTAACTCCAAAACGCTTAACTCCTTGAAGTGGTGATACACGAAGATAGACTCTATCTCTGACTTCATAAACTGTCTCCTTGCATTTTGAATCTGCATAGCTTTTCTGCCTGGACTGGGCTACCTTGAGCCTATCGCGAATCAACTTCACTTTCCGTTCAGACTCCTTAATCAAATCCGGTCCAAACAACTGGCGGTCTCCAACTTCATCCCACGACAACGGGGTCCTGCACCTCCTTCCGTATAAGGCTTCGAAAGGGGCCATCTTCAAACTAGATTGATAATTGTTGTTGTTGTAAGAGAACTCTACATATGGAAAATTGTTGTCCCAACTAGATCCGTAATCTAGCGCACAAGCTCTCAGCATACCCTCCAAAATCTGATTGACTCTCTCGGTCTGTCAAGCTGTACTGAGCTCTAGCCTGGTACCCAAAGTTTCGTGCAACTGATTCCAGAACTTTGAGGTAAACTGGGTTCCTCTGTCTGATACAATGCTCCTCGGAACTCCATGCAGACATACGACACTGGTCATGTATATCTTGTCCAACTTAGCACTGGTGTAAGTTGTCTTCACTGGAATGAAATGTGCTACCTTCATCAATCGATCAACTACAACCCAAATCGAGTCATAGCCTGAACGAGTCCTGGGCAATCCCGTGATAAAATCCATGCCTAGTTTATCCCATTTCCATTCGGGTATTGGCAATGGTTGGAACAATCCTGCTGGCTTCTGATGCTCTGCCTTTACTCTCTGACATACATCACAAACTGCTACATACTCCGCAATATCCTTCTTCATTCCGGTCCACCAGAAAGTGTCCTTCAAATCCAAATACATCTTGGTATTTCCTGGGTGAATCGAATACGGCGAATCATGGGCCTCCTGTAGAATCAACTTCCTGATCTCCGGGTCATTAGGCACATAAACACGGTCTTCAAACCTTAAGGTATCGTGCTCATCCTCACGAAAACCTTTAGCTTTTCCTTTGCTCATCTTCTCCTTTATCTCGGCAATTTCCTTGTCGATCTTCTGGGCTTCTCTGATCTTATCCATCAAAGTCGACCGAATCTCCAATGCTGCTACATAGCCTCTCGGAACTATCTCTAAACATAGCTCACGAAGGTCCTCGGCTAACTTCTTCGGTAACTCTCCGGTCATGAGTGTATTGACATGGCTCTTATGGCTCAACGCGTCGGCTACTACGTTAGCCTTTCCCGGGTGGTAATGCAATCTTGTATCATAATCCTTGATGAGCTCAAACCATCTCCTTTGCCTGAGATTCAACTCCTTCTGCGTGAAAATGTACTTCAAACTCTTGTGATCCGTGTACACCTCACAATGATTTCTGATAAGAAAATGTCTCCATGTCTTCAATGCATGCACTACGGCTGCTAACTCCAAATCATGCGTGGCATAATTCAACTCATGAGGTTTAAGCTGTCGTGAAGCATACAAAACAACTCTCCCCTCCTGCATAAGCACTGCTCCAAGTCCTTGACGCGAAGCGTCGCAATACACCTCGTAATCCTTGCTCTGATCTGGCAGAATCAACACTAGCGAGGTAACCAAACATTTCTTAAATTCTTGGAAATTGGCCTCACATTTCTCAGTCCAAATGAACTTGGTATCCTTCTTCAACAATTCCGTCATGGGCTTTGCAATCTTTGAGAAATTCTCAATGAATCTCCGGTAGTATCCTGCGAGTCCAAGGAAACTCCGGATCTCTCCTACTATTGTTGGCGCTACCCAATTTGTCACGGTGACAACCTTGGTGGGGTCTACTGCTATACCTTCTCCGGATATAACATGTCTGAGGAATCCAACTTCCTTCAACCAAAATTCACACTTGCTGAACTTGGCGTATAACTGGTGTTCTATGAGCTTCTCCAATACCAAACGCAAATGCTCCTTATGCTCTTCTTTGTTCTTTGAGTAGACCAAAATATCATCAATGAACACCACGACGAACTTATCCAAGAACTCCATAAACACCTTGTTCATCATGTTCATAAAATAGGCAGGTGCGTTAGTCAGACCAAATGACATAATGGTATACTCATATAGCCCGTACCTGGTGGTAAAAGCCGTCTTAGGTATATCCTGCTCTCGAATCTTCAACGGATGGTATCCTGATCGCAAATCGATCTTGGGAAATACCTTTGCTCCTTGCAATCGGTCAAACAGATCATTGATCATTGGCAGTGGGTACTTGTTCTTGATTGTTACTGCATTCAATCCTCGATAGTCAACAACCATCCTCAATGATCCATCCTTTTTCTCCACTAGAAGTACTGGTGATCCCCAAGGCGAAGAACTTGGGCGAATATAACCTTTATCCAGTAACTCTTTAATCTGCTTCTTAATTTCCTCCAAATCCTTAGCGGGCATCCGGTACGGTCTCTTAGATATTGGTTCTGTGCCTGGCAAAAGCTCAATCGAAAACTCGATGTCTCTATCCGGTGGCATGCCTGGCAACTCTTCTGGAAATACATCAGGAAAATCCTTCACTACTAGTACTTCTTCCTGCACAACTCCTGATAAGGAATTTACGTGCATCCTCTTCGGCTCATGTCTTGATACATACTTGATCCTTCTCCCTTCTGGGGTAGTAAGCAAAATCGACTTACTAGCGCAATCGATGTTTCCTCCATACATCGATAGCCAATCCATACCCAGAATCACATCCAAACCTAGAGATTTCAAAATGATTAAATCTGAGGGGAAGACATGCTTGCCTATTCTCAACGGCACTTGAAAACATCCTCGATTGGCCATATACTCCGCTCCTGGTGAGGTTACTAACATGGGTGTTCCTAGAACCTTGGTGGGCAGTTTATACTTATCCACAAATCCCCTTGATATGTATGAATTGAAGGAAATATGCCCTAGAGGCAATAATAAAGTTATTATTTATTTCCTTATTTCATGATAAATGTTTATTATTCATGCTAGAATTGTATTAACCCGAAACATAATACATGTGTGAATACATAGACAAACAGAGTGTCACTAGTATGCCTCTACTTGACTAGCTCGTTAATTAAAGATGGTTATGTTTCCTAACCATAGACATGAGTTGTCATTAGGAGAATTATGTGATTGACTTGACCCATTCCGTTAGTGTCGGTGTACTAAAGTAGGGGTACCTTAATATCCCGAACTTGTGCACGGGCAGTCGCAGTGCCCCGCGGCAAGGCTTGCCGGGTGCCCGCCAAGGTCCTCCGTGTTTCCTTTGGAGCCATTCAAGAACAAAGTATTCAAGCTGAGAAGGACAAGGCCCCGGCAAGAGGAGCTTGCCGGGAAGGCCAACCAAGGCATTTTCAAGGAACTTGCCGCGACGCACTACGCGTCCCGGCAAGACCCGGCGAGCGACAAGCTTCCGGACGCGACAATACAACGGCCGTGGCAAGACGCTTGCCGCGGCAGGATGCCACTCTGTATCTACGCTCCAGCGCATCCGTCAATGTGTCGCCCTGAGACCGCTCCAGGCACGCGTGGCGAGAGGCTGTGCAGCCAAGCTGTGCGAGGTGGCAAGCGGAGCTGACAAGATCGCCATCATGGCGAACGGTGGCGTCCCTAACGGTCACTTTTCTGCACTGTTTGGGCGAAGCGGACAGGCATTTAATGCCTTTGTCCCCTGCCGTCAGAGTTAGGTATGATACACTGTGCAAGTAGGCGTACCAACCACAGTTCTTTTACACTTTTGCCCTTGCATGCGTTGCCACCTGTTGGTGACCCCTTGAGCATATAAAAGGAGGCCCATGCGCAATGTAAAGGGGGTTCGAAACCAGAAAACACTCACGCTCGGTCTTGTAGCTCTCAACGCTCCCAAGCAAGAACACAATATAATCCGACAAGCAGCAGTAGGAGTATTATCTCTCCGGAGAGCTCCGAAGCTGGGTAAAATCGCTCGCGTGCTTCGCCTCGATCCGCTCTTCGTGCGGCCTCCACCCCTCGCCGGACCGAAAAGGGGCCCTGCCCCATAGGTGTTCGTTCCTATGACATCTTTGGATCATCACCGACAACGGCAAACAATTCACGAGCCGCACCTTCATACAGTACGTCCAAGATCTTGGCGCCAAGGTCTGCTTCGCTTCTGTTGCTCACCCGAGAAGCAACGGTCAAGCGGAGAGGGCAAATGCTGAAGTGCTGCGCGGGCTCAAGACCAGGACTTTTGATAGGCTGCACAAGTGCGAAAGAAACTAGATTGAGGAGCTGCCGGTGGTTCTTTGGCCGATCAGGATGACGCCAAATCGAGCCACCGGCCAGACACCTTTCGCTCTAGTCTATGGAGCAGAAGCAGTTCTCCCCATGGAACTCGTATACGGATCGCCTCGAGTGCTCGCTTACGATGAGCTTGAGCAAGAGCAGCTGCGACAAGACGACGCGCTGCTCCTTGAGGAGGATCGTCTTCAGGCTGCTGTACGAGCTGTTCGATACCAGCAAGCTTTGCGCCGCTACCACAGCCACAAAGTTAATGCCAGAAGTCTTGAGGAAGGCGACCTTGTTCTTCGGCGTGTTTAGTCCGCCAAGAATTCCAACAAGTTGATGCCGAAGTGGGAAGGCCCTTACCGGGTGAAACGAGTCACTAGGCCCGGCGCTGTCCGCCTTGAGACCGAAGATGGATTTCCGGTGAGCAACTCCTGGAACATTGAGCATCTTCGTAAGTTTTACCCGTAAGGCGCGGTTGCTGGAACCTGTTCCGGCAACCACCTTTTGTACAAGCCATGCCGCTGTTGCATGTAACCCTTTGTACAAAGCCGGGCGCGAACCCTGTGCATAAATAAAGCTCATGTGCTCCGCACATCTTGTCAGTTTCATGCCTTATATTTTTTGCATGTGTTATCTGACATCTTGTGCAGCACCTACCCCCGGTAAGCGATAACGAACCATAAGGCTCCGTACCTTTATTTTCTCTTCTTTCTTTTTCTCAAGAAAAGGGAAGGTTCCCTCGCACACAAGTTTGCCGGGGGGGCGGGGGAAGGAGAAGATAATGGTGTGGACCAGGCGTCGTTCAAGAAAGTTTCGCCTTGCCGGGACGCAAACGACAGAAAAGCTAAGTTGCCAAACTTTGAGCAATCAGTTTTAAAATTTTTAAGTTATCTTCCTCGAACGACCATGCTTTGTATGGAAAACCTGTGCGCGGAGGAACCAACTCGTAGCTAGTTGCGCCCTTACTTTGTTTCGAGTCCGCTCAACAACTTAAGTGTGTTGCGACTAGCCGCGACAAGGTTACTTGTCGGTGGCGGCACCGCCAGCAGGCTGCTGACATTCCGCACTCAGCGCTCGCGGCAAGGGTGCCTGCGCTGGCAAGTTTCCTAAAAGCGCAGGGTAAAAACATGCAAAGGAAGGAATCAAGTAGAGGAAATAACATAGCGACCGATACCCAAAACAAAACTTATATTACAAAGATAACTTGTCGCAGCTCTAACGGATTGTTTTCATAACATGACTAGCAGCGGCAAGAAAAGGAGGAAACGGGCGGTCTAATCTACGCGGCCGCCATCAACCCTCTTGACTTCATTCACCTTGTCCACTATGGGTGCGACAAGGGCCTTGAGCTCTTCGAGATCGGTATCCGCCGGCAGCTTCCTGAGGACGTTGGTGAGGTTGAGGCCTGGGTTGCGGAAGGCCACCTTCACCAACACCTTCTCCAGAACTCTAGCGCAGATCGTGCGTGACTCGTTGGCCAGCTGCTTTGGGATCCTTTCCTGGAGCTGCTGGAGGGCCGTCGCCACGCCCTTGAAGAACAGAGTGAGCTTGGCGTTGGGCTGGAGGTTCTCGTCAGAGGAGTACCCGAGACCCTCCACCCCCAGCTGCACCAGCTCCTCGTTGATGATTGCAGTGATGTTCATGAGGCCCTCTGTCCAGAGCTCCACCGTCTCCCTGAAGGTGTTCTGGGTTTCGGCGGCCCTCGTCAGCAGCGCTTCATTGGCCTTGATCTCCTCTCCCAGGGTCACCTCCTGCTCCTTGGCGCTGTCCAGCGTCTGGGTCAACGTAGCCAGCTTCAACTCCAGATCAGCATTGGAGTCGTTGGCGGCGCTCAGCTCCTTGCCCTTCTCGACGAGGCGGCCCTGCAGCTCACCGTGGGCAAGGGTGTCCTTCTCCCGCTCACGCTGAAGCGCGGCAAGTTCTTCGTCCCTCGCCTTGAGATCGGCCTCTACCTGCGTCACCTTCATCTCCAGCTCCTTCTTGGCGGCCTCAGCAGCTGCGGCAGCATCCTTTGCCTCCTTGAGGGCCCCGCCAAATGTACGCTCTCGCGCGGCAAGCTCCTCTTCGTGGCTGTCCAGATTGACTTTCCGTTGCGTCAGCTCGCCTTCCCGCGCAGATAGCTCTTCAGCGGCAAGCCTCTGTTTCTCTTCAGCTTCAGCCTTCTCGAGAAGGAAGGCTTTCCGCGCCTCGACGAGTTGCGCCCGCTCCTCTGCAATGGACCGGAGGGCTTCCTGGTTGTGACTCTGGAGCTCCTCCGCATGCTTCTCAATATCTACTCCCGCCTGCACGACAAGCGCTTCCCGAGACTCCAGTTTGGCTTGTCGGGCGCGGTAGAGCGACAGCAGCCTCCGCAGCATCTGTTCCTCCTCAGGCTCGTCGCTGCTGCTGCTTGGTGCGTCGACCAATGTCAACCCAGTGGAGGCGAGCACTTCTCTGTCAAAAACTTCTCCTTCGACCGGCGCCCTGGAGCTTGAAGCCTAGGGGAGCTTGATGAAGATACCGTCGCCAGCCTTCAAGTAGGCGGCGGGCTGGGGCTCTTCGGAGCCTGACGCTGTGTCAGCGGCGGAGGGATCAGCGGTCGGAGTAGCGCCTTGCGCTCCTGCGGCCTCAGGGTCGTCAGTACGATCACCGGACCCCTCGCCAGCTCCTGCTCCAGCAGCCTTGACGGCCTCTTCGCCGGCGGGATCATCAGCGCCGGCCTCTTCTTCGGTGGCGGCGGCATCAATAGTATCGCTGCACGCGTTCTCCTCGCCGGTGGCCTCAGTCTCCATCGGCTCCGTGGAAGGTGGATCTGGCGGACGGAAGAGGGAGAAAAGTCAAGCAAATATCCAAAAAGAAAGTCAGAAAAAGAAGAATTCAAGGGAAGTTCTCAGGCAAGGAGGGTTACTAGTACTGGGATCCACGGTCATGGGTTCCACCACCGGGGGGTCGCTGGTGCTGCCCCTTGCCGGAGATTCCTCCCTTGCCGGGGACTTCTCCCTTGCCGGAGAACGCTCCCTTTCCGGAGAATCCTCCCTTGGCAGCATAGTCGAAGTAGATAGTATCTCAGGGGCGGTTTCAGGAGGCTCTTGGTGAGGCTGTTCTGCTCCTACACAAGCAAACCAATGGTCAAGATATCAGCAAAGAAAGAACACCCATGCGCACCTAACAGCGGGAAGTAAAACTATATACTTACGCTGGGGGCTGCTTCGGAGAGTAGTTGCCGGGTCCGACAAGGTGGTCTCGGACGCACCCTCTGTTGTCACAGCGGGATCGTCCTTGATGACAACCACGGGGACCTTGGCTCTCTTCGCCGCTCTCTGGGCCAGAGTCCTGAAAAGGAACAAGGTTCAGAGTAAAGCAGATCAGATACAGGACAAAGACAGCAAGAGATCGAAGAACTACAAATACAACAAAAAGACTTCTCTTCTTCCTCGTCGGAGCTGAGTGCGGAGAGGTCGAAGTCAGGCCCACCTTCGGTGCGACGAGGCGGAGGAGTAGGTGCCCTTGGCCGCTTGGCGGGGGCAGCGGCAGTAGTCCGGGACGACCCCGCTCCAGTTGCCGCCGTGGTGCGAGGCGCTCCCGCGGCAACATTGCTTGTCGCGGCGGAACACGTCGCGCGGCGCGTCGGCTGCTGGCACGTCTGCTGCCCTACTACATCTCCGGCCTTGCGGAGACGCCTTCTTGGTGGAGCTGGGGGCTGCACTGATGGCTCCGCTTGCGGCAAGCTGCCTAGAGATGGCGGGCCGCTCGCACCTTCGGCAGGTTCGCCCGGCTCAGCTCCAGATTTGGCAAGCGCTTCCTTGCCGTCAAGCCACTCTCGCTCGGCAAGGCTTGCCACCTCTGCCGCCTCTGCCTCCTCCACGGTGAACCCGAATTCGCCCGCGGCGGCAGCTGCCGCCGCCTCTTCCGCTCTGGTGGCGATGCGCTGCATCTCCTCGTCAGTGGTGTCGCGGGTGAGGCTCTTCTGCTCCTTGGCACGGACTGCTACCTCCACCAGGCCGTCGAAGAACTGGTGCATGACATCGTCTGCAGGCTCCTGCCAGGTGGGGACGATTCCATGCGAGTCGCACTGCGGTATCATTGCGCGGATGCGGTCAAGCGAAGAATTGTTGCATAGTGGAACGACACCCGCCGGCAATCTGAACCACTCGGGATGGTTGGGGTCGTGCTTGAACAGCTCCTTGAGCATCGCATCCAGCTCCATGACGGTGAAATTGAAGTTGAGGCCCGGGCGCAGCCTCATAATGTCCGCCGGACCCCCGAACAGCCAGGCGGGTCTCCTCCTCTCCTGCAGAGGGGCGATGCGGCGGCGAAGAAAATCCGTGCCAATAGCGCCTACAGTAAGCCCGGCAAGCCTGAGCCGCAAGATGCGGGTGTTGGCGATCTTCAGCTTATTGTCGTCCGCGGCCAGGGCACTCCAATCATTGCCGCGCACTGCTGGGGTTTGGCGCAAAGCAGTAAACGGCTGTGGGTTCTCCTCGACGATCCAGCACCATTCTGCTCTCCACTCATCCCATTTGTTGCGGAGCTCCCCCTCCAGATAGGCCTCCTTCTTGCCGACCCTCGAGATCCAGGCGATCCCGCCGGATAAGGGCTCTCCTCTCTCGACACGGGGCATGAAGTAGTGGCGGAAAAGGGCTACGTTCGGGTGGACTCCGACAAAGTTTTTGCAGATATGTGCGAAAACCGCCATGGTCAAGACAGCATTGGGGGTGAAATCAAGGAGATGAAACCCGTAGGTATTCATGATATCACAGAAGAACTCCGAGAAGGGCGGGCAGAGCCCGCAGTAGAAGAACAGTACGAAGAAAGGGTACTCGTTTGGAACCTGTTTCGAAGCGGCGGCGGAGAGTACCTTCGTGCGCGGATGCGCTCGCGTCTCCGTCGACCAGAAGAGGTAGTACCACTCCCTCAGCTCCGCCGCGGCGAGCTCGGGGGGGGGGGGGGGGGGAAGTTGCCCGCTCCTTCCGCAGCGCTTCAAGCCGCAGCGCCTCGGCCGACTTCGTAGCCTTCCCGGTTTTCGGAGCCATGGCGGAGGTGGTGGGGGAGATCGAAGGCGTTGGTGGCACCGGCGGCGATGGGGAGCGGAGCGCTGCTCTCTTTCGGCCTTGGAAGCGGAGGGGAGCGGCGGAGATTTCGGAGATAGGAACAGCAAATGGCGAAGGTGGGGAAACTGCCCCTGTTTCCCCTGCTTATAAAGAGGAAGGAGGCGAACGTTACGCTTTTTCCAAATAAAGAACCACCCACGACCTCTCCCACGATGCCGCATTCGACGCGTGCCGTTAGGGGAGAGCGCGGTGGATACGGAGTAAGATACGGTGTGGACCCAGGCCGCGCGTGCCCGTGCCCTGTTTTGGGCCTGACCCAACAGCGCTCGGCACCGTGTGTGCCCAGGCCCGGGGGCTCCTGTCGGTGTACTAAAGTAGGGGTACCTTAGTATCCCGAACTTGTGCACGGGCAGTCACAGCGCCCCGCGACAAGGCTTGCCGGGTGCCCGCCAAGGTCCTCCGTGTTTCCTTTGGAGCCATTCAAGAACAAAGTATTCAAGCTGAGAAGGACAAGGCCCCGGCAAGAGGAGCTTGCCGGGAAGGACAAGGCCCCGGCAAGAGGAGCTTGCCGGGAAGGCCAACCAAGGCATTTTCAAGGAACTTGCCGCGACGCACTACGCGTCCCGGCAAGACCCGGCGAGCGACAAGCTTTCGGACGTGACAAGACAACGGCCGCGGCAAGACGCTTGCCGCGGTAGGATGCCACTCTGTATCTACGCTCCAGCGCATCCGTCAATGTGTCGCCCTGAGACCGCTCCAGGCATGCGTGGCGAGAGGCTGTGCAGCCAAGCGGTGCGAGGTGGCAAGCGGAGCTGACAAGATCGCCATCGTGGCGAACGGTGGCGTCCCTAACGGTCACTTTTCTGCACTGTTTGGGCGAAGCGGACGGGCATTTAATGCCTTTGTCCCCTGCTGTCAGAGTTAGGTATGATACACTGTGCAAGTAGGTGTACCAACCACAGTTCTTTTACACTTTTGCCCTTGCATGCGTTGCCACCTGTTGGTGACCCCTTGAGCATATAGAAGGAGGCCCATGCGCAACGTAAAGGGGGTTCGAAACCAGAAAACACTCACGCTCGGTATTTTAGCTCTCAACGCTCCCGAGCAAGAACACAATATAATCTGACAAGCAGCAGTAGGAGTATTATCTCTCCGGAGAGCTCCGAAGCTAGGTAAAATCGCTCGCGTGCTTCGCCTCGATCCGCTCTTCGTGCGGCCTCCGCCCCTCGCCGGACCGAAAAGGGGCCCTGCCCCATAGGTGTTCGTTCCTACGACAGTTAGCTTAGCACTTGATCGTTTAGTATGTTGCTATTGCTTTCTTCATGACTTATACATGTTCCTACGACTATGAGATTATACAACTCCCGTTTACCGGAGGAACACTTTGGGTACTACCAAACATCACAACGTAACTAGGTGATTATAAAGGAGTACTACAGGTGTCTCCAAAGGTACATGTTGGGTTGGCGTATTTCGAGATTAGGTTTTGTCACTCCGATTGTCGGAAAGGTATCTCTGGGCCCTCTAGGTAATGCACATCACTATAAGCCTTGCAAGCAATGTAGCTAATGAGTTAGTTACGGAATGATGCATTACGTAACGAGTAAAGAGACTTGTTGGTAACGAGATTGAACTAGGTATTGGATACCGACGATCGAATCTCGGGCAAGTAACATACCGATGACAAAGGGAACAACGTATGTTGTTTTGCAGTTTGACCGATAAAGATCTTCGTAGAATATGTAGGAACCAATATGGGCATCCAGGTTCCGCTATTGGTTATTGACCGAGAATAGTTCTAGGTCATGTCTACATAGTTCTCGAACCCTTAGGGTCCGCATGCTTAACGTTACGATGACAATTTTATTATGAGTTTATGAGTTTTTATGTACCGAAGGAGTTAGGAGTCCCGGATGAGATCGGGGACATGACGAGGAGTCTCGAGATGGTTGAGACATAAAGATCGATATATTGGATGACTATATTCAGAGTTCGGAAAGGTTCTGAGTGATTCGAGTATTTTTCGGAGTACCGAAGAGTTACGGGAATTCGCCGGGGAGAAGTATTGGGCCTTATTGGGCCATACGAGAAAGAGAGAGGGGCTGCCTAGGGCAGGCCGCGCGCCCCCCATTGCCTAGTCTGAATTGGACTAAGGGGAGGGGCCGCACCCCCTCCTTCCTTCCCTTCTCTCTTCCCCTTCCTTGTCTCCTACTCCTACTACTTGGAAGGACTCCTAGTTGGACTAGGAAAGGGGGAATCCTACTCCCGGTGGGAGTAGGACTCCCCTAGGGCGCGCCATAGAGATGGCCGGCCCTCCCCTCCTCCACTCCTTTATATACGAGGGCAGGGGGCACCCCATAGACACACAAGTTGATCTACGGATCGTTCCTTAGCCGTGTGCGGTGCCCCCTCCACCATATTCCACCTCGGTCATATCGTCGCAGAGTTTAGGCGAAGCCCTGCGCCGGTAAAGCATCATCATCGTCACCACACCGTCGTGCTGACAGAACTCATCCCCGACACCCTGCTGGATCGGAGTCCGGGGAACGTCATCGAGCTGAACGTGTGCAGAACACGGAGGTGCCGTACGTTCGGTGCTTGGATCGGTCGGATCGTGAAGACGTATGACTACATCAACCGCGTTGTCATAACGCTTCCGCTTTCGGTCTAGGAGGGTACGTGGACACACTCTCCCCTCTCGTTGCTATGCATCACCATGATCTTGCGTGTGTGTAGGATTTTTTTTGAAATTACTACGTTCCCCAACAGTGGCATCCGAGCCTTAGGTTTTATGCGTTGATGTTATATGCACGAGTAGAACACAAGTGAGTTGTGGGCGATACAAGTCATACTGCTTACCAGCATGTCATACTTTGGTTCGGCGGTATTGTTGGATGAAGCGGCCCGGACCGACATTATGCGTACGCTTACGCGAGACTGGTTCTACCGACGTGCTTTGCACACAGGTGGCTGGCGGGTGTCGGTTTCTCCAACTTTAGTTGAACCGAGTGTGGCTACGCCCAGTCCTTGCGAAGGTTAAAACAACACTAACTTGACGAACTATCGTTGTGGTTTTGATGCGTAGGTAAGAACGGTTCTTGCTCAACCTGTAGCAGCCACGTAAAATTTGCAACAACGAAGTAGAGGACGTCTAACTTGTTTTTGCAGGGCATGTTGTGATGTGATATGGTCAAGACGTGATGCTATATTTTATTGTATGAGATGATCATGTTTTGTAACCGAAGTTATCGGCAACTGGCAGGAGCCATATGGTTGTCGCTTTATTGTATGAAATGCAAACACCCTGTAATTGATTTACTTTATCACTAAGCGGTAGCGATAGTCGTAGAAGCAATAGACAGCGTAAACAACAACGATGCTACGATGGAGATCAAGGTGTCGCGCCGGTGACGATGGTGATCATGACGATGCTTCGGAGATGGAGATCACAAGCACAAGATGATGATGGCCATATCGTATCACTTATATTGATTGCATGTGATGTTTATCTTTTATGCATCTTATCTTGCTTTGATTGACGGTAGAATTTTAAGATGATCTCTCACGAATTATCAAGAAGTGTTCTCCCTGAGTATGCACCGTTGCCAAAGTTCGTTGTGCCCAGACACCACGTGATGATCGGGTGTGATAAGCTCTACGTCCATCTACAACGGGTGCAAGCCAGTTTTTGCACACGCAGAATACTCAGGTTAAACTTGACGAGCCTAGCATATGCAGATATGGCCTTGGAACACGGAGACCGAAAGGTCGAGCGTGAATCATATAGTAGATATGATCAACATAGTGATGTTCACCATTGAAAACTACTCCATCTCACGTGATGATCGGTTATGGTTTGGTTGATTTGGATCACGTGATCACTTAGATGACTAGAGAGATGTCTGTCTAAGTGGGAGTTCTTAAGTAATATGATTAATTGAACTTAAATTTATCATGAACTTAGTCCTGGTAGTATTTTGCAAATTATGTTGTAGATCAATAGCTCGCGTTGTTGCTTTCATATGTTTATTTTGATATGTTCCTAGAGAAAATTGTGTTGAAAAATGTTAGTAGCAATGATGCAGATTGGATCCGTGTTCTGAGGTTTATCCTCATTGCTGCACAGAAGAATTATGTCCTTAATGCACCGCTAGGTGGCAGACCTATTGCAGGAGCAGATGCAGACGTTATGAACGTTTGGCTAGCTCAATATGATGACTACTTGATAGTTTAGTGCACCATGCTTAACGGATTAGAATCGGGACTTCAAGGACGTTTTGAACGTCATGGACCATATGAGATGTTCCAGAGATTGAAGTTGATATTTCAAGCAAATACCCGAGTTGAGAGATATGGAGTCTCCAACAAGTTCTATAGCTAAAATATGGAGGAGAATCGCTCAACTAGTGAGCATGTGCTCAGATTGTCTGTGTACTTCAATCGCTTGAATCAAGTGGGAGTTAATCTTCCAGATAAGATAGTGATTGACAGAATTCTATAGTCACCATCACTAAGTTACTAGAACTTCGTGATGAACTATAGTATGCAAGGGATGACGAAAACGATTCCCGAGCTCTTCGTGATGTTGAAATCGACGAAGATAGAAATCAAGAAAGAGCATCAAGTGTTGATGATTGACAAGACCACTAGTTTCAAGAAAAGGGCAAAGGGAAAGAAATGGAAACTTCAAGTAGAATGGCAAACAATTTGTCACTCCCATGAAGAAGACCAGACCTGGACCAAAGCCTGAAACTGAGTGCTTACACTGCAAAGGAAATGGTCACTGGAAGCGGAAATGCCCTGAATATTTGGTGGATAAGAAGGATGGCAAAGTGAACAAAGGTATATTTGATATACAGGTTATTGATGTGTGCCTTACTAGTGTTTATAGCAGCCCCTGAGTATTTGATACTTGTTCGGTTGCTAAGCTTAGTAACTCGAAACAGGAGTTACAGAATAAACAGAGACTAGTTAAAGGGGAAGTGATGATGAGTGTTGGAAGTAGTTCCAAGATTGATATGATCATCATCGCACACTCCCTATATTTTCGGGATTAGTGTTAAACCTAAATAAATGTTATTTGGCGTTTACGTTGAGCATGAATATGATTTGATCATGTTTATTGCACTACGGTTATTCATTTAAAGTTAAAGAATAATTGTTATTCTGTTTACGTGAATAAGACCATCGATGGTTATACACCCAATGAAAATAGTTTGTTGGATCTCGATCGTAGTGATACACATATTCATAATATTGATGCCAAAAGATGCAAAGTTAATAATGATAGTGCAACTTATTTGTGGCACTGCCGTTTGGGTCATATCGGTGTAAAGCGCATGAAGAAACTTCATAAAGATGGATTTTTGGAATCACTTGGTTATGAATCATTTGATGCTTGCGAACCGTGCCTTTCGGGCAAGATGACTAAAACTCCGTTCTCCGGAACAATGGAACAAGCTACTGACTTATTGGAAATAATACATACCGATGTATGCGATCCAATGAGTGTTGATGCTCGTGTCAAGTATCATTATTTTCTGACCTTCACAAAATGATTTGAGCAGATATGGGTATATCTACTTAATGAACACAAGTCTGAAACATTTGAAAAGTTCAAAGAATTTCATAGTGAAGTGGAAAATCATCGTAACAAGAAAATAAAGTTTCTGCAATCTGATCGCGGAGACGAATATTTGAGTTACGAGTTTGGTCTTCAATTAAAACAATGTGGAATAGTTTCACAGCTCACGCCACCTGGAACACCACAATGTTATGGTGTGTCCGAACGTCGTAACCGCACTTTATTGGATATGGTGCGATCTATGATGTCTCTTACTAATTTACCACTATTGTTTTGGGGTTATGCATTAGAGATAGCTACATTCATGTTAAAAGGGCACCATCTAAATCCGTTGAGATGACACCATATGTGGTTTAGTAAGAAACCCAAGTTTTCGTTTCTTAGAATTTGGATTTGCGATGCTTATGTGAAAAAGGTTTTTAACCTGATAAGCTTGAACCCAAATTGGAGAAGTGCGTCTTCATAGAATACCCAAAGGAAACTGTTGGGTACACCTTCTATCACAGATCTGAGGGCAAGATTTTCGTTGCTAAATTCGGATCCTTTCTAGAGAAGGAGTTTCTCTCGAAAGAAGTGAGTGGGAGGAAAGTAGAACTTGATAAGGTAATTTGTACCTTCTCCCAAATTGGAAAGTAGTTCATCACGGAAATCAGTTCCAGTGATTCCTACACCAATTAGTGAGGAAGCTAATGATGATGATCATGAAACTTCAGATCAAGTTACTACAAAATC